>JAYRCH010000631.1:0-430703 GCA_037179445.1 Phengaris alcon alcon | reverse complement strand
GCTGACTATGCTGTGAGAATGCCGTATGTGCTTGGGCAACCGTACGACATTTAAAACCGCCTGTCCCAGGCACTACAGCATTTCAAGAGTGGTTACTACGCTCAGAGAATCCTACTAATATTATAAATGTGAAAGTTTGTGAGTATGGGTGGATGGATGAACAAACATCCATATGTTTGTTACCCTTTCACGCAAAAACTACTGAACGGGTTTCGTTCGACGTTTCGATCGACGATTAGTTACTCGATAGTAAAATATCAACAAATTTCCTGCTCGACCAGTTTCTAAACATTTTACTTTGCACTAGGACCGCACTAGGACCGCATCAACTGCAGAAGTGGTTGAAGTCCGTATTTACATGTATGAGTGCGTGGGCACGATTTAACGGCGCCATTAAGCGATTCTCATCTTCTGCCAGGTCGAGCGGCAACTTGTTCGATAGTACATTAGTTTTGCGAATAAGAATTACATAGCGATACATCAGACTTACAGAACACTAGCACATATTAAATAAAATATACACTTATAGCGTTTCGAGTGAAGTAACAATATAAGCGTTTCCTTGTCATTTCACGCTAGTGTTCTGGGAAGCCGTTGTATTCGTGAAGCCGTCCCATTCGTGCCAAAGCATGGCTTTCCAATTAGTGTATGCATTATTTAGTAAATAAATGGTTGCGTTAAATGCCACCTAACGTCTGGCAGACGGCCTGAGTGACCTGGCTCACTCGAACTTTCCCTCTCTTTGCCGATTCCGTTTTACTGTCCAACTTTGTAGACTAATTGGTGCTGAGATTTCCCGATTCAAAGAAATTTATATCAAATACGTTAAAAGACAGACTAACTGAGTAATTTTTTTATACACTCTGAACTTTGTCGCATCTCTGACTCTGACTAAGCGTCAGTTTACATCGAGACGCGACGCGACGTGGTGTTGCATTTTTAAGATAGTGATTTAAAACTGAACTTAATTCATTACACCAGAAGACACACGTCTCCAATGCAAGAGCGGCCGCGCTACGCAGCCCGGTGCAGCTCGAAATTCGAACTCTTGCAATGAAACGTGTATCTTCTTGTGTAGTGTTTAATTTAGAATAGCTATCTTAAAAATGCACCGTCGCATCGCTTAGCTTCATATTTCGGTGAGCTGACTCTAAGACTAAACAAAATAGAGGTAGTAAACAGGTTGTAAGTCAAGCCGCTGACAGCCAAAATATCATAATATTATTCTAAAATTGAAAAATATTTTTACATATTTTAAGAACTAACTTCTTTAATTGACTAACTATGATTATTGATTATGATATGCACAAATCTAAACAACTAATTTTAATCCTACTTATCCTACAAATATTATAAATGTGAAAGTTTGTGAGGATGGATGGATAGGATGTTTGTTACTCTTTCACGAAAAAACAACTGAACTGATTTCGACGAAATTTGGTATGGTAGTAGCTTAGGCTCTGGATTAAAGCATAGGCTACACACAGAACACTGTACTTTTTATATCAAAAAAGTACAGTGTTCCGGAGGGATACTATACTTACGACGGTGGAGTCGCGGGAAACAGCTTGTATAATCATAAATCTGATAGCGCGGCGGCCGCGCTGTCATGTCGCCAAGCATTTAGCGGCCGTAACTATCTTTTCTCGAAGCGGCTTTCGCGGCTTTTTCTCGCCCCCATATTTTCGTTTATAATAAAGATAGGTAGCTATCTGAATTTTTGTCCCGGAGATGTCGTTAGCGGCACAATCTAGTGTTTTTTAAATCATAAAAATCCAGTGCATAGTTTAGGAGATATTAAGCGGCAAAAAACGCGATTTTGAAAGATATGGATAGATGGTGGTATGAGGTATGGAGAATAAGCATAATTCAAACAATACTTCTAACAGACTTAGAAATTTCAAACTTACTGTCAGGTTATTAGCTACATATAAATAATTAAATTTAAGATTTTTTTATTTTACGAATTCACATTAACAAAATGTATGAATACAAGGTCACTGATAACTTTGTAGTGCTTATTTATATAACAAATGTAATAAATTGAGAAGTGGCAGGTTATTTTAGGTTACGACTGTAGTACATCTACTGTAGTGGTGGACTACAGTAGATGCCTCGGGGCGAATGGACTCACTCGACCGGATAAATAAGAACGCCTCACAGAAAACCGATGGGAAATAGTACTTGCGTTGTGTTTCACTGCGTGAGGAAGGTACCGGTGACACAAAGTTGGCTAAAAGCTCGCAATCGCACTTGTAACTCTTCTGGTGTTGCAGATGTCTATGATGGGCGGTAATCGCTTTAACTATGAAGTAGATCTGGAAACGAGCAAATGGAACACTTGCTGGTATAAAGTTGTAGGATTTTTTTACCATAAGGTAATCCGTTTGCACACTTAGACATCTGCAACACCAGAGGAGTTACAAGTGCGTGCACGGTCTTTAAACCCCAAATAACTTCTCTCCTCTCAAATAACGTCTTTAGGTAACCTACAAAAATAAAATTTTTCACTTACGGTTTCAAATTTTTTATGAGTAACTAATTAAATGGACTATTTTGAATTTCATTTGGTCTCTACGACATCCCATAACTTTTTGCGATGGAAATACTTGGCTTTTTCATTTAGGTAATGTTTGTGTGGGATACATTCACTGTTTTATTGTAATATTTCCTGCTATTTAGTACTAAAAATAGGGGAAATTTTTATCCTTTATCGGCTCCTACGATATTTTCATTCAGTGGTAGCGCGCGCTTTGCCTCAGTATGACAATGCACGCCGTCGCGAACGGTCGCAGCTAGAGCGGATAACTGATCGACACCGATAACATTATCGCGAGTGCTTGTTGTTCCAATATGTTGAAAAAAATAAGGAATAAACATGGATTATCTCTCTCAGGTTTATAAAGGTAAGTTACATGACAGTTATACGGTTTAATGCGAAAGTCATATTTATTTTTATTACTTTACTATACATATTAAATAATTTACTCGAATAAAATATGATGTTATTATTGTTGACAATTATAATTGAAAATTTGTTTTAGTTACATTATTAATATTTGCAAATGTTTTTTACTGATTATGTAGCGGTTAATTTTTCATTTCTGTTTATACCGCTACTTCACCGCAACCGTAGTCGGTTAACAGTTCAATAAATTGAGCTACAATTATTCAAACTACCCAAAGATTCTTTAATAAATGAATTGTTAAATTATGTTCAGAACCACGCAAAAAGTGGTTAAGTAAGTAGCCACAGTTTTAGATTTACAAGTAATTTTGTATTTCATTATTGCTCGGTACATTCATGACATTTAAAAGATTATGGTGTAATATTGTATAACTAATATAATGTGTAACTATTGTGTTTTTCTATACGTTTAAATATTAAATTGGATATGAACGAATTGGATAGATTATCAGCAATATTGAGGTTACTACTTAATAAAATGTAAAAAAATATAAAATTTTATGTGTAGTTTTGTAAAAAATACAAAAAAAGTTTCAATATTTTTTGCTACATTAATAAAAAAATCTACGTCATTAGTTTATTTACATCAAACACAAAAATATTTATATTATATATGTTTATAATATTAATTTATTTTATAATATTTTATATGTTTTATTTATTACACATTAATTAAGACTATTAAATAAGCTTTCTTAGTTTTGAATATTGTATAATAATGTTGTGCATATCTGTAGACGTAAACACAACACTTCTAAGTCTTATTTAATATACCTAAATATATTGTTAGATTTTATGTTGTAGATGTGCCTTTGAAATAAATATATAATAAATGGGAAACATCAGCAATAATTAGACTCCTGCGACATCGACTTTAGTATGGGTCGTTTTCCGGAGACTTGCGAAATGCTGTAAACAAATCGCTGTACCTTTAAAAATATTGATATTTAACTGTTTCTTCTGATAACTTACTTATATTTTAGAGTACTATTTATCTATGCAATAATAACTATATTTTTTATAAAAAAATAATCCGACGACGTAAGTTATATAGGCTATTATTACGAATCTATTGATAACTTATTTATTAAAATCGGATCAGTAGTTTAGGCGCTACGGTTGAACAAACATATATACATACATACATAGACGACGATCTCTGAGGCTCAGTGGTTAGCGCGTCGGCGTTTAAGCCGGAGGTCGCGGGTTCAAATCCCGCCGAAGGGACAAAAAGTATTTCTGTGTTTCTAGGTCTTGGATGTGTATTAAATATATTATGTATAGTATAATAAAAATCTTAAATATATGTTTAGTATAAACGTATTAAACATATTTCCGTTGTCTGGGTTCTGTGATACAAGTTCTTCGTATACTTAGTACAGGACCAGATTGACGTGGTGTTGAAGCGTCCATAGATATTTTTATTATTATAGACTGCCAAAATCATTACCCTTCCTTTTGCCTCAGCCGTAGTCAGGCAAAAATATTAGTCTTCTAGAGATAGCCTATTATAGCACAGTGTAGCCACATAGCCAGTAGGTAACCACGCGGTCAAGTATATGTATAATTATTAATATTTTCCTGTTTGTTTCTTATGTTAATTATTATTATTCATTCATGAGTAATCTGTTGATGCTGGTTTTCACGCTCCAGCTATTCGATATGCTGATTGCGGATATATACAGTGTAAGTACCATTTAGTTTTTTTTTCCAGTATGTTGATAAGCAAAACGTTTGTTTGCACTTACGAAAGTGCCCTTATGTACCACGTGCACATAATACATAATAATAAGTACCTGGGTAACCGAGCTTTGCTTGGTGTTCTGATAATAAAAAAAAAAAGAAAAATGAACCACAACAATCCGACCGAGATTAGAACCCATCACATTCCGGATTTTCGAACAAAGCAAAAGATGTAAACCAAACTGCCAATCTGAAATTATTGATTTATTGTTGCACGACGAAAGAAAAAACTTAAAAATGCGCTGCTTCCCAGGGATAAGACCATAGCTAGGATCAATTTTTCTCCCCCAAAACTCTCTGCATACTAAATTCCATGGTAAAACTTGAAGCCATTTTCGAAATACCAATTATATATACACAAGATTGTCTCATTTAAAGTATAAGATACTGACACAGCGCGCAGTAAGTTTAAGCGACTCAATTTGTCAGCGATTAAAATAGTTGTTTTTTAAAAATTAGATTTTTTCCCCCCGACGAAAACAGAGGGGTGTTATAAGTTTGACATGTATGTCTGTGTTTCTGTGTGTGTGTCTGTCCATGGCATCGTAGCTCCCAAACGGATGAACCGATTTTGTTTGAAACATAGACGTATATACATACTATAGACGAGGCATATCGAGGCATAAACTGTCTCTACTTAAATGGCCCCACTTTTGGGGTTGTTTGGGGCTATTTTGACATTTAAGGGATGGTTAAATCAAGATGGCGTAACTTTTTCTCGTATGAAGATTTATTTTGTGAAATGTACGTCATAGTTTTTCTTTACTCTTGATAGCTTCGGTTTGATAGCTGACATGATCCTAGCTATAATTCACCATCATCAGCTCCCTCGCTGCTTGACAATTCGGGGGTCACTTTTTTAATTTAATTTTGTTTATGCCTACAACCATTCTCCTGAAGAGTGCGTAGCATGATTGATGATCTACCAAAAAACAAAAATTACAATATCATAAGTATATAGTTTGTAAATTCTAAAGTGACCACACTTTTGTCGTCAGATTAAAAAATAAACAAATAAATATTTTTTAAGGTATCGCTACACACAGTGGTCTAATTCCATGTACATAATTCCATTTAAACAACTAGCTATACAGAATGCTCGGATAACAAAAATAGATATTCAAAGAGCGTCATTGTACGATTCTCGTTCCAAAAATATATATAACTTGTATAAATATATATAAATATGTATAACTTGTGACCTTAAATTTTGCCCTATAAAATACTTTTACATTTTATCCTATAAAATACTTAAATTCTTCTATTCAATGCGCGCCCGTACAACTCGACAGGCGCGTGACCTTGAAGCCGACGCGTTGTACGGCAGTGTGATGGTGTCCACGCGAAGTGTGAGTTGTCAGGAAATATTAATCAGGCTATTTTTCGGTAAATCACGAACATTTGAAGTTATGCGTGCTGTCATTACTTACGTAATATTGTGACCTAATGTTGGGTTAAATATTTCATTTGGCACGCACTCTGTATAAACAACTATTATCGTATTCACTGTAACACTTGTTTTGATCCCGGCAAAACGTCGCGACTCGCGCGGTTCCTATAATAAAAACCGGCTAAGTGCGAGTCGAACTCGCGCACGAGTTCCCTTCCCTTCCCTTCCCTTCCCTTCCCTTCCCTTCCCTTCCCTTCCCTTCCCTTCCCTTCCCTTCCCTTCCCTTCCCTTCCCTTCCCTTCCCTTCCCTTCCCTTCCCTTCCCTTCCCTTCCCTTCCCTTCCCTTCCCTTCCCTTCCCTTCCCTTCCCTTCCCTTCCCTTCCCTTCCCTTCCCTTCCCTTCCCTTCCCTTCCCTTCCCTTCCCTTCCCTTCCCTTCCCTTCCCTTCCCTTCCCTTCCCTTCCCTTCCCTTCCCTTCCCTTCCCTTCCCTTCCCTTCCCTTCCCTTCCCTTCCCTTCCCTTCCCTTCCCTTCCCTTCCCTTCCCTTCCCTTCCCTTCCCTTCCCTTCCCTTCCCTTCCCTTCCCTTCCCTTCCCTTCCCTTCCCTTCCCTTCCCTTCCCTTCCCTTCCCTTCCCTTCCCTTCCCTTCCCTTCCCTTCCCTTCCCTTCCCTTCCCTTCCCTTCCCTTCCCTTCCCTTCCCTTCCCTTCCCTTCCCTTCCCTTCCCTTCCCTTCCCTTCCCTTCCCTTCCCTTCCCTTCCCTTCCCTTCCCTTCCCTTCCCTTCCCTTCCCTTCCCTTCCCTTCCCTTCCCTTCCCTTCCCTTCCCTTCCCTTCCCTTCCCTTCCCTTCCCTTCCCTTCCCTTCCCTTCCCTTCCCTTCCCTTCCCTTCCCTTCCCTTCCCTTCCCTTCCCTTCCCTTCCCTTCCCTTCCCTTCCCTTCCCTTCCCTTCCCTTCCCTTCCCTTCCCCTCCCCTCCCCTCCCCTCCCCTCCCCTCCCCTCCCCCTCCCCTCCCCTCCCTTCACCTCCCCTCCCTCCCATTCCCTCCCCTCCCCTGCCATCCCCCTCCCCTCCCCCTCCCCTCCCCCTCCCCCTCCCCTCACCCTCCCCCTTCCCTCCCCTTCCTTTTCTTCCCTTCCCTCCCCTTCCCCTTACCTTCCCCTTCCCTTCCCCTTTTATTCCCCTTTTATTTTCGGCTAAAATTTTAACTATTTCTCTACTCAATGTCTCAATGTTCCTAATTGTGAAGTCGGTACCAGCCCAAACAAATGCTATAATATTTTATATAACTCAAGTTCAAATTTGCTGGTGCCGACTTCAAAATCTTTGGAAGTCGGTTTTAATTGTTTGTCTAAAAATAATATTTTTCACTTTTTACTTACATTTATTATTATTTTATTATTATGAACTCATTGATATTGGCGCACAAAACTCTGATGAGTCGTGAGTACCTATGTCATCATAATAATATGCTGGTGTTTCTTGTGAAGATGGTGGTGATGATGTATGTTAGTGGTATGCTTGCAGTTCTTTAAACAACGCCGGAATTCCCAAACTTTAAGGAATCTATAAGGACTCAGGAGTTCTGTTCAGTACTTTTGGATCCAGGGTACAAAAGCTTACTTTTTGGTAGCATATGCTTCGACTTCGTCAGAAAAAGTATATATGTATATATATATATATATATATATATATATATATATATATATATATATATATATATATATATATATACATATACAGCCGAATGCATATCTGGCTCCTTTTTTTGGAAGGCGTTTAAAAAGTTTTATTTTCATATAACACTCAAGGAATTTATTTTAAATTCTGTTTTTAGTCTTTGTTTTTATATAGCGGCAACAGAGATACATAATCTGTGACAACTTGTACTATCACGGTTTAGAAGATACAGCCTGGTGAGTTGGTGACAGACGGACGGACAGACGGACGGACAGACGGAAAGACACACAGCGAAATCTAAGTAATAAGTAGAGTCCCGTTTTTATACCCTTTGGGTACGGCACCCTAATAAAAGAGAAAAATATCGCGGTCAACATTCACTATCTAGTATGTTTTAGTTAACTAGACTTTACTTCCGATTTTAGCAACATCTCCAGCAATTTCCAGTGACACAACATGTGATACACTGTCACACAGGGTCGAGACTCTTTACAGATGACAGCTCGAGCACCGGCGAATGTTGTCATGTTGACGTAAGCCTAAGTTTGACACCAAAATAATTTTAAACGTCGCGTCAGACAAATTTATAATAAATAGAATTAATATAAATACTGTAAATTATGTCAAAGCACGAAACGACCAGCCCCTGAACGAAGGTCCTGGCTGGAAAAAACTCACGCCCCGCCCGCCTCCGCATTCGCCCAGCCACGCAACACAGCCGCGAACTGTCATGACATTGACTGCGGCGAATCTAAAAGGAACGGTAATGATTTTGGCAGTATATGTATGTATGTTTGTTCCACCGTAGCACCTGAACCACTGATCCGATTTTAATGAATGAGGTGTCAATAGATTCGCAATAATAGCTCAGATAACAAAGGCATATATATTTGCGTCGTCGGGATATAGTTTTGAAATTTTAATTATTAAGATAGCGATTTAAAATTATATTCATTACCTATTATAATTAGTACCTGTACAGATCAAAAATATTTGGAGTAATTTCATTTTAGTAAATATTTTGTAAAAAGTTGAGTAGCGACGAGTACATATAACACCGATTCACACCGACTTCACGTTTCATTAAATATAATAACTATGACAGTACACTTTGAAACATAGCAAACTATAACATTGACTATATATATATATATATATATATATATATATATATATATATATATATATATATATATATATATATATATATATATATATAATAGATCTTGAATACCTACTTGTACTCGTTTATAGACACGACATTTTTATTGTCCTAGGTAGTAAGTTTTTTAAGATAGGTATTAAAATAAGTTCTGCAACTAATCTCACATCAACAGGCTAGGTATCACTTCTGTAATCTATTACTAGAAGTGCTCAATACTCATTTAGATCACTCAATAGTATTTGCCACACGGCTTTCACTCAATAGTACATAATATTATTATAATCCTACTACTGTTATCTATACAAATAAAATCAAGGTTTGCCTGTTTGTAACTTAAAATTAACAGCATTTCACTTAATGCATATGAAATTACAATAAAATACCTTTTTTTTTGTCTGCCCGTCTGTTTGTCAGTTTATTCTGGCTAATCTCTGAAACGGCTGGACCGATTTTTTGATGAAATTTGGTAGGGTAGTACTTTGAGCTTTGGCACACATGGCTACTGCCTGCTTTTAAACCCAAAAAAATCAGTGTTTCCTACACCTTCGGTCATTTCCGTAAAAAATCAAAAACAGTCGGAGGCCATTACTAAGATGGTTTTACTGGAAATTAACAGCTATTAACTGCCTCCATGTTCTAGTGGTTAGAGCATGGCTCTCGATTTGGAGGCCGTGAGTTCGATTCCCGCATTGGAACATAAAAAATGTTGTTTCCAAGTTTGGTTAGGACAATGCAGGCTGATCACCTGATTGTCTGATAAGAAAGATGTCATGCGTCGTATGGGCATGTAAAAAGTCGGACCTGAGCCTGATCGCTCGCCAGTCGTGTCGGTCATCCGTCCCACTGGATTATGAGAGTAAAGGAAGAGAGGGTGCTCTTGTGTACTGCGCACAAACCTGGGCACTATAAAATTACTCCCGCGTAACTGGCCTGGTTTCAATGAAACCGGCCACCGTCACCGACGGTGTGGGGAGCTAATTACTGTAAATATAATATAGAACACCCGGTAATAGAGCGGCGTCAGTCAGATGGCTCAAGGCAGTTATTAGTTTTATTGTTATGACTTCAGTTCACTGTTCCATATTAATGGTCAACTCACCGATCAGCTACCTTAGCAATTGTAATATGGACATTGTAAAGGATTTTAAACTTCATATTCATCATTAATCTTATTCTGATCTTATCCTCCCTCACATACACTCACATGAATAAGGTTTGGTAAAGTTAGTTGCGGATGTTTTGGGCATATGATCCACTGCTTATTGTAAGACGTTTAGGCAGAAAAATAATTTAACAATTATGAAAAAATAAACTTAAATAAAATTACATTGCGTTGTTTACCGCCCCTCGGGAGGGTTATTGACCTCACACCACTGATTAAATTGATATTATTTAGGCAATGACTTTGCTTTCGCTTTAAATTCAGCTGCTTCTGTGAGGTTAATGACCTCAGCGCCTCAGAGAGCGCAATGTAATTTTGTCTAGTATAATATATTTTATTCGAAATGTTTAAATAATTTTTTTGCCTAAATGTCTTTACGTAGGCAGTGGATCCTATGCCCAAGATATCCGTATATCCGTAATTGATTTTACCAAACCTTATATACAAGGAAGCCCTCTGACACTCTACAACTCCGTCTGTAATGTATTATTCCATGTACTATATTTTGAAATGTTTTATTTGATAAACTAAGTCAATACCATGCACTTGGATAATGTAAAGAGCGGTACTGTCTGAAATGCGGATATTCAGTTATCTAGCTCAGACTCTGATGCTCACTGAATTGTATAATTATGTAGTTAAGATATTCTTGTATTGCTCTTTATCATAATTCATAATATTATGAAATTTTTAACGATAACATATTATGCTATGCATTGTACAGGATGTAATCAAAACAAAAATCGATATGCAAGGAGCGCGATCAGTATTCGATTCTCGTTCCAAAAATATGTATGTATATACCAATTACCACGTGACTTTAAATTTTGACGAGATTATCTTATAAAATAATTAACGTCGATTAATAACCACGTGGCCTTTAGTGCGCGGCGGTCGTGTGACTTTCAAAGTCGGAGTGGTGAACGGCAGCGCGAGTCCAGACTTAGTAACAGTTGTTAGGAAATGAATCTGTAATTATATATATTGTCCTCAACATCATTTTCAGTAGCAGTTGCTTGTTTAGTGGGCGTCATCGTGGGTAAAATGCGGGCACAAAACAATGATCATTGGTTAACACTAATTTATTCAGTGTGTAACAGTATTTTCACTAATCACAATTTTAAGAAAACAGTAATTTTAAAATAATTTAAGATCGAGCAGTGGGTTCAGGACACCGATCTCACTTTAACTAGTAACCACAAAATATAATTCTCAACTACGATCCAACTCGATCGATAGATCACACTCAAATGTGTTTCAAACACTGTCCGCACCTCTAAAGTAAAGATGGCGTCTCGACCCCACTCGAGGCCCGCGCGCGCTCTGCTCTGATTGGCCGGTAACAAAATAATTACGATTTAATTTTAATTAAGGCTTTTACGCGAGATAAAAATGTTACAAATTATCTTAAATTAAAAAACGAATTTAAAAGTACTCAAATGAATTTAAGGGCAATTCAATTGTAAACAATCAGATAATGCAAATAATCAGTAACAATCAAGATGCAACTCGACTCATGAATTCCTCCGACATATATATATATATTTATAAATATATTTTATTATAAATATATTTTTGTAAATTACGATAATTTTTCATGTGAATACTTACGTAATATCGTAACCTAATATTGGTTGAAATATATTATTTGTATAAAAATACACCCTGTGTATAGCATCAATATACATTGACTAAAACCTTATAGCCCACTAGTTTTAGAGATTTGAACTCAGATTAAATGTTTTATATTATTTTATAACTCAGATTACATTTTTTATTTAAAGACAAAAAAAAAAAACTAAAATAGTCAAATTCGAATCATATTTTATTACATTTGATTCGAAAGGTAAAATTTTATAGCCTAAAATAAATATTTTATAGCGTTTAATGTTTTTTTGAACTTTAGGTATCTGGTATATTTTATAGGCGTTTAGATTTCGTAACGAAAAGTAAAAGAGTAGTTAAACGTAAAGTGAAAAAAATCTATACTTCTATTTAAGATGAAAGATTTGATCGTATGTATGTTTGTTTGTTTGCGGTGAATAGGCTCCGAGGCTATTGGACCGATTTTGATAAAATTTGGCACAGATATAGTAGACCACGGTCAAGGACACATAGGCTTTTTACCGCGGCAAAATGTACGGTTTTGAGATTTCCTCTTGCACTCATGAAGTCGCGGGCAACATCTAGGATCGTCTAAAATAATTATTACCTACCTACGCCGTTGATCGCTACGCGGTAGCTTACTACGACGTAGCTTACTACGACGTAGCAATCTACGGCGTAGCGCTACGACCTCATCAGTGTGTGCACAAGTCACGTCGAATGTTGTCCACTCGGGCATTTTGATGGGGTGATGGTATTTTTGTGACAGGTCCTTATTACTAGTGGATGAGGTTTTTCATCCAAACAAAACACAGTTTAGGCAGACAAAAGTCAGAAAAAACTAAGGCAAAAAAGGCAGAAAAAACTAAGATTATATCAAGTAACAAAACAAGACATCGCCGCTGAGGTGGTGGTGCTCACACTGACAGCTGATTCACCTCACAGCTGATTTAAAAACGTAATTTAATTATAACATATGTTCTTTCTATTTAAAAACAAAAACCTGCCTAATCATCTTTGTATAAGCTGTAAATCACGTGCCCAAATTTTCTGTAATTAATTTTACGAAACGTTATATACAATTCTCGTATCACAGTGTTTGCAACCAACCTCCCCGGAACGGCTTGGCTACCCGCAAAGCCGTTCCGGAGGAGTTTGATTTCATTTTAGGTAGGTCTAAGAATAGGTGGCCTACCCCAAATAACACGGAACAACGTCTGCCGGGTCAGCTAGACTAGTATATAAAATTCTCGTATCATAGCGTTTGTAACCTAACTCCTCCAAAATGGCTTGACCGATTATGACAATTTTTGTTGTGAGCTCCGTGGCCTAGTGGGTAGACTGTTTGATTCGCACTCGAGAGAGTGCAGATTCGATTCCCAAGTTGTGGCGTGTACCAATGAGACTTTTTTAGATCTCAAGTACATTATACGGACGCTCTAACGGTGAAGGAAAACATCGTGAGGAAACCCGTTTAAAAAACCAACTGTTCCAGTATTTCAAGAGTGGCTACTTCGCTCGGAGAATACTGTATAAATCATCTAATAACGGATGAAAAAGGCCTAAGTTTGTTGTGAGAGGTAGGTCTGAGGTCGTGAGCTATTTTTTAGATACCTAGGTGAAAATTAAAAAAAAATTAACGATAAATTGAATGGTAGAACAACGTTTGCTGGGCCTGCTACCTATATTATTTTATGGTTTTACCCGCGGTTCATCTTGCTCTACCTCCATACATTTTCTTGACTCTATTTAATATAGGAGGTGGAAAATACTTTCGATTAACTCATAACCTTCTGTGGGCCGCGCCATCCGTTCACTAGTTTGATCATGAGTAGAAGTTAGTTTATCATAAACAACCTATTAATTCAGATTTACTTCAAAGTTTCAGTTAATGTACAGACTTTAGGCAATACAGAACGATTAAAAATATATATTTTTGGACTAAGTCGGAGTGAGTAAAGATCTGAATTGATTATTCATCCGTCATGAGATTCACAGCACGTAAGATATTACTGATGGCGCATTATGAAATATAAAAAAACTTGAGTAGTGTCAAGGGACACCCGGATGGAACGAAGTTCCTTTCGATTAATTAGTGAAGGAATTGTATTTTTTTTTTAAGTTATAATAATATTTTTTTTTATTATTAACAAATATAATGTAATATAAACTTAATCACTAGGCTCTATTTAAGTAATAATTGAGAGAGAGAGGGAGAGAGAGACAGACAGACAGAGAAACACGCGCACGCCGCACGGCTCACAACTATAGCAAAAAGTGTCGTTACAACTTTTGGTCTTAATTTTTTCCATCTAGCCCCCTTTCGCAACGCGCGATAAGGAACTTCGTTCCAAAAGAAAAAGAATAATGTTTCTTTAGTCTTAAAATCAATGCTTACCTATATTAAATAAGTTTTAGAATCGTCCCAAATTAAGTTTTTGGAACGAAGTTCCTTATAGCGCGTTGCGAATGGGGGCTAGACGGAAAAAATAGGCACGACACTTTTTGCCACTCGAAATCACAATGTAATATATATATATATATATATATATATATATATATATATATATATATATATATATATATATATCACATATAGAGGTTTTCACGGTGCGTATGTACTAATGTTACGAATGAATGAATATTCTTTATTGCGTTCATACTGTATAACAAAGAAACTTAAAATTACGAAAATTTCTCCCAAGCAGCTTGCAGCAACCCACAAGCAGGAAACTATTTATATTTTATCACAACAGACAATACGGGCAATGTGTAAAATTAATTATTTACATTAATTATATTGAAAAATTCTAATTAATACTACATTAATATTCTTACAAGTTATGAATCTAAAATAAATAGACAAATACATACATAAACTTATAAAAAAAAATTATATTTATGTTTTCTCCATATATTACCTACCTAATTGTATAGGCGGGAGTTGCGGAGCACATAAAAGCACCATTAAAATCATCGTCATAATGAAACCTATTACACCGCCGCCGCGCCGCGCTGGTACACTTACAATTGGCTGTTTTATTGCTCACTGTTAGTTAGGACCATCGATATTACATTGAGATTTTTTCGTCCTAACTTTTATGACTAACTCTATTGATGTTGATAAATTTTAAATAAATAGTTAGTAAGTAGTAATTGATAGTGTTCTGTTGGCAATCATCTAGAAATAAATGGTAACCAAACTTAATGGTAGTGATCATACATTTTGTTGTAAATAGTTCTATAGGCAATATATATAATATAAACTATTTACACGCAGAGGTCATAATATCATCAATCACAAAACCGAAAAGTTTCGGTTATTTCCGTGTTCGAGCAATACATATTACTCGCAAGTGCATTGCCGGCCTTTCGAAGGTGATTGCGCTCTTTTCTTGAAGGGTAGAAAGTAATACTAGTCCGAAAATACTGCTGGCGACAGTTCATCCTAAAGTTTTGTTGTGCGCGGCAGACAACTTCGGGTAAAGGGCACATAATAATATTAGTATCTTCTATATAGTATAGATACTTCTATATAGTATAGAAATATCCTCTTATTGACCTTTTCACATGCACCGGTTACCGAGTAAACGGTGCCGGGTAGCCGGCGGCGAAGTGTATAGGTTTCGTTTCGTTCGCCAGGTTCGTTAGCTTTCGTACACGTACCGGCATAATTTGCTATAAGGCTGGGACTCGCGTTGGACTGGGGAAATTTCGAAACATTGAAAATATAACTTTGCGCTAATGCAATAGAGTTGAAAATGGAAGTGTCGAGTGTCGAGCTGTCATATAAGACATTGATAATTGACTCGACACTTGTGTGTTCGATTTTCAGCTCTATTGTACCAGCGGAGAGTTCTATTTTCAATGCTCTGAATTTTCCCCAGCCTTCCGGATTCCGGATCATATAGTCCCAGCCCAAGTTGGCCGCCGGTCAGACGGCACCGGCTAAGCGGTAATCGCCACGTGTGAAAAGGCACTCACTCGTTCCTCAGCGAAGCAAATCATCTTAGACTACCGGAGCGAAGGAATATAAAATGCTAGAAACACGTAGTCTGGGCTACCGTGTAGACTGAGGTAATGTCGTGCACGTAATAAAACAAAGGATGCTTCTGTACTCGCAATTACGAAGCTCTTAGTACGTTTACGATCTTGCATGGCTCTTAAACTGCTCTTACATAGATATATGTTTGTATTTCATCTATGTGAGTACGAACTGAACAAATAGACAGATCTATATAGGCTTCCGACTTAAGCAAACCTTGTAAAGTAATTGGTATGAATTCGAGCATCATTTAATAAAGCGCCATTTGTAGTTAAACGAAACGAAACGAAAGATATAATATATTGGGCAAAGCTCTAACTTATTAGTGAGTAAGGGTAGCTATACACCATTCTGGCTATCGTCCAATCGGCGTGACGCGGACGCTGCCGATTGGATCAGTTATAACTGACTCTATAAGGGCGTTGATTAGTATGACAGTAATACGTGTGTGGTATATATAAACGAACTGTAGATTGGATCAAGCCTGCAGCGTCATGTCGACTGGACGATATGGTATGCCATACATGTAGTATGGTGTGTGGCTACTGTAAAAATCGATCTATATGAATTTTGATGTTAATGGGGATGATGACTACATGTAAAACATTGAGTTGCAGTGATATATTCAGAAATATTGAGGTATTACAACTTGATAAATGTAAAAATATAATATTTTATGTGTAGTTTAGTAATTAGAGACATCTAAAAAATAGAAAATACGTTTAATTCTTTTTGCTAAATTAGTAAACAAAACCTACGTCATTAGTTTACTTACATTATATACAAAAACATTTAATAGGTAAGTATGAACTTAAACGCTCAAATATCGGAGATATTTATTATACAAATATGTTCCTGCGACCTTATACTTCATACCCTTTATACAATTTAATTAATATTATATAAGCAATATCCCGCGAAAAAATACTCACAACCTGCGAGCAGATGTGTGAGTGCACGCATAAACATTAAGCATGCGTAAAGCACCTCCCTCCTCCCACATGCGTGCACTCACACATCTGCTTGCAGTTTGTGGATTTTTTTCCGCGGGATATTGCTAGATATAATAATAATTAAATTACATGCTATGGATTTCCCCAATGTAACCCCTGATTCTATTGACTATTCATGACTATTCACACTTTGACCTAGGCGTGACGTCACAGCTAGGTACGACTTTAGTATGGAGCGTTTTACGAGACTTACGAAATTTTGTAAACAAATCTTTGCACCTTTGAAAACATTGACTTTTGATATACTGTTTCTTTTGAGAAGTTACTCATATTTGAGAGTACTATTAATTTAAGTAATAAAAAAAATCAGTTATCTAGCGTATAAATTTCCGCAGAAACAATATGATCATTCAAGTACCTCCTAATAATTTTAGGCATCATCGATATCCAAACTAGTGGCCAGTATGTGGGCAGCGCTATGCCAATTGGACGATAGGAAGTATGGTGTATGGCTACTGTAATAGGTAAATTAAATTAAATAACGTTTATTTCGGGTGGCATAAGCCCATATTATAAATACCTTACAGACTAACATACATATTATCATTATTATATACTTAAACTACATTTTATCACGTGTTGTCGGCGACGTGATGCAAGCTTTTTTCCGGAGTCTCCCCCGGAACCTCCGGTAGACCACACCCGTCGGCCAGAAATCCTCCACCTCGAAGGTTGACAAAAGATGCGTCGGCACTCTCACCACAAAGGAACTGAAGTTGACCTTATGGCGTTATTATCCAGACGTTCGACCCTCAGGGCGATGGAAGTCTTCTTGCGGATGTAGTCCACGACGTCTTCGATCTCCATGGACCAGTGCAGGCGGGATACGTGCAACGGCGTCGCGGGTACCTTTTATCTTTGTACTTTATAAGGGTAGATTGAAAAAAAAATGCAAATTTTATGACAGATTGACAAACGTCAACGTGTATCAAAATTGGATCTATCAAACGCACGGTAGAGTGTGTTGTCATTTTAAATATTTTATCCACTGAAAAAATATCAATTTTCTGCATAACTTCCTCTACATAAGCTTTAATTTGCCGATCATACTCCTCCGATTGCACAATTCTCGTAAAACTATACTAAAAGTTTTTGCTTCACGTATTAATATAATAATTATTTAGTTAAGAAATCAAATCACTGTATACTCAAATGTTACTTAATTCAAGAGGCTCTCAAGACATATACCAATATTGGTTACATACAGATAGACCTGTGATTTAGGTGCTTCCAAATTTGAGTAAAGATTGATTATTAGGCCGTAAACTAATCTAATTTAAGTGAATAGAGAAAAATAAATCAAATGTAAGTACTCGTATTTAATTAATAAACCCTGTTTCCAAGTAAACCATGCCATAAACTTGTTTTCGCACTGGGCAGTGGGCTATATAGCGAGGTAAATACGAAGGTAATTATTGAAACGAATTGCGTTTACTAGGTACATGTATAAAACTGAGGTTTCTGAACATTCACGCGAATTCGAATTGTTTATCGCACTTCCTCAATGTCATTTCTAATAGTGGATAGGACAAAAAATTCCTAAAATCAATTCCAAAAAATCCTTACTGTTCGCGCCAACACTAGCGCGACGTTTAGAATAAACACAAAGGACATCACTACGTGATGTATGGCCGACCGAAAGGGGCGCTGTCAGAGAGTGACGAACACTTGCATTTAGATCCCCTTCCGCGCCGGATGCATTTTCAGCTCATCCCGAAACCTAGTGAACGCGAACGCGTGTGCGCATATTTATTTGTGCTCGTTAATATAATACCAAATTCGCCGGCGAACCGCGATAAATCTATCGATAATCCGCTCAACAGCTGTGTAGTGTAGTGAGAAGAAACCTCCGCTCAGATCCAGAACCACCAGCTCAACAATAAGGTCAGTCCCAGATTTCTCAAGCCCTCACATTATTAACCTATATACTCGTACCTACTTCCCTCAGCTCATAGTCGCATGTGTAAGTTCCTAGCTTACACATTTCTTGGTCCATCGAGCCTTCGTGAAGCCCTTCTCCCTATTACCGGCGTTGGGCCTGATTAGAACCAGCACCTATAGTTCCACTCCGCCCAATTCTGCACATAAAATCAGCTCGATTATTTATATTTTGTCCAATTAATTCTGGCCAGGCCGCCCCGCCATTTTAAAACCAAGTTACAGTCCATTCCCATTATCAATTCGGCACATTTAACATTAAACCCCTATTCTGTACTTTGATATTAACCTATATGTTAATTATTTAAATTATTTTGTGCATATTTCGGCCCATAAATTCATAAGAAAAACCCAAAAAAAAAAAAAAAAATAGTGGGTAGGTTGTCGGCTTATTGTCGAACAAAGAACTCGAACATTCCAGAACTTCCCTAACGTACCTAATACATAATTTGTGCCAATAATATCTCATATAATTTTCTCAGCTCTTAATTACTTACAAAATATTTTAATGTTTGATTCGCATATAAAATAAGTAATAACTAGTGCGTATTGTGAATTACGTTCGGCTCATAACAGAATTGTAAATCGTCGTTGCATTACTAAGTTTGAATTATTTTATCTATATATAACGTTTATATCTTCATATTCTCAAATTTTAAAACACAATATTAATTAACTTAGCATTATTTTAATAGTTACGGGTTGCATAACATCTCAAGTGCCCATACTAACATCGTCGGCTTGCTTCGATACAGAAAACTTGATTTGTGTGCATTCTGTAGGTAATAGGTACCTACACGGCGCCCGTGCGAACAACAGCTGTTACATTCATTTTCAATTAGGTATTCTTCATAGAATAAATAGTGACCTTCACATTGAATTCATATCTTATCTACGTTCTGTGTCTATACAAAAATATTATTAGGTATTACGTTACAGCTGTTTTAAATAAGAATTCTTATCGACGTTCTGTGTTTATACAAATATATTATAGGTGTTACGTTACAGCTGTTTTGAATAAGTCGGCACACTATTGAGATTGAACCTGCTCATACCTACTTACATTGTTTTCATTACGTTATTTTGTTTCTAACGCGCCCGCTAAGATTTGTTTATATTCAAACTTCAGGACATTAATATAATATTACAGACGACTTCTAACGCATTAATCTCCGCTCATCAAACATACACTAATACTATATTAGCATCAGGCGATCGGTCAGCTCATTTGTTAATTAACTCGTACACATTTTATGATAAAATTGTATACATTGTCGGCACATTATTAAAATCTATTTTCTGCGTTTTAATTAATTGCGCGCGTATTTTCCGCTCATTACTTTTAAATATTCAACTTAGTTACACGCATATATTTTTAAACATGCCTACAAAATCGCAAGCGGCCATATTTAGGCAAACTATAAAATCTATTAGTCGGCTCAGAGAGATCGCATTGGCATTACACAAAGGTGACTCAAAGTCTAACAAAACGGAGTTTAATGCGCGTTTTAAAGACCTACAAAATTTGAAACAAAAATTAGAAAATTTATACTGCGAAATTTTAGACGACGGCAGTGTTACAGAAGAAATTGAAAAGTTTTATACAGCCGGTTACGAGAACGCGCTATCCGAATATTATGATATTTTAACTGCAGCGGAAAATATAAGTTCCACTTCAGAGTCAAGTCAGCTCACTTCTGCCGTTCTGCCCAAAATTGAACTGCCAAAATTCAGCTCACGCGTTGAGGACTGGCCATCGTTTATTACGATTTTTAGGAGTCTTACAGACGACATGACGTCACTTACAGATGCAGTTATGCTGCACTATCTTTTGTCTTGCCTATCGGGGGAGGCGCTCAGCATGATTGCGCATTTAAAAATCACAAATGATAATTACAGCGTCGCGCTCGATATACTCACACGTAGGTATGAAAACCGCCGTGTTCTGATAGATGGGTTTGTTGATATAATACTCGGCCTACCTAATATTCATATTCGATCAAGCATACGCGCGACGTTTTTAACTCCGCTCATTTCCGCACAAAGCGCATTAAATAATCTGCGTTTACCTATGGATAGTAATTACGTATTTGTGTCTATTGTAGTTAGAAAATTACGAGGCGAGCTCCGCACCCTGTTCGAAAGAAGATACGGCATCTCGGACACTCTACCCACCTTAGGTGATTTGATTTCTTTTTTAGAGGAGCACGCGCGCTGTATCGAAACCGAATATTCTAATGCAACGCGCGGTGTTACCTACTCACCACAAACTGGGCCCTCTCATCAACACACACCCCCCGCAAACTCTCCGCGCAGTCCACGCTTTAGACCAATTAGTCCCGCGTATCCTCGTAATACTCAGCGCTCGCCATCGGCTCACACTTTAAGTAGCTATCACGTCAGCCCAGTTCCTCATTACCCTCAACGCTACTGGCCCCCCTCCCCCCGAACAGAGCGGCGCGAGTACTCAGCCCGGAATACAGATAAACACAAGCGATTCTACTGCCCCTATTGTAGGAATACAGAACACAAACTTATCGCGTGTCCGAAATATAATCATCAGCCCACTCAAGCCAACGACAGATGTCGTAAATGTCTAGGTCCGCATTTTGAAAATGAATGTCGTTCGACAAACTCATGCAAAGAGTGTGGAAGTGCAAATCACCACACCTCGCTTCATCGTCACGGAACTCCAAATTCTCCGGTGTCGTCAGCGCATTTGCTTCCTCCTCATTTACGTGTACAGCCCCGCCGGCGTGCTCAAGACAAGCCACATACCTACACGGCCTACACACAACATACGCGTGCACATCAATCATCATCATCAGACCCCAACCAATCGTCTGATCATGCACCGTCTAAAACTCATCAATTTCAAAACAAAAAACAATGACTACCTACAATCACGGAGCACATAGAATTAGAAAATCAACCCAATAATTTAAAATGTCATTCAGCTCATAGTACACCTGCATCACATTCAGCTCATAAAATATCTAAATCTAGTTCAGCCCAATATTCTGTAGAATCAGCCCAAGTAAATTCAACTCAGCACATAGAAAACCCATTAAAAACTCCAGTGTTACTTCCCACAGTCGTTTTAAATATATCTGATAAATGCGGAGAATATCACAAAGCTCGGGCTTTATTGGACTGTGGTAGCATGATAACGCTCATAACTCAGCGCATGACTAGAAATCTTAATTTGCAACCAAAACAATGTTCATTAAAAATTACAGGTGTAGGTGATCAGCACATACAAAATTCTAAAGGTTGGGTCACAATAACATTTAGGCCCACATACCGTGACACGCCATCTATTACTACTACCGCTCATATTCTCAAAGACGTTACAGGTTATTTACCTTTGCAAAAAATACCAGATGTTGTACAAGACTCAGCTCATCAGCTCATTCCATTGGCGGATCAAGCTTATCATACTCCTGCGCCCATTGATCTCATTTTAGGCTCAGACGTTTTGGGTCACGTTTTGGATGGTACTAAGATTGCTTTGGGCCCGGGGAAGCCCATAGCCTTCGGCACGATTTTTGATTTTGCACTCATAGGACTCGTTGAGCACTCATGCGATTCACCTGTAGCTCAAGTTGGCTCTGCTCATGTTACTCATACTCATTATACTCAGTCGGCTCACTCTACACATTCTGCTCATTCTACTCATGATATTTGCAAAAGCCTGGAAAGATTCTGGGAGTCGGAAGAACCCCAGCCTCGTTCTGCTCATTCAAACCCGCTACACGAGCAATGTGAACACATATTCAGCTCAACCACCATTCGTGACGATTCAGGCCGTTACATGGTGACTCTTCCCTTCTTATCAGATGCACCCGTATTAGGTAGTACTCATGCTATTGCTCTACGTAGATTTCTCAATCTAGAAAAACGGTTGCAATCCGATCACACACTGCGACAAAAATATATAGAATTCATGAACGAATACATAAACTTAGGACACATGTCACCGTGTCATCCGTCTACATTTACTCATAAACCTCATTATTATATTCCTCATCATGGCGTGTTCAAATCAGGTACTGACAAACTCCGCACAGTATTTGATGGCAGTTGTAAGTCATCCAATGGAGTCAGTTTAAACGATTGCCTGCACACAGGTCCAGCACTTCAACGAGACATTGTAGATATTATTATATCATTCCGCGCACATCGTATAGTATTCAGCACTGACATAAAAATGATGTTTAGAAATATTCTCTTAAGACCAGACCAAAGACACTATCAGCTCATACTCTGGCGATCGTCTCCAGATCGACCTCTGCTCACATATGCACTCAACACTGTTACATACGGATTGCGCTCAAGTCCATATCCTATCCCATATGCTATCCGCACATTATTACAATTAGCTGAAGATGAAGGTCATCGCTATCCTCAGGCTGCCGAAATTTTGCGTAAATTTGTTTTCGTGGATGATGTACTTTGCGGCCATGACACCATAGAAGAAGCATCAGCACTCCAAACTCAGCTCATTGATTTGTTATCACTCGGTGGATTTAAACTTAGTAAATGGACATCAAACACACCTCAGCTCTTGCAAAGATTTCCAGACGATCAATGCGAAATGCCTAAAGACTTTGACATCAGCGCAGAGTCTCCATCAATTAAGGTTTTGGGTATTAGATGGATTCCCCGGTCTGATGAATTTACATATCACATCTCATTACCACCAGTTACCCACATTAAAAAACGTTCAATTCTTAGCACAGTAGCTTCTCTCTATGACCCAAACGGTTGGGTTACACCCGTCATATTCCGCGCAAAAATACTTCTTCAAAGGTTATGGTTAACTAAATTGGACTGGGACGATCCCACTCCAAATAATATTACAGATGATTGGCAGCGCATCTATCATGATCTTCCGCACATGTCAGATATACATTTTCCCAGACATATTGCTCCACACAAATTCAAATCAACATACTCACTTCACGGATTCGCAGATGCTTCGGAAATTGGTTTTGCTGCAGTGATATATTTACAAGAATCAGCTCATAACGGATCTGTTAACGTTCACCTCATGATTGCTAAATCTAAAGTCGCACCGATTAAAAATAAACTCACAATCCCCAAATTAGAGTTGTCTGCTGCAACTCTATTATCTCAGCTCATGTTGCGTGTCTCCCAACAATTGTCTGCTCATCTCACAATTACACATCACGTTTGTTGGTCAGATAGTACCATAGTGCTTGCATGGATAAAAACTCCGCCCCATCGTTTACAAACATTTGAATCAAATAGAGTAACAAAAATTAACTCAAATTCACTCACACTTAAGTGGCGTCATGTACCTTCCCAATTAAATCCTGCTGACTGTGCAAGCAGAGGATTATCATCTCAAGCTCTCTCCGCTCATGATTTATGGTGGTCTCCTCCTTGGCTCAAATTGCCAGAGGATACCTGGCCCAAGATGCCTTCAGCTCATACTCGACAAGACTTGCCAGGGCTCAAACCAAAATACGTACCATGCAATTTCTCGATACCCGGTGTCGATAGTGATCTGCTCACTCGCTTCAGATCTTTAGAAAAACTAACTGGTGTCACTGCCTACATGAGGCGATTCATTCGTAACTGTAAACTAAATTCAAACTCGCGACAACTAGGCCCTCTAACTGTAAGTGAACGTAGAGAAGCATTACTCTTCTGGATCCGCTCTGTACAGCAGAATGCATTCGCAGAAGATATTCACCGCCTGCAAACCGATAGAATCTGCACAGTACGACTACAACGTCTGTCGCCGTTTACGCAGGACGGTCTCCTCAGAGTAGGAGGTAGACTCACTCGTTCGGAACTCACATACGATGCTCAACACCCATACATTTTGCCTAGTTCTAGTCCGCTCGTAGACCTCATAATAGATGACTATCATCGCATACACTGCCACCCTGGCACGGACACGCTACATGCTATTTTACGTCAGCAATTTTGGATATTATCTGCCCGCCGCATTATAAGGCACAGAACGTTTAAATGCATAAGATGTTTCCGTTGCCGCGCTCAGCCCGAAGTACCTATCATGGCTGACCTGCCAGCTGATAGAGTCATACCTCAGCCCGTATTTAGTCACGTATCAACAGATTTCGCCGGACCGTTTCTGCTCAAATCAAGTCAATTACGTAATGCTAAGTTAATTAAGGGATATTTTTGCATATTTGTTTGCCTCACTACAAAGGCGGTTCACTTAGAACCAGTCTCATCGCTCACTGCCGAAGCGTTTATTGCAACATTACAAAGGTTCTGCTCACGTCGCGGACTTCCGGTATTGATACGTTCGGATTGTGGCACAAATTATGTAGGAGCTAGGAATCATCTACTAGAGGTACAACAATTTCTCAATGACAATAACGACGCCATTTCTCATAAACTCTCAACTCAAAATATAACTTGGTTACTCAATCCGCCTAAAGCCCCATGGATGGGAGGTATCCATGAGATTAATGTTAAATCCACAAAGCAACTTCTATACCGTGTTATCGGTGAGCAACACCTCACTTTCGAGGAATTCTTAACTCTGCTCACTAGAATCGAAGCTGTGTTAAACTCTCGGCCCATCAGTCCACTTTCGTCCGATCTCACGGACTATCAGCCCCTTACTGCTGGCCACTTTCTCATTGGCCGTCCGCTCACAGCTCTCCCCGAGCTGACTCTAGATGAAAGAGTAATATCTCCGCTCAAACGCTTTCAGCTCATTCAATCACTCTCTCAGCGCTTTTGGAACCTTTGGACCAAGTCCTACCTCCATACCCTTCAAATCCGCTCCAAATGGCTTTCCTCTTCCTCTCCACCCAAAATTGGAGAACTGGTTCTGCTCAAGGAGGACAATTTGCCTCCTCTACAATGGAAGATGGGAAGAATCTCACGTCTGCTACCTGGGAAGGATGGAGTCATCAGAGTTGTGGACTTGGACACGACTCAAGGCCAGCTGCCTGTCGGCAAGATTGCCCGGCTCCCACTGGATTCTGCTCAGGATGGGGCTCAGCTCGCCGCCTGTGCGGGCCCCCCAGGATGTTCGCGCCAACACTAGCGCGACGTTTAGAATAAACACAAAGGACATCACTACGTGATGTAAGGCCGACCGAAAGGGGCGCTGTCAGAGAGTGACGAACACTTGCATTTAGATCCCCTTCCGCGCCGGATGCATTTTCAGCTCATCCCGAAACCTAGTGAACGCGAACGCGTGTGCGCATATTTATTTGTGCTCGTTAATATAATACCAAATTCGCCGGCGAACCGCGATAAATCTATCGATAATCCGCTCAACAGCTGTGTAGTGTAGTGAGAAGAAACCTCCGCTCAGATCCAGAACCACCAGCTCAACAATAAGGTCAGTCCCAGATTTCTCCAGCCCTCACATTATTAACCTATATACCTACTTCCCTCAGCTCATAGTCGCATGTGTAAGTTCCTAGCTTACACACTTACTTCAGGCCAGAATTAGGGCCTCGAATCAAGATTAAACTCTAGTAGAAGTTGGTAAGTTCCTCTCCTAAGTTTCATTAGTTGTAGAGGATTCGCATTTTAAGTAGGAAGCAGGAGATAGACACTACAACTACAACTACATAGTTCATTCGCGTCAAGAATACAGTGAGTCATCATTACAAATGTCAAAATTTGCCAATGACGCTCAGGCCGTGTTCACATGCTAGAAGTTAGCCATTCTGGTTGACGGCCTCTGCGGCTCAGAGGTTAGCGCGTCGGCGCTCAAGACTGAAGTCGAGAGTTCGAAGGAACAAAAAGTTTTATGTGTTCATTCAATATATTTCCGTTGTCTGGCAGATTCCCTTGGTGTGGAAGAGACCATAGATAATGGTCAATTATGAAATTTGCACTGATGACTCACATCATTCTTAACTCGAATACAGTATAATTATTAAACCAATGACATTCTTCTAGTGAAATAGTGATATATCACTTATAAGGTGGTAATTGTTAATTACCAGCTCTGTGGGTGTCTCACTGTCTCCGGGTGAGGGGAGGGCAATTAGTCAGAGACGCGCGGCGGGCGGGCCGCCATTACTGCCCACCGGGGATGCGCCTAATTGACTCTTATTACTTGTTGCTTTAGGTACATAATTAAATGAGCTGTCTTTAGAGGTCACGGGTTCAATGCAGTTGGTAAGGACCTATGCCATCGAAGCGATGTTGGATAGGGTATAGGCCCTAACCTTTCTAGATTTGACCAGTATATACTGCATAATTATTCTAGAAATGTGATTCTTATAATGGTTGGGATCTTAAATATAGTCCTGTGCCTCACCACATGTTAGAGGTAACATACTATCGAACAAGTTGCCGCTCGACCAGGCATAAGATGTAAATCGCTTAGCAACGCCGTTGAATCGTGCTCATGCATCGTCTACATGTCGTCCTAGTGCAAAGGAAAATGTTTAGAAACCGATCGAGCAGGAACGTTTCTTGATATTGTTCATGCGAAATTGAGAAAAAAATATTATGGTAAATTAATAGGCAATAATATTTACGGTATTATTCTTTGCCCAAGTAAAATTTTCCTACTTTGTAAACTTAACGAAGCGAGTAAATTATGTTAAAGTAAACTTGATAGAAATGAAAAATTTGGAAACTTCGTACTTAGATGCTGCTACGTAAGTTGAACCCGAAAAATATAGGCAAATTAAGAAAAAATCTAAGGGTGGCAACATCCTAATTCCTATGAAAAAATACCAAAATCAAAAAACATTATGAGCTACTTAATAATTAATTAATTAGTACTAACATGGTAAATAAAAAATAAAAAAACACAGAATTTTTGTCAAATTTTTGTTTGTCAAATTGACTTCGAAGGTCATATAGAGTTGCCAAGTAAAAACTTTAGAACGTCGATTCTGCTAATTAAATCCTGTATAAAATTATAATCCAGTCCCGATATGCTAAAACTGCAATATGGTATTCTCATAAACGTCAAACCAGTTTTGATTGGTCCAAACTCCAAAAATCAGCTTATGATATCAAGACGATTCCTTTCTAATTCACATATCATACACATATCAAAAACACTTTTATTTTACTTTCATGGAAGAAAAGGGGTCCTGGTTCAATTTTCTTTTGCCAGACTCTATGTATTCATTGATACTGCTAAATTACGAATACCACATTACCAATTACCAATTTCTAATAAATGAAGACTTACTGCGTATTAAAATATTTGTAGCAGCAAGAAAAGATGTAGATAATTTTGTTGTTTGTCTGTGTCTACTAACTGCGATAGTCGAAGCTTCTAGATTATCTAGATGCCAGATAAAGCCGCATTCATAAATAAACAGCGCTTGCAACAAGATTACTCGATAAAATTCTAATCGCCTTTATTAACGGAAAGCTCAAGTTATGTTTATTATTAGCAGGAAAATAGCGGGTTGACATTTTTTGCAAGAAAAGCTTTGAAAAATATTAGAAAATCTCCATCACCAGCTTTTATTATGAGCAGCATATTAAATTCTTAGTAATAAAGTACCGGTAAATTCAGGGTATTTTGTATATTGACATAGCACCGCTTCTGCCCAGCTAGTGCTGTAGTCTCGTGTCGGGATACAATAGGCGACTATACTTCGACAAGCCTCAAACACCTGCTCTAAATTTGATAGTAGCTCCCGGGATTCTTATTCAATGTTCAGTGGTAAACTTTTTGGATTGTTTTTGAATTCCATACCAACAGTTCCATACCAACAGTTCCGTACAACTGCTTTTCAGGTAAAGCAACAACTCTTATTACGTCTTCCTTATTATGAGTACCTCTTAGTAAAATACCTAATACTTCATTTAATACTGAAAGTCCATGCATCTCTGCCCAATAGCATTCTGCTAAACCAGAGACTTTTCGTTATATTTAGTCTACTTAGTCTTATACAAATTAAATTAGAATAATCGAATTGTTAACATAATAAAAATTTACATACTACATATAGGCAACTAAGTATGTTATAAAAATTACAAAAATATGTAAATGTTGACTTATCTGTATTATAATGATTCATATTATTAACAATTGTTATTAAATTTAATACATTGACATTGATTTTATTTTTAACTTCATAATAATGACAAATTGAAATATCAATAAAAATTAATTAAATTAAAACAACAATAATAATAATAATCACTAAAAAATGCTATCTAATGTATGACTGATATTATGTCCTTATGATTTAAGTTTTAGACAGTTTTTTTTAAGATGCAGTGGTTGTAAGAATTAATAGTCTTTTTACGAAAATTTGCACGCCACTTAAAAGGCAAAATAAGAAGGATCTAATGTACCTACCTAAACTGTAACACCATATTGTACCTATTTATGCAAATAAATGATTTCTATTGTATTCTATTTAAAAAAATTATAGAGGATTAGTTATACCTTCATTTGGCTGACAGCAAGTCCCCGGTGTAAGGAAAGGGACTTTTATTCGATTGGTCGTATATCACCAGAGGCGCTATAAATTTGTTTTATAGTGCTTATGCAAACGCACTCCCCCAATGTTTGTTTTAGTCATTTACTTTGAGAAAAGACAAGAAAGAGGTATTTTTCGTGTGGATTTCGATAGGCTTGTGTTATTGTTTGTAATTAGCAAATAAAAAAAACTTAAAAGAAAAGCCCATAAATTGGCTACCATAAACCAAAATACTATTAGATTGTACCCCGTAATTATTTAAATTCAGATTCACGGAGAAGTGGATATATTCAATAAATCGTCAATTTTATTTTATTAGAATATTCGTTGAAATTAATTAAAATAGTACAGTATTTTCCACACCTCCTGCAGATATGCGACCTTAGCCGTTGTAATCCAGATGTAATTACGCTTACATTTAACCTAATTTTATATTTGGTCGCCGTGGCTGTTCTATAGTTAAATTCCCCATGTCCTTTTAAATAATCAATTTATTAACTAACCTATAATTATAAGTATAACTGAAAGCATTAGATGTACTTTAAAGGAAACAATATTTTTGAGACTTGTCCTCGGGGATGTGCAATGGTAAGTAATTGGCAATGGCGTTTGCTAAATAAAGTTAGCTCGCCATAAAATGGAACTGATCAGACATAAAAGAAAAGTTTCCTTCGTAGAAAAAGTACTGAAACTTTAGCCAAGTCGCCATCGCTAATTACGACGAAGTTCGAAAACAAAAATGATTGGGATTTGACATAATCATCGCTAAGTGACATAAGCATCGCAATATCAACTGGCTAAAGGCTCAGATTTGAATTCACGTTACGTTCCCCTAGTTACAACTGCCTATCGTCAGAATTCTTATGTTCGAAGATCAAGTAGAGCATACAAAGAGGCGTCTCGGAGCATCGAACTCGACTTATTTTTACTACCATATAAAAATAAAAAAGAATCTTAATTACCACTTTTGTAACCATATTTCCTAATCATTTAAAAAGTAGGAAATATTATATTATAATAATATGTACTAATTATGTATAGTAGTTTTGCATTTTGTTTGTAATTTATTCATTTTTGTTTGCTATTTGCTTATTGTCTCACCTCCTTTCTTACTATAATACCTTATTGCTATGAGTGAAAACTTTTAATGGCCTTCTTGTGTTACATTTTAACTATATACATGCATTCTAGCTGTAAGTTTTCCTATAATAAATAAATAAAATAAAAAAAAGTAGACCACTCTAAAGACAAAAAACAACTTCAGCGAAAATCAGCATTATAAAAAATCAATGAAGCACTCGATATTTTCGTGCAGCCCAATACTATGGGCCAAATATAATATAAAATACTATGATCGTTCGCTGAATACGGCTTACGCGGTGTCCCGTTATAAAGCTCTCAATGGCTCAAGATCGGCTATTTGTGGTAATTTGTTTAATTGAATCCCCAGGTAAGTTAGAATTACTCTTTACGGCCAAGTGCGAGTCGGAATCGCACACTAAAGGTTCCGCGTGAAACGGAAAAAATCAAACCCTTAAATATGTATTTAATTATTGTATTTTATTCTGTTTTTAGTATTATAGCGGCAACAAAAGTACATCATCTGTGAAAATTTCAACTATCTAGCTATCACGATTAAGGAGATACAGCCTGATGACAGACAGGCAGATAGACAGACAGCTTAGTCTCAGTAATAGGGTCCCCTTTGGGTAATAAAAAAATGTAGGTTACCTGAGCACTTTATAGAAGGATTTGTCACCTTTTGTCCTCATCCTCGCTACAACATATTACATACAACAAATTACAAAGGTGAAAGTCATCTTATTCATTGTTTACTCTTGTGTGTTTCAGGTTCACACGTAAACTGTTAAATTTTTATGAGTATACAAATATTGTATACCGCTTTAATCAGAACCTCAATTCTCGTATTTAAAGTAGACTTTCATTTTACTTTGATTGTATTATAAGTGAAGCGACTTGTTATCGTAAACTGATTTTATGACGTTTGGACCAATCAGGAGGCGTTAGACACTGGTTTGAGGTTTACGAGAATACCGGTTTGACAGTTTTAGCGTGTCGGGACTTGATTGTAATTGTATTATTGCTGGTTTTATTTAGCAGAATTTACATTCAGATACTACTTTTTGTCTCTCAAAAAATTACGATCCACATAAGTGAATTTTCCACCTCCTACAGTAAGTTTAACTACGCCTTAAAACATTGGTATCTGGTTCGCTTTTGTTATAAACATTAGAGTACCAAGAACTTACCTCCAAATACTTTTGATTTGTATTTTACTACTTCGTTGGTGTAGAACTAACTGAAACGGAACCCTATAATAAAATAAGTTACTCCCTATAACACCAGCTATCTGTCCAGCCGCTTCACAGGTAAGTCGGAGCCCGAAACAAACAGACAGAAACAGATGCCTCTAGTGAAATGATGTTAATGTTTGTAGTTTGTGACTCTTTCAAGGAAAAACTACTAAACGGATTTCGATAAAATTTGGTATGGTAGACTCTACATTAACACATATGCTACTTTTTATCCAGTAAAAGTGCAGTGTTTTCGTGGGTCACTGTATTTACACATGTATGCTAGACTTCACTATTCCGAGCGGAGCCGCGGGCAAAATCTAGTGAATTATATTCTGAGAACCACTCAAAGCTCACAACACACTTCAGATCGCAGGCACCATGTTTCTTAATATAATTACAGTGGAGCTACCTGCCTTCAATACAATGTAACCTTGTTATATTATACCTAACCTACACACGGAGTTTTACCTAAGAAGATAGGCAAATATTGTAGTACGTATGGTGTTTCGTTTCGTCGCTACGCGTAATAAAACTTTCGAGTCTTAAATATTTCACAAGGCAAAATGAAATAAAGAAGCATTTGTGATTAGTACCGTCTATCCTACTAATATTGTAAATGTGAAAGTTTGTGAGGATGGATGGATTGATGGATGGATGGATGTTTTCACGCAAAACCTACTGAACGGATTTCAATGAAATTTGGTATGGTAGTAGTTTAGGCTCTGGATTAAAACATAGACTTTTATCCGGAAAAAGTACAGTGTTCTCGAGGGATACTGTATTTACGCGGGCGGAGACGCGGGCAACAGCTAGTGATCGCTATTTTTTTATGCCCAAATTGATCATCCTACGAGAAAAACAAATAATTACCAGTTTTACGCGCGTTATGGCGTATCCGAGGTTCACGCGACTTCGCGTTGCGAGAGCGCGAGCGGCTCGTGATGCGACTTAGGGTCAGCTCACAGCAAGACGCGATGCGGCGCGGCATTTTTATGATAGCTTCATAATTGAAATTTATTCACTAGACGAAAACATAATGATGAAACGTTCATTGCAAGAGCGGCGCCGCGGCGCCGCGTTGCGCAGCGCAGTGCAACGCGAAATTCGAACACTTGCAATATAACTGTATCTTCTTGTGTAGTGAATAAAGTTCAATTTTGAATCGCTATCGTCTCGGTGTAACTGTCCGTCTTCACCGAAGATATAAATCGTTAGATATGCCGAAAAACTATCATCATTGGCTGACGCTTCCATACTTTTCTTGAATGGTTATGCTCATAAATTCCATTGCCTCATAGTAAAATTAAATTATCCAAACTTCAAAGCAACAACATTGAAGATAGAAGTCAGATCAAAACTGGGTTTATGGCAAGTGGAAACTATCCCCTTATCAAAAATATGTTAATAGATCAGCTTTGACTACGGCGTAGTTAAAAGTATTAATATTTTACTACGCTATTACTTTTATGAATATTCGCACAGTATTGAGTAATATTCGAGTCAAATTTACAATATTTTAAATAAGATGGTATACAAATATCACAGAGTAAATAATATATACCTATAAGATTCGTCATCGATCCAAATTTTGTCAGTGTCTACTAGAAATTTGTATGTAATTTGTACAGCGTCACCTAGTCGTAAACGCGACAACTAGGTCAAATCATATACAAATTCTTAGTAAACGCCAAACGCGCCCACGATCGAATGCGATAAGAAAAATTAACACTTAGCACACATCATATTTTCAAAATCTCACATGACGTAAAAACTAAAAAACGAAATTTGAAAATTTTAATGACCTTTCGACGGTCCACTGGCTATACCGGATATTTCTACTCTTGCCGCGTACGCGATAGGAGTCTATTAGACACGCATCATTCACCGTATGCTTGTATTAGTGCAATAAAATTGCAAGCTTGGTATGTAGATGTTCAGTTGTTCAAATCAAAATTTCAAAACTCAAGATAGGCTAGACGTACATTTGACAGAACAAACCTTAATACAATAAAAAGTCACGCCATCTTGGTTTTTAGCATACTTCAAATGTCAGCCATCTGGTTTTTACCATACTTTAAATGTCAAAATGGCATACTTCAAATGAAAAAAGTGGGGCCATTTCACTTCGTACGTCTATGGTTCAAATACTATTCAGTCAGTCTTTTCCGCATCTCCACGACGACCATATCGACGACGTCGTCTTGAATTTCAGATAAGTCCTAATTTCCGACGCGATTTGCGACGCGCCCTCCAATATGTGTCAGCCCCTACAAGTAATTGAAAGTTAAGTGCCACGGAGGCAGAACATAAAATTTAGGGGACTCCTTTAGCCATTTTATACTCGTTTGATGTCGGTAATTATATAAAATGCGTTCATATCAAGTTGAAATTATCATTTTGACATAAAAATGGATTTATGAGCTGTTGCTCCCTTGTTAAATTATTGCATTCCTTACAATATTATCCTATAATAATTAATTTAAGTATCATAATAGTAATATATGGACGCTTCACACCACTTCAATCTGGTCCCGTGCTAAGTATCCAAAGAACTTGTGTTACAGGTACTAGACAACGGAAATATATTTAATACTTTTATACTATACATATATTTAAGATTTTTATTATATTATACACATATTTAATACACATCCATGACCCAGGAAAATAGAAAACTTTTTGTTCCTTCGGCGGGATGCGAACCAGCGACCTACAGCTTGAGAGCATATTTTGGGACAGGTTCAATGAACTAACATGGATAGGCATTTTTTTTATTTTCGTTTTGGATCTTTTCTACTTACTGACAGCGTTAGGTATGGACTTAAGACTTTAAGGCCCACTTGCGCAGATCTGGGTTAAATTTAACCCTGGGTTAAAATATCATGCCTTCTCTTTTATAAATACGAAGAACGAGAGAGATAACATGATATTCAACCCAGGGTTAACTTTTAACCAGACCTGCGCAAGTTGGCCTAAGGAATTTTAGCATTCGATGCTCGCGAATCGCAAATGATAGTTTGATTTAATTGGATTGAGTTTATTAATCTCTCTCATTTTATTTATCGACTCACGCATGTCCTTGCCGGGATTCGAACCCGCGACCTTTGTGTGTCGCATCACTATCACACTGTAAACTTATCGGATTTTGTTTACAATCGATGCAACAATGGACCTCTACATTCCAAGACTTTAGTCACGAGAATTTTCAATTTCGTTATTTATTTTCAACCCCCGACGCAAAAAGAGATACGCAACTCTTTACTTGTATAACATATTTTTGTCAGTTAATTTTTTGAACCCCGACGAAATAAGGGGTCTTATGAGTTTGACGAGTATGTCTGTGTGTCTGAATTACTACTACTACTACTACTATACTATACTACTGTTATAGATTGTGTCGTGGTGCACTTTTCTTTTTCCGACATTTCGGCTACTTTCCAGCCAGTCCTCCCGTGACCACGGCTGCTGGAAAGTAGCCGAAACGTCGGGAAAACGAAAAGTGCACCGCGACACAATCCGTAAGTGTTTAAAACAATGAACAATATTCGCGTAAACATAAGAAATCAATACTGTTATAGATGTGAAAGTTTGTGAGGATGGATGGATGGATGTTTGTTACTTTTTCACGCAAAAACAACTAAACGGATTTTGATGCAATTTGGTATGGTAGTGGTTTATAGCTCTGGATCAACACATGGGCTACTTTTTATCCCGAATAGGTACAATGTTCCCTTCGGATAATGTATTTAAGCGGTCTGAGCCGCGGGCAAAAGCTAGTCATACATATTTAAGTGTGATTAAACCTCGGACTTTTCTTCTGTTGTAGTGTAGTTTTTTGTAGTGCTTAACATTAATCTGATATGTTTATTGTTGCAGAATGTACCAAGAGGGTGCATGGAGGACGATAAAATAGGTAAGTACGAAGTTACGGGTTCCGTGACTCTTTTACGGGATAGAAATATAATATTGGGGAATCCCTGCTACTAGGGAAATTGTTCTGAGATCAATCGGACAATAACTTTTGAATTAATTAAAAAAAAAGCTTTTGCACGTCAGCTGGGAAACGTTATATTACTATGCTCATAAAATATTTACCTAATTAAAAAAACAAGAAACTCACAGAGGGATTTTTTTATTAATCCATTGGGCTTAATATTGTTGGCAAAAAATTAAATATGGTCTATAAAATGTTTACAGCAGAACGTCAAAACACTCTTGCTTAAAACTTTAGGAACTAGATATGGAGATAGAAAACCTTTTTAACCGACTTCCAAAAAGGAGGCGGTTATACGGCGGAGGGTGGTTTTTTTGTATGTTCCAAAATTTACCCCGTCGTCTGTGGACCGATTTTCAAACACAGACGAACAGAACTCCTGACTCCTTATAGATACATGTTTGGGGATTTCGGCGTTGTTTAAAGAGCTGCAAGAATATGCCACTATGTCAATTACAGTAATCATCATCATCACATTGTGATGATATAGTAGGTACTTCTCATATTATGTTACACCGACACGGATATCTTTGAACATTACTTTGCCGTTTGTGAACATATTTGCATAATTTTTCTGTTGTTGTAAAGGTTATAATTCTAAATTTGTCCCTTAATTATCAAAGTGGTGACCTGATGATGAGATCCATGATGAATTGAGGGAAATTGGGTTTTTCCGCCGAATAATGATTTTTTAATAATGTAGTATTTAGACCTAATACACAATCACCAGTGATGATAATGATTAGTCATTATCATCACTGGTGATTGTTTATTAGGTCCACAGATCGGTAATGCTTATTTTGCAAAATACCATGGCCCTTCAGAAAACTGGCATAAAATAACGGTTGAGTTTGTTTTGCCGAGAGGGTGAGAATAGCGGAGGCTTTCTTGTATTTATAACTGTCTTCAAATGTGTTTATAATAATAATAATATAAATAACTACTATAATATATACTAAAAAGAGAAAAACTTATTTTATAAATAAGTACCATTTTTCTATATTTTTTTCTTTATAATATGTGGTGTTAGATTTCTTTAGTATCTTAATACTAGCTACATTGTAATTTGTAAGAAACACTGTTTGTCCGTGGAAGTTAAAATATATTATGCTCCAACAGAGACAATTAAAAAACAATAATTACCTTTTGTCATTAACTTTTAGCTTGAATAAATTTTAGGTTTATTTCATTCTTTTTTATTAATTTTTCGTATAATGTGTGCAATGCACACGCATTGCACACGGTGCAAAATGTGTATCACATTACAATCGCCATACAAATTTTGTAGCGGCCTCAGCGAGACAGCTGCGGCGCGGCGCGGCGCCGTGACTCATCGTGTGCTTGGTAGCCTACACTAAAGGTATCCTTTCGATCTATGCGACCCGCGACCGCGACCAGCGAATCGGGGCTTGATTTTTTTTTCGGAATTAAACATAAGTCATCGCTATGTGGCATGTCGCTTGCGATGCCTGATGTCAAATCCCATACATTTTGTTTTCGAACTTGGCCGTCGAAATTATCGAATGCATCTTGCCTAAGGGCACAGGTTCTATGGCCACGCTCACCGGTTTCACAACGTGGCTCGCGGGGATTTGTTTAGTGCTCCATATAAATTCATACTAAGCAGTGGCTCCGCGGACCTGTTTCGGTATCGGGTCGCGGTCTCGTGTCGCGCGTCGCGTGCATCGGAAGGCTACCTTAATATCGTTTTCAAGCTTCTAGGTCACCAACTACCGTAGGTGGTGTTACCCGAGGTTGTTTTTGTTGTCTCCAACTTTAATGTTCTATACCGATTTTAATTCGTTTGATTAGACTTAAATTAAATCCCCATGGAGTATGTTCTCGTATAATTGAGTTGTGAACTGGTTCGATCAGGTAGTCAGTTCGTGACCGATACATTATCATATTCATGATTCATCATAACTTTCTGCATACGCTTATTTTGATAACTTAAATCCGCAATCCGCATCAATTTATATATAATATAGCTACTCGGTAAAAATGGCCACGTAAATTGAAAATGTATTCAAAAATTTGCTCGTATAGTATATTATTAACGTTGAGATTAAATTGGATCAGAATATAGTATAGCTTCTGCCCTTGAATTCGCGTGGATACCTACGTAAGAGCGACCATGTTGCTAAAGCTCATTTCAGACTATGCTATACTATTTTGCTATATAGTATAGCAAACAAGGATCTAATACTATATAGCGAGGCGTTCACATTACGCGATATTATCGCAAGCATTTATAGTATATAGCAAGCTCAGTATGGTGAAGGAGGAGGAAGGCGGCGCGCGATATAGCACAGCCTGAATTCAGCGTATAGCATAAATTTTATAGCGTTATAGTAAGCCAATGATACGAGTATATAGTACAGTACAGTGTGAACGTGTCCATTGCAATGTATGGTGCGCGATATTGTTGTGTCATGAGCTATCTACTATATGCTTTTACATTATAGCGTAGTCTGAAAGCCGTTTAATAGGTTATAAATAGTTCTCACTATCATCGTTTGAAATTAACAGACGATGTACGAAAAACGACGGTTCAAAAAAAAATTACAAATTGGTTCAACTGTATCTTAGAATGCACATCGACATTTGAAAAGAGATACATAATTAGTATCGGCTTAGAGCAGCGTTTCCCATTTGCCGGGTCGCGACCCGGTACTGGGGCATCAAAATAAAATACCGGGTCGCTACATTCCCGCCTTGTCTTAAAAACAATACCTTATATCGATCGTTATTTTATAGCGCCCAAGTGTGTGGGCAGTACACAAGAGCACTCTCTCCTGAGACGGACAACTGACTCGACTGGCGAGAGATCAGGCGCAGGACCGACTTTTACGTGCACATCCGAAGTATGGATCATCTTTTTTGACAGACAATCAGGTGATCAGCCTGCATTGTCCTAACCAAACATGGAAACAACATTTTTTTCGGGAAATCACGGGAATCGCACCCACGACCTCCGAGTCGAGAGCCAAGCTCAGACTGTACAGGGTTTAAAAGTGTTAAGTGGATCACAAAGGGACAGTTTCAAAATTACCGAGCCATGGCAGAACAGTGTTTGGGAAACACTGGCTTAGAGCATTTTCTCTTAATGTTAGCACCACTGCGTTTAGTGTCACTTCTACGTCGCGTCGGTATTTACTGTCGTTACAACAGTCAACATGACGTCTGTTGACATAATAATTAGCTCTGGGTTTACACTGGGAGTTTGCGTTTAATTAATACATATAAGGTTCAGTTCACACCACGACGATACGCGACGCTACACGGCGCTGCATTATTAAGATAGCTATTAATAATTGAACTTTACAATGGAAGGACGTGTATCTTCTTGCCTAATAAATAAAGTCCAATTTTGAATAGCTATCTTAAAAATGCAGCGCCGCGTATCGTTTAGTTTCGATGTGAATTGACCCTAATTCTTAAGTACCTATACTGGGCAGAATAGTGCTATCTACAAGTTGCTTACACCATTTTTAGGGTTCCGTAATACTCAAGGTACCCTTATAGTTTCGATCTGTCCGTCCGTCTGTCTGTCTGTCTATCTGTCTGTCCGCGCTTCTAGGGTCTGTAATTATGAATGTAAATGGATGATATTTAGTATAGTTAAAGACTGTGTATAGATCTTGGTTTTGACATCGTAAAATAATAATAATTTAACATTTTAGGGGTGGCTCTCCATACATGTGAACTGGGGATAAAAAAAATTATTCTACCCCATTGTGTGGGTTATCGTTGAAAAGGTCTTTTAAAATAAAGGCAACACTGACTTTTTTTACAAAGTCAACCGTTTTTGAGTAATCGGCTTCCAAAGTGGTTTATAAGTTGCCCCCCCACCCCCCCAGGTATTTCTAAACTGATACTCAGAAAATTGAAATTTTTTCAAGCTGATAGATTATGCTAAATACTTATTAGGAAAATTATTTTGAACAAAGTCGGACAGTAACTTTTGAAGTAATTTGAAAAAAAAACCTATTACGCGCTTATAGTTACGGAACCCTCCTTAAACATGTCCTGATATGCTCTTGGTTAGGTTATTATTATTAAAAGAGATAAGCGGCAGACAACGTTAAAAATTTTTTTGTGCATCTGAGGTAAAATACTTATAACTTGTTTAATAATGACAGAGATTGGAGCAAATGACGACTTTTAACTAGGATATCAAACTCAAAATAATTTTTTTTTATTCAAAATAGGTATTTATATACACTTTCTGAACGTTGATCTACATGATGCCTACCACCGGTTCGGGAACTAGCCCGGCGAGAATAACCGGCGTAAGAAACTCGCGAGGAGAAACACCATCCTCCACAATCCTCATTTGTACGCGAATAATTATATTAAATTGAAAATTGCAAAAAGTATATTAAATTATTAAATCAATGAAAAGAAAACTAAATAAGGAAACCACAAGGCAACTGTTTATGTACACAGAAATTTAACGGTTTTAGGGTTCCGTACCCAAAGGGTAAAAACGGGACCCTATTAATGAGATTGATTACGTCAGCATGGCTGCCATTCGCCGGTGCTCGAGCTGTCATTTGTAGAGAGTGTCACCCGAGCTACAGATGTCATGGGCTGTCCATACTATTTAAATCGACTTTTCTAGCTACAGTAACCACTTATCAATAAGCTTGTGGAAATATGTTTTAAACATATAATATATGATGAAAAACATTACGACATTAATAATATTATATTTTTCGCATTGTTACATAAAAAGCAACTTGATATTTTACTTATTATTTTTGATTCTCTTACCGAAAACTGTACCTTACTCGCTCGTAATAGCGTCGTGTTTGTGGAGTCTGCCCGTTTCGCCCCGCGTTACGTTATTAATCGGGTAAATGGTTGTCACGAATACCTTTTGCCCCTGAGCGGTGTTTATTATATCAACTTGACATCGGTTTTTGCATTGATTTATATAAAAAGGGATTGTACTCTAAGGACGTGGTCGAAGGGTCCCTATTTCTTAGTCTCGATGTTTATCTATACTAATATTATAAAGAGGAAAAGTTTGTCTGTTTGTTTACATTGAATAGGCTCCAAAAGCAGTGTACCGGTTTTGATAAAATTTGACGCAGACATAGAGTAGACAACGGGGAATGACATAGGCAACTTCTTACCGAGGCAAAATGTACGGTTTCTGTGACATTACCTTTTGCGCGAACGAAGTCGCGGGCAACGTCTAGTAATACCATTATAAAAACTCGCATGACCGGCTCTTACCTAGACTTGCAACACTGGAGATGGCACACGACGCAATTGTGAGTTGCCGGCTTGGACAAAAAACTTCTAAGGCTGAGACTATATTATGATCTGACTATAAATTCATAGGACTGAAAATAATAGGTTTTTACTCAGCTGTTCAATTTAATCTGAAAGTTAACAAAATCTTTTTGTTGTGGATTTTGTAATCTTTATAAATTTGTGTTATTTCGGTTCTTAATGTGTAATATTGGAAGAATATTAACCATTGAATATTCTCTAGTGTGCACAAGTGTGGGCAAGTGGTACAAGTTCTTAAAACGTGCTATTTTGTGTTTCCCGCCAAAACTCCCTAGGAACTTTCAGTAAAGCTTCTACCACTTTACTGAATAGATTGACATGACTCATGGACTGTACTGACTATATATTTGGACTTTGACTAGACTTTAGACTTGACGATATAGGAATACGGTGTTGAAAATTGAAACGAAAGTTCTATTCCCGCCTTTTTAACTTGACACTGGCAAATGGTTATAAGACGATGCCATATATTAGGTCTTTATCTATGAAATTGCCGTTTTGTATGAAAAAATTTAAACTAATTTTTTTCATGTATTTTTTATGTGTATTAATCGAAGTAATCACATGCAATCAATGCATTTGCCAACGCAGTGGCAAATGCATTGATTGCAATTCTTCAAAGGCATTTTGTACTGCCTCTCGGGTATTGAATTTTTTTCCCGCCAAGAAGTTATCCAAATTCTGGAAAAAGTAGTAGTCTGTAGGCGCAAGGTCTGCTAAGTAGGGCGGATGAGGGAGAGCTTCCAACCCCAGTTCTTGCACCTTGGAGACCGTCTGCTGTGCATTATGAGGTCGCGCGTTGTCGTGCAGGAGCAGCGGAGACGAGCGATTGACCAATGCTGGTTGGAGATGTGCCAGCTTCTCCATCATTGTGTTCAGTTCTTCACAGTACACATCTGCAGTAAAATAGACATTTTTACATAAAACTTTATACCCGAAGTCCGCGGCACCTACAGATGGATTTTGTCGATTAATCAGTTCTGTGCCGACAGGGTTGATACAAAATATTAATAGCCTTGACAAACGGGTAATTATTTATCGCTTAAATAAGAATTTTATTTATTAGTAAATTGGCAAAGGAATCTTGGACCGAAATAAATATCAAATCGAGAAAGAGTTCAGATATCGGAATGACACTTTACTATCAAAATTATTTTTTAACTTGCTATACTCTTGATAAAATATTTACCAACGCCATGAAGTAATGGATTAGGTATATCCTTACTAATATTATAAACGCAAAAGTTTTATATATGGATGTTTGTTACTTTTTCTCGCAGATATTACTGAACGGATTTTGATGAAATTTGGTATGGTAGTAGCTTAGACTTAACACATAGGTTAGTCTTTATCGCAGCAAACGTACGATTTCTGCGGGATAAGTCGCGAGCAACATCTATGAGTACATAAACAAGTAGGTTTTACAAGTTGCGATGAAAAAATGAAGAGTGATAACCCTAGAATAAACGGCTTTGGCATCGACGCCAAAACAATATACAACTGATTTATGAAGATGTACATTTTATGTTCCTGACTTATATCGCTTGTGGAATGTTATCAGTCGTAGAAGAGTTACATGTTTGTAAACTGTGTACAGTGTGCTGTGTGCGAGCTTTTGTCACTACTAGGCACTCGCCGTGAAGACGTTTACTACATTTTGTATGGTATCGACTATGTTGCCATTTTATGCCACTAGGGTATTGTAGTTAACTTCTTCACGGCGAGTAGTGACAAGAACTCACACTTAGTACACAGACAAAAAATATAAATTAGTAACGTAAAGGACTTAGACGATTGACAGCTCGCGGCTTAGCGTGCGTGGCTAGACGTATGCGGGGTGTGCGCGCGGCGAGCGGGTCGTGATTTTTTTCCTGCCAGGACTTTCGTTCACGGGCCTGACGGCTGGTCGTTTCGTGCTTTGACATAATTGACTTTGATAGATTTGTCTGACGCAACGTTTAAAATTATTTCGGTGTCAACCTTAGGCTTACGTAAACAAGGCTGACATTCGCCTGTGCTCGAGCTGTCACTTGTAGAGAATGAAAGCTCGAACTGTGACACAGATTCAATTTAATCTGAAAGTTAACAAAAACTTTTTGAGTTTTGCCGGGGAGTTCAATGGGTGACGTTGTAGATTTTGTATATCTTCATAAATTTGTGTTATTTCGGTTCGTAATGTGTAATATTGGTAGAATATTAACCATTAAATATTCGTTAGTGTGCACAAGTGTGGGCAAGTGGTACATCTTGGACTATTTATTTGGACTGTACTGACTATTTATTTGGACTTTGACTAGACTTTAGACTTGACAATATAGGAATACGGTGTTGAAAATTGAAACGAAAGTTCTATTTCCCGCCTTTTTAACTTGACACTGGCAAATGGTTACAAGCCGATGCCATATATAAATAATATAAAAAAAACTTCATGTGTCATTGTGTTTCTGTTTTTTTTTTTAAATATGGCGTCGGCTTATCTTAAAACCATTTGCCAGTATCAATTAAAAAAGGCGGGAAATAGAATTTTCGTTTCAATTTTCAACACCGTATTCTTAAATCGTCAAGTCTAAAGTCTAGTCAAAGTCCAAATAAATAGTCAGTACAGTCCATGAGTCATGTCAGTCGATTCAGTAAAGTGGTAGAAGCTTTACTGAAAGTTCCTCGGGAGGGAGCGGGAAAACAAAATAACACGTTTTTAGAATTTGTACCACTTGCCCATACTTGTGCACACTAACGAATATTTAATGGTTAATATTCTTCTATATGCATTATTACATATTAAGAACCGAGATAACACAAATTTGTGAAATATTACAAATTCTACAACGTCACCCATTGAACTCCCCGGCGTTTTGCCGTATTTCTTTATTGCACGGTAAACGAATGACATTTATTCTGGTAGCATTATAGCGTTCGTATCTAATTTTCTCTTAGATTACAAAAAGGTTATTTAAATGGACCAGAACAGAGTAGGTATACAGGCAGGCATACTTAATATTAATATTATACTACAAAATTTGTCTAATATAACTATAGTTTTTTTATACAAAACTAAAACCCAACTACGTTAATGATATAGCCTATGTTACCCGAGTTGTCAATAGACTCCTTACAATATTACGAATCTATTGACAGCTCATTCATTAAACTCAGATCAGTACTTTAGGCTCTGTGGTGGCCAAACATACATACATACTTACATAGACTGCTAAAATTAGTATCCATCCTATTTGCTTCGTCGTAGTCGGGTGAAAATCCAGATGCTTGTGTCATTTATATCACACCTAGGGGTCGCCCCGTGGTCGATATTCAAGTATATTCATTTTAAAATATTTTAATTTTATTAGGTTTCTATTGCCTCTACGCAATAAAAATATCTAAATTTTGTCTATGGAATGTGAAAGAATTTACCGTGTTCAATCAACACCTACTGTTATTATACAAACGCATAGTAGTGCGAGTTATTAATAGTTATTAATAGGTATAACTGAGCATTATTTAAAAAATTATTTCCACACCTTCTTCCACAGAAACTTTAACTGCGGCTAATTTCATACTCCTCCGTTTGCATTATTTTTCGTAAAAAGGGGTAAAAAGTTGTTGGCTTCACGTATATACGTTGATGATGATTATGTATCGCGTCGCATACTCCTTTACCCTATTCAACTCATCACAGTTAAATTAGTTATAGTGGGGATTTTCTATGACTAAATTGTACCAATATTATAGGTAAGCTATGTTTGTTTAGCTTTCTCGTAAAAAAATGTGTAGCACTTAAGTATCGTACAAGGTAATATATTCCTGACCGTTACATACGATATCTTTTTTATATTTTAGGAAGGATCACGGATATTTTACAGGCTATTGTTTTGTTATTGTTTTTATTAACCTGCCAGCTGACCATAATATAATACAAAGGACGTAATGTTTTATGCATGACGATGAAAAACCATTTTTGTATATAAAATTTCCGTCAAAAAGCGTAAAGTTATACGGGATTTACATGGGTCGATTTACGCCGTAAGGCGAGTCGCTTGACAATATATCGTCTTGTTATTTTTTGTTGGCATGATTGCCTAGCGACATAGCCGAATCACCATTTAGCCGGGGATACATTGTCCGGAATCCGGAAGGTCGGGGAAAAAAGAGAGCACTAAAAACAGAACTCTGCGCTAATACAATATAGCTGAAAAACGAACCCATGAGTGTCGAGTTGTCAGATTTTACATTTACATTCTCTGATTTTTCCCCGGCCTTACGGATTCCGGACAATATTAGACCTAGCTTTAGATGGTCGTTTTCGCCGTGCGGCGGAAATCGTGCGGCTTGAGTCACCTGTGTAAATTTTTGTATTTTCACCTGTGTATTTTATAATGGTGTAGTGCTTAGGAGCAACTTATTAAGCGCATTAGCCATTATACCCTTTTGAGATTAAAATACTTTGGCTCCTACGTTTTTCGTAGACACATTTTATTGAACATTACACATACGAGACTACTTACTTCTTTCATAAATATTACACATACAGTAACCTGTTCTCACCCAACTACGGTGCAGCCAAAAGTAAGGTTAATGGTAGTTCGATATAAAACTTATAGTTATTAAACTTCAACTATCCTCTACCTGGACCTGCGGTACCCTTACACAGGCTAAAGAAAGAGGAACAGATAAACATTTACATAGTTAACTTTCGATTTGATTGCACTACTCCAAGCATACGGTATGGCCACGATTGACGAAAAATGGAGGGCCATTGAAGGGGACGTCAAAATTTTCAAATTTGGATCGTTTCATGAAAACTGTTTCTCTTTACGTACCTAAGTAATAATATTTTCTACTTTGTGACCGTTACCCCTGCTAACTCGACGAATTATACAACAAGTTCGGTTTCTGTGAGACCGTAGTATTTATCCGGTGGAGACGGCCTATTTTGGCCAAAGCATAGCTCTCTCTTTAAACTTTTTGTGTAGAGGTGATGATGATGACGCCGTAAAGATCATTTAATTGTGCACATAAAAACGTTAGTTCCACGTGATCCGTATGTAAATGATGTGATGGCTACAGGAATAGACACGCCCACGCCGTATCGGCTAGGGTTACCATGTTAAACTGTAGAGTGCCCGAAATTCCTCGATTAATACAATAACGAGTTGTATGTACGTCGAGTGAGTACATAAGTTTATTGCCAATGGACAAAGATTTTAAATAGGTCGTTAAATTAAGGACACGGGTATTATAAAATGAAAATTCTCAATGTATAAGAGCAATACTAATTAATTTTATCAATTTGTAAAATAATAAATATCAAAATTATTTAAAGAGATTACAATTATGTTGAATACTAGCTTTTGCCCGCGGCTTCGCCCGCGTGGAATAGTGATCTTGGAGAAAAAACTTCAACAGCAAATAACTCTACTCACTGCAATAGTTACTTTTGTATACAATAATGAAAATATTTTTAGGGTTTTGTACCCAATGGGTAAAAACAGGACCCTGTAACCTCGACGACACGTGCGAGATAGCTTGATATATATTTTTCGCGCTTGAATATAAATTTTACGATATCCTCTAAATATAAGATATTAAATTAAACTGTATGGTTTAAAGGGCTACTATAATGTGTATAAAATGTTTAAAGTGAGTAACATATTTAATTTGATAACTATCATACTGTATCCGTCCAAATAGCTTCTGAAAATTCAAAATGCCATACATAATAATAAGTATGAACTAGGCACGGGCAGCTAGGCACATGCCACCGGTCTCCCTCAGCCGGTCCAACCGCTATGTCCCTGCATTTTAAATCTGTAATATCTTCGACAATATTTATTTAAATTACATGCTGTAATGCATGCATGTGAAAAAAACCGTAAAAAAGGAAAGTAGGAAAATAGGCGGTATGGATGAACAGTGTGAAATGGAAACAAAAAGTTGCGACTGCAAGGAAGAAATTGCAGAAGTGTATAGAGGGATGAAAGAGATGATGGATGAAAGGATGGATAGTTTAAAAGTGCACTTAACGGAAATAAATAGCAGGCAGACAAGGTTGGTGGAAAGAGCGGTAAGAATGATAGGTGAAGCAATAGAGAGTGAAAATAGTAGATATAGTATTAAAATACTCGAGCTGATAAATGGGGTAAAGGAGTTTAGCCAGGAAATAAAAGAGGAGGTAAATAATAAAATTAAAGAAATAAATAACTCAAACCAAGACGTTATAAAAGAATGTAAGGATATGAAAGGGGAGTTAAATAGTAGGATAGACGAAATCAGACAGATAAGTCAGAAATCAGCAAAAGAGAGTAAGGAAAATTTAAACAAGACAGTCGAATTAATAAAGGGGGTAAAGGAGTTAAGTCAGGGAATAAAAGAGGAAACAAGTAATAAATTTAAAAAAATAAATAAGTTAAACCAAGATATTATAAAGGAAAGTAAGGGAATAAAAGGGGAGATAAACAATAAGGTAGAGAAAATAAAACAAATAAATCAGAAATTGGCAAAAGAAAGCAAAGAGAATCTAAATAGGGCAGTTGAGTTGATAAGTGGGGTAGAAAAGTTAAGTCAGGACATAAGAAAGGAGACAAGCAACAAATTAAAAGAAATAAACAAGCTAAATCAGGAGGTCATAAGCGAATGTAAGGGAATTAGAAAGGACAATCAGGAATTTGCAAAGGAAAACAGGAAAAATTTAAGCAGGGCCGTCGAAGAGTGGGGGGCCAGGGCTCTGGTGGAACCACAACCCGCGACATATGCGAGTGTGGTCGGTGGCGGAGGGGAAACCCAAACCACGCCACCGGAACCAAAGCGTATGACCCTCCACTCTTTAGTAGTAGCGGACAAGGAGAACGTCATGTCCGGGACGGATATAATAGAAGGAATAGGAGAAATAATAGAAGCTAGAAAGGAAGGGATAAAAGTAGACAGGATTCGGAAAGGGAAGGAAAGAAAAATTATTTTAGGATTTAGGGATAAGAAAGATAGGGATAAAATTAAAAGCAAAATTGAAAATAGTAGAAGTAATTTTGAAGTAGAAACAGTAAAAAACAAAGACCCACAGGTAGTGCTGTATGGGGTGCTTAAGATAAAAACCAATGAAGATGTCCTAGAGGCTATAAGGACCCAAAATAAGCACCTCATGCAGTCACTATCTGAGGAAACTAAAAGCAGGATATCGGTAAAGTATAGAAAAAAGGGTAAGGATGATAGTACCGAACACGTGGTGATGACGGTGTCGCCGGGGTTGTAGCAATGCTTCACAAAAGCAGGCCACATTTATGTGGACATGCAACGCATTCGTGTCGCCGACCAGTCCCCCCTAATACAGTGCTCGCACTGCTTAGGGTACGGACATGGAAGGTGGCACTGTAACAGTAACGCCGAAGTGAAGTGTAGCCACTGCGCCGGAGATCACCGCCGGTCCCAGTGTGAGGGGTTAAAAGCAGGAAGCACAGTATGCTGTATTAATTGTCAAGCAGGGAAACAAGATAGAACTGACCATAATGCGTTTAGCGCGGAGTGCCCGGTAAGACGTCGGTGGGATGCAATGGCACGGTCGACTGTTGCATACAGAGACGAAGAAAATATAGATTGCCCCTAACAGCAGCAGTAAAATATGAATGAGTACGTTATGTATATGTGTGTGTAATAAAACTAGTATTTGGCAATTTATTAAAATTATTTTTAATAAACCCAAACTCGGAACGTAACCCTGCTTAGCATATATGGCTATGGCAATGGCATAGCCCAGCATATATACCTACAGCAAAGGAAATGTATGAATGGATGGATTAATGAGTGAAAAATGTGAATGTAAAATGTAAAATGTTAAATGTAAGCTGCTGCTGTTATGGGAAATTAGAAAGTAGGACGGTATGCTTTGCAGACCGCCGACATTTGCGATGGAATTTATTATGTGATAATTTTTTTGCAAAAAGGCCCGCCGGACGCTTCGCGCTCAGCGCGAGGGGAACATGTAATAGTAAATGAAACACCAAATCGTAATGTAATATTTAGTTATAAATTAAAAAATAGAAACTGGGGCCGAAATTGTAAAAAAGACAATGCAAATAAAATTAGGGAAAGAAAATGTAAAAACATAAAAGACAATGTAATACGAAATAGGGAAAATAGAAAACAAATAACTAATGTAAAGGATATGTAAACAGAATGTATTAAAGGGAATGTAAATTTAGTGAATAATGCAAAGGAAATGAATAAATGTAAGCAAGAAATAGAGTTGTAGAAGTAAGTAAGAAATGTAATAAAGATAGCAAAAAAATAAAATAAATAATTAATGAAGTTAAATATAGACTAAAATAGAGAAAAGGAAATGTAATAGAATAGCTAAATGATGGAAATGTAATAATAGGAAATAAAATAAAAGTGATGTAAGAACAAGATGTAAAGGAAATGTATAAATAATAAATAACTGTAAATGTAAAAATGAAAAAAGTAAAAAATTGTCCTGGCTAATGGCCGGGGGAACAAGAAAAAAAAAATGCATGCATGTGGCCATATTGATCTATATTAAATGCACAATGTACTTAATCGGATAAGGATTAATGCTGTATTGCTTAAAAGCGCTTCGAAAATAAGCCATTATTTCTTGTAAAAACTAAAGGATAAACAATGGTTATTTTGGGTTATCCCTAAGAGATAGATATATATCATCGCGAACTTTTTTGTAGACAATTTTAAGTTGTACAATACTGTCGTACATTATTTTGATCTACCTCGTAGGGTTCATCCAGCAATGTAAGCGCAAAAAAATGTGTTTATTTACGACATTAGAAAACTTTAAAATTATCAGTTTTTCTCTACTATATTATGCGTGTTATATACACATAAACCTTCCTCTTAAATCACTCTATCTATTAAAAAATTAACAGTATCAAAATCCGTTGCGTAGTTTTTAAAGATCTAAGCATGCAATAGGGACAGACAGATAAAGCGACTTTGTTTTATACTATGCAGTGATCCTATTTTTGTTTTTTTTGTTGTTATATGACTATAAAACTTATTCGGTAGGATTTATTAGGGCGTATCTGTAGTTCCCAGAATTACCTTATTTCCCGAAAATGGGGTAATTTCTTGATATGGCAACCCCGGCACGCCCATGGCTGAGTTGCGTGTACATGCTCACCTGACAAGATGACATTTTCTGTACAACCTTATACACTGATAGTTCGAAGGTCGTGTGATCTGGAATGTTTTTATCATCATCATCGACTATCACCAGTAAGGCATCTAAGGCCACTAAGCAGAGTCCTGTAACTACTGATTTATAGTTTATTTTATTTTATGAAATAGACCAGTAAACGAGCAGATGGATCGCCTGACGGTAAGCGTTTACCGCTGCCCATGGACACTCGCAACACCAGAGGAGTTACACTTGTAACTCCACTGGTGTTGCGCACTTGAGTTCCTGGCCCTTGAGCAAAATCCCCAACCCCCTTGGGCATCCGATCTCTCGGCAAAACACTTCGGTTGTTTCACGTCGGTTTTCAGTGAGGCCGTGGTATTTGACCGGTGGAGCCAGCCCATTCATGCCGAAGCATGACTCTACCACGACTAACTTTATGTCTACGTTTTACCAACTGCGGGTTCGCCTGTTACAAACATGTTGCAGCATATAAAGAACTTCCGTCGAAAGATTCCTCTCGGAGGTTTCTGTACTCAAAAAGAATCCTTTTAGAAGACTTATCTCCATGTCTTGTAATTTTCCTGAGAGTAAGTTATCCTGTTACCTTTAATGAAAGTACATAAAGATGTCTCTTGAACTATGTCAACGCTGAAATACTTTGAGACATCTGTGTTTTATTTTTGTGACATTCTGTAATATTTATTTTTTGTGACATTCTGTAATATTTATTTTTTATATTTCTAGGTAAGTTACTTCTTAAAATTCCAAGCGTATAATAAACATGTGTTTTGACAGGATCTCCAGAGACGATGGTGGAGATAAATTCTGGAACAGCTAAGGAAAGTCTAGAGCAACATGCGGTAAGTAACATAATAGTTATAATTATCAAATGAAGTCAGTTAATAATAAGAGCATAAATAATGTTAAGTTAATAGTGCACGAAACAAAATTATAATAATAATTGATAGTTAATTTCTGATTTGATGAAAGGAAATAGTGTGTCTAATATGCGTGATAATTGCAAACTAGAAGTTGCCCGAGACTTCATGCTCGCTAAAGGAAATCTCGCGGGAACCGTACATTTGCCGCGATAGAAAGTAGCCCATGTTCTTCCCCGTCTAATCTATATCTGTGCCAAATTTCATCAAAATCTGTTCAGTAGTTTCGGAGCCTATTCAATGCAAACAAACAAATATTTCCTCTTCAAAATATTAGTGTAGATTAAAGGCATCGCTTGGTATAAAACAGCTGGTTTATTTTTCACCCTGTACCTAATATGTACTCGTCAATATAAGCCACATTTAATCATGTTATGTGTTATTGCGTTTTCCTCATTTTAATAAAAGTCGAAAAGTATCATCCACAATATTTATGAGATACAAGTTGGCCCGACACACGTTGTTTTCTCTTACAACCTACACCTAAAGCTTAAGCCGGAGGTCGCGGGTTCGGTTTTCCTGTGTTCCTGGGTCTTGGATTTGTCTTAAATATATGTATAATATAATAAAAATCTTAAATATGTGCATAATATAAAAATTAAAAGTATTAAATATATTTCCGTTGTCTGGTACCTGTGATACAAGTTCTTCGGATACTTAGTACGGGACCAGATTGACGTAGTGTCAAAACGTCTATGGATATTATGTTATCTATGATATATTATATTATTATATTTACCTAAACCTTCCCTGATCTTCCACAATCATTTCAAGACCAAGATTAGCCAGATCGGTCAAGATGTTCTCGAGTTTTAGCGAGACATAGAAATTCGCTTTTGTAATCCACCCAACTCTCAAGTTCGTCCAACAAAAAAGTGTAACTAATAGCTTAAATTATCTTGTATCTGCTATAAATTAATTCAACAAGATGTTACGCTTTTTCCGACCAGTAAATATTACATCCTGCTACTAATATACACACACCGGCATATTTAGCGGAACATAAAATAAAGGTTTGATATCAGTATCATATAAGGTTGCTGGCTGGTTTATACGTCATTTAATTTAAAAAGAAATATTTTCAAATTAAGAAAACAACTGAGCATCACATTTTATGCAATTGTTTTAATTTTATTCAAATACACCTTATCTGGAGCGAACTTCGAGTATTTCTTCCTTCTGAGTTTGATTTAAAATTTCGTTGAAATACTGTTTTTTGTTAGTTTTTTTTAATCGCGTATCTTTTTGGAGTTGAGGACTGAATTATGCCTGACTTAGCCCCAACGGAGATTGCCAGGGCACTCGAAATGCGAAGAAATGGTCAAACATACAGAGTGATATCCAGAGATCTTCGTCGACCAGTTTCAACGATCCATCGTAGTATCCAACGGTTCAGGGAGACCGGTACTTATGTGAAAAGAGCAGGACAAGGCAGAAAAAGACGCACTTCGAGTAGGGATGATCGTTTCATTCGGCTTCGTGTACGTAGGAACCCCCGTTTGACGGCCGTCCAAGCCCGACTTGAGTTAGAAGCAGTGCGGGGTGTAACCGTAAGTGAGCGTACGGTACGAAAAAGGTTCGAAGAAGCTGGTTTGGGTTCATTTGTGCCCGCCAAGGCTCCAAGGCTTGAGGTAAATCATCGTAGAAACAGGTTAACTTTTGCTCAGGAACATCGACTTTGGAACGCGGACCAATGGAGTAAGGTATTGTTTAGTGATGAGTGCGGAATTCTCTTAAATCAAATTGACGGCAGGCAAAGAATATACAGACGCAAAGGAGAACGATACATTCAGACAAATTTTGAAACTACAGTTGCATACGGTGGTGGATCAATAATGGTTTGGGCGGGCATTTGTTTGGGAGCTCGCACAGACTTGGTAGTGATTGATAGAGGGAGTCTGACTGCAGACCGCTATATCAGAGAAGTATTAGAAGAAAATGTCGTACCGTTTGCCCCATATATGGGTGACGATTTTGTTTTTATGCAGGATAATGCTCGGCCGCATACCGCTCGGGTAACTCTAGCTTATCTTAATGATATGAATATCACTGTTATGGAGTGGCCGGCGAGATCACCGGATATGAACCCAATAGAGCACGTTTGGGACTTGCTGAAAAGAAAAGTTAAGTCCAGAATTCCAGCTCCTGCCAACGTGGGTGAACTGCGAATCGCCGTAGTTGAGGACGATTTGTTGTTGGCGGAGACTATCCCAGGAGACCAACGATAACATCATTCTCAGTATGCCTAGACGGGTAGAAACTTTAATAAGAGCACGTGGAGGAAATACGCGATATTAATCACCATTTTTATAATTTAATTAATTGTTATTTTAATATTAATTTTCACTTTTCCCGGTTACATGAAAAGTTCAAAAATGTACCATTTTTTCACAAATAGCCTTTACTCGCAAAATCTGTTTTTAATGTGATCTCATTTTAAGTAAAACAAATGAAACTTTAAATAACAAAAGAAGTGTAGTAAGTAGATTTTAAAATAAAACCATATTTTTTTAATTATGGACCTTTTTTTTGTGTTCCGCTAAATATGCCGGTGTGTTTATTTCGGTTCTTTACTTATTAACGAATATCTTGCGTAACACAAGCTCAACGACAAATATTAATGATGATGAAAGTACGAAAATATCCGTAGTGCCCGGGGAGTCGCCGATAACCGGATTACGCGCTCGGGCAAATATCGCCTAAGAAACGGGCGACACAAAACTCCGAAACTGCCCCGGGCGATTTGAGGTCCAGGCAGTTCGAAGAATCATATATTGGCAAATTATAAAGAAATGTAAATATAACTATGTTTTTGATAATCATTATACGTATATCGAGTACGTATTTAATTTTTTTTTTAATTCGTCCCTCTAAAGGGTCAAATGGGAAAAAAGTTTCTATAGTGAAAAGTAACTGGACCGAAGCAATCCACTTTGAAATTATTACGAAGACATCCGCTATAAAAGGATTCTATTAAAAGTATCCCCTACGGCGGTGCAAAGGGGGTCCACGCGGATGAAGTCACGATATGATAATAACATAATAATATTTCGTAGTTTATAAAATCAAAGCGTACATGAGTGTAAAACGGTTGCGTTCGTATCACGCTTAGATCTTTAAACTATGCAACGAATTTTAATGCGAATTTTACCAATAATAATAATTAGAGTGATTCAATAGGAGTATTGTACTGCACATTATCTTAACACGGGAGTTGCTATTTCACCTCAGTAAGTCTCGCTCACTCGTAACGTTTTAACGGTGTAAACCCTGGGCCTTTAGTCAAGATGAATTCGATAATTTCGACGGCGAAGTTCGAAAACAAAATGTATGGAATTTGACATAAGGCATCGTGAGCGAGATGTCACTTAGCATTGACTTATGTCAAATTCCATACATTTTTGATCGACATGAGCCACATAGAGAAAAAAAAGTTCGATAGACATGAGCCACATAGTGAAAAAGAAAAGATAAAGGCGCATGTGTAAGATAATTTTGTACCTAATTGATATCTGTCTAGTTATCAATTGTAGGCGTTTTCTATCGTTAAATCAAAAACCATTATAAAACAAATACTGAATATTTTGTAATAATTGTAATATTTTGTTGTGTACATGAGTAATAAATAAATAAATAAACTTAAAAGTCCATACTTAAAAACTAATTTATACAAAAATGTTTAAGAATGTGGTATAAAGTGTAGTAATGTAACGTAAAGTGTAGTAAGAGTGACGTTGACCCGCGGGCCGCGCGTTGCCGACCTCTGGTTTAACCGAACTGTGCAGTTTTACCGTTACGTGTGTAGCAGGCATAACCTACACACTTAAAGGTAAAACTCCTTTATGATGACGACTGCTAAATACTCATTTTCCCTGTCTTAAAATTAAAAAAAGTATAAATTTAAATCATTACGAGCTTTGTTCGGAGTTTAAGTTAAACGATAAAATACTCAACACATAAATATAACTATATAAAGAAATAAAAAGAATCACACAAAAATCACGTCTGACCGGGATTCGAAACCGAGACACTAATTTGCCAACAACACAAAAAGTCCAACGCTAACCAAACCGCCAACTGGATTTGTCATTTGCTCATTTACCACCTTATTTAATAAAATATTTACACCACGGATACCATTATGGAAGACGATAATCCATGTTGGATTAGCGTCTCTGTATTATTGCGTTGGTAAAGCCACTTGACAGCAACAATCAACATGAATTATCGTATCGGTGGTGTAAATATTTTTATTAATAAGGGGGTCTAAGTACTTCCAAGACGACTTACAGACCGCTAAGGCATACGAAGTTTACGCGTAAGAAGAGCGCGTAAGAAGATTACGCGTCAGGGCGGCGGCGCCCGTCGTCCAATTACAGAGATTTGTGGTCGCTACTCGCTCGTCAAACCTTAATTCAAGCCTTATTCTTACTTTGAAGACTTTGCCTTCTGTAAACAAATAAGGCTACTATATAAGTCTCAGATCTAGGAACTTATAACTTACACGACTTCACAGAGCGCTAACACCCGAGGACTTGCCCAATGCTCGTTTTATTTTCTTAACACAGGCCGCTACGAATCAGCTACGAAAGTATTTTCCTAAGCCACAAAGAATACAATATGAGTGAAGCCCCGGGCAAAAAATTCTTATACATACATATTTTAGGAATAACATATAATTCACATACTTTTTTAGAAATTTTTCCTTGCAATATTATGCCGAAGCGAACAAATGTACATGCTTTTATAATATACAAAATCAACTGTAATTTTTTTTTTCATATCTAAGCCCTTTCTTCTAAACGACGTCATAAATAGGTCCTGAAGATCTAATCTAAATGTAATATTGAAAGAATATTAATCCGATACCTAATTTAAAAAATATCGTTTTGTTTACACAGCGTCTAAATTATTTCAAGCATAGAACCTTAGCACCTAAGCCACTGATCCGATTTTAATTAATGAGGTGTCAATAGATTCGTTTAGCCCGGATAACATCGGTGATACGAACGAATACGAACATCGGGTTATAGTTTTGTATAAAAAATTTAGTTATGACAAAGAGCCGCCATTTAAAGAATTCATTAAAAGAATTCATATTTGTGAAGACACTTGCCAAAAGATTTCCGCCCTTAATTCTGTCTCTGGAATACTTTCGTGTAATTGAATTACTTGATACTTCTGTCTCGCACACTAATTAGCAAGAGTATTCTTAAACTTGAAGAATTCATCATGTTTCTGGCACGTTTTTTGAGTATCATTAACAAATTGAAATATGTTTATGATAATAAAATGTAAGTTGCTAAATTACCTATATGTAATACGTGTGTTATGTTACTTATCTAAATGTAAGTTACCAAATTAAATTGTGATAATTAACAAAATATAAGTCAATAAGTAACGTCTGTCTCCCGATTCAATTGTCGATAAATAAAACTTTGTTTTGTTAAAATAGGTTTTATATAGAGACAAGAAATGCCAAGATCAGTAAGTAAAATAAAAGCTACTTTTTACGTCTTTAGCTGTCTGAAGTGAAAGTTTTTATACACATACCAAGTAGGTACCTACATTATTCATGTATAAGCTACTTTTAAATCCCGATGAAAAAAACAGAGGGGAGTTATAAGTGTGTGTGTCTGTATGTGGCATCGTAGCTCCCAAACGGATAAACCGACTTTGATCTAGTTTTTTCTCTTTGAAGGTGACATGATAGAGAGTGTTCTTAGCTATAACTCATCATCATCAGCTCGCTCCCTGCCTGACAATTCAGGGGTTACTTAAAAATTTTAATTTGTTTTTTTACTATTTTATTATTAGCTGAGGTAAAATATTTTTAATCGCATACGAAGTACGTGAACGAAATCACATTTTTAAGCAATGTCGTTGTAGCTAACGGTGTAGAAACAGAGGGAATTATTCAAAATGTACAAAGACTAACCCTTACAGTTTCCGGTCAGCGGGCCGTAACCGCCTGCCGCCTGCCTCTGGCTCAGCGAGCACGAAATTCACAACACATAAGGTCACATGGGCCAGTTTTTAAATTATATTTCATGAGGAAGTAAAATATCCAAGGTCAGAGCGCTATTGATGTTACTTTATTTCTGAAAGACAAACCTAATCCCATACAGGAGTTGAGAATTACGCTTCCGCGAATGTAATGGACTGAGATCCCAGCCCCGCCAGACTCCTCTTATATTCTTACTGATAAAATGTATTTCATAATATTATAGTATTACTGTATTCAATGAACGTTGATTTAGCTTATCCCAGGAAACCGTTTTCTAATTTCTTATATATTTTTCTATCGTTGCCTAATAAGATAAAAGTTATTTCGCTTTCTAAGTGTGAAAGTGCGTGGATCAGCTCCGTGTGCGTTGGACTGTTTGCGTTATTGGCAAATTGGTGTCTCGGAATCAAGTCTCGGTCAGACTAATATTCTTGTGATTAGTTTTTTATCGCCATCTGTTAATTTTTACCGTTTTATTCATAGACGTATATATTGTAAACAAGGTATGTCAAGGCAAAAACTGTCCCCACTTAACTGGCCCCACTTTTGGTGTTTTGGGGCCATTTTGACATTTGAGGTATGGTGAAATCAAGACGGTGTAACTTTTTCTTGTACGAAGATTTATTTTGGCAAATGTACGTCACAACCTATCTTTAGTTTTGAAATCTTTTGATTTGCTAGAATTTCGGACGAAGCGGTATTTTCAATGACAGGAACGTTTCTAGTTAGAGCGACGCTGGAGCTAAATTCGTGCTAGAGATATTTAAAATTATCGGCTACAAAAAGCTGTAAGTGTTCCGGAAACCACTTAACTAAACATTACACAAGGTAGCGTAGAATATTTTGTGTCAGTGATAAAAATCACAAAACTTCATACCGTAACCGTATACAATAGGGAAGTTTGATTTGTATATTCCGTTCTTATTCGTTATAAGTTATGCTGCGCCCTACTTCTTCTCGCCCACTCATATTTATGTGCGTTATGACTTGTACGCACTTGCGAGGAAATGTACGACAATAATATACCAGTACCTGGGTAACCGAGATAAGCTCGAAAAGAAGAGGGTCGAAATTATTAATAAATTGTTGCACGACGAAAGGAAAACATATGAAGCTTAAAAATGCGTAGTTTCTAAGGGATAAGACCTAGCTAGATCGATTTTTCTCCCCCAAAACTCTCTGCATACTAAATTTCATGGTAGTACTTGTAGCCGTTGTCGAGATAAGATCAGGTAAGATAAGATAGTCTCGTTTAAAGTATAAGATAGCGCAAAGCACTGAATTTTGACATGCAGTCAATAGTGAGCATTCGCTAAGAAGTAATTTTTCAAAATTCACTCAAAAGAACTTTATTTCTAAGTTTGTAAAGAAATCAAGACCTTTTATTAAGAATTTTTAATGCGGCTTGCATTGTTAAATAAATTGCTATAAAACACACAAAAGGTTATAACAGTTTTATATCTGAATATTATGACAGTATTATTGCCCCGAGACCTGGCCAGGAATTACTAATTAGGCAAGGAGCCCACGCCGTTTCATCTCACAAAAGTTCATTTATTCACTTTGATCCGGTAAATTTTTAACTATAAAGTATAAGATTTAGACAAAGGAAAGTACTATTTTAATTTTAAAAAGCATAATAATAAGATGATGAAGTACAGATGGTGTAGGATTACTTTTTACATTACAGTATATAACACAACACAGTAGAACGTAGTCCTACATAATTTGTGAGCTCAAGAACACCCTTACCCTTACCAAACATCGTTAAATCATCAATATGCAATTTGGCTAAATGACTACACGACGTTCAGCCATCAGAATCCCAATTCTCGTAATTAACTTACTCTTTAATTTTAGTTATATTGAATTATAAATTAATCATCTAGATATTATGAACAGATTTTTGGAATTTGGACAAATCAAAACGCGTTTGACGTTGGTTTGAAGTTTATGAGAATACCATTTTGGAGTGTGAACATGTCGGAACTGGACTGTAACTGTAATATTGCAGGATTTAGTTAGCAGAATCGACCTTCTGGTTAAACGTTGCGCTCAATGAATTGGCTAGTTGTGATTCATTTATTTCATTGGCTACCGACGTTTAATGAACGGAGGAGTCGTTTAATTAGCTACCTATTTTATTTAGCCAGATGGCTGTGACATATATACTCTGTTCAGATTTTAATCTTATAACTAAAACCAAAAAAAATCGATACAATTAACGTGTCATTGTTTTATTTTATTACACAGTAATTAAGTGATGTTTAAATTGATAGCATTATGGTATTATTTTTTTTTATTTACAATAACTATTTATCAGCAATAACTATGAATATCTATAAAAATCATAAAGTTGGTAAGCTGGTGAGTATGTAGTAGTGTTTGGTCAGCGGAAGGCCGTATCGCTGTGCAAACCCATTAGCCGTGTGTCTATCGCAAGATAAGATACCGGTATTCACCAAAATCCTGACAGCTTTTATGGGGTTTTGTACATCATAACATACGTTACTAGCTTTTGCCTGCGACCTCAAGTGCGTAAATCGCTTTTGCCATGATATGTATACAATGAATGAATGAATGAAAAACTCTTTATTGCACCAAAAACAAATAGGACCCAGGGGCACTTCGGGGCACAGCACTTCGAGCTAAACTCGGTTACCCACGTACCTACTGTAGTATTATTATCAATAACGAATAACCGATTCGTGTCCGTACGTTTGTCCTTAAAAATGCGCAACTATACATATAAGCTCTTATTACTTTACTATTAGATCCACATATCACAGTACAAGTAAACTTTGATCCTGTGGTCACGATGACCACATAGACTGTACACTAAGGCAAGCCAAAAAATTCATCATACAAGAAAATACTACTGCCATCTGTTGAAAACCGATCGGCATTCTTTAATTTTTAAAATCATTTTTAAATACCTTATGTAGGTACTTTAATTACAATAAATGATATTGTGCAATAAAGATGAACGAGATATAATATTTTAGGTAAGATCCAATAGGTTCAAGAGAGTAATTTGTCAGAATATTATTTTTATTTATAAGATAGGTGTAGAGATACATTTCTATTACATATCCATATGCCTATCCTACCTTTGAGGTTAAAATAATTTTGACTGCGATAAACCCCGTATTAATCGCTTACTAATATAAAACCAGCCTTTGCCCGCGGCTCCGCCCGCGTAAATACAGTATCCCACGGGAACACTACTTTTTCGGGATAAAAAGTAGCCTATGTGTTAACACAGAGTCCAAACTACTACCATACCAAATTTGATTAAAATACGTTCAATAATTTTTGCGTGAAAGAGTTACACACGTCCACCCATCCATCCTCACAAACATTCACAATTATTATATAATAGTAAGTAGTAGGATTCATTTAAATATTTTTGATTTTATTAATGAATTGAATAATTTGTTTAGAATAAAACCTTGGAGAGGGTCGAGGCGCCGAGCCCGGACGGCGAGAGAGTACCGGGAGATGGCGCCAGTTGTACCGTCCCTGAAGACCTGGTGAGATATTTAATTATCATTTAGTACTAGCTTATGTCCGCGGCTCCGCTCCGCGTACATAAGCTAGTTATACCACGGGAACTCTGTACTTTTTCGGGATAAACTGTATGATTAATCTAGAACCTAAACTACTACCGTACCGAATTTCATCAAAATCCGTTGATCCGGTTATCCGTCAGTAGTTTTTGCGTGAAAGAGTAACAAACATCTATCCATCCTCATAAACACTCACATTTATCATAGTAGTAGGATGTTACCCGGGCTGTTATTACAAATCTGTTGACACCTTAATCATTGAAATCGAATCAGTAGTTTAGGCGCTACGGAGGAACAAATATACATACATAAACTGCCAAAATTATTACCCTTCCTTTTGTCTTCGCCATATTGGCTTAGAACCGCAGGCCGTAAGGAAAGCCGTCACCAAAAGTTCTAGTTCTTTAAAGTACATCTATGCATTAGTACAAATGAATAAAATTTAAGTGTATGTTTGTATTTCATAAGCTTTGCACGAAATGAATACGATAGGATAGAATATGATATACGCTGCATACACCAAAATCATTTTTTTTTAATTTTTGTCTGTCTGTCTGTTTGTTCCGGCTAATCAATGAAACAGCCGGACTGATTTGGACCGTACTTTCACTGGCAGATGGCTGATGTTAAAAAGTAACGCAGGCTACATTAAACTTAGAGTTCCATTTCCATTAATAGTTCCACGAAAACGAAGCTGAGGGGACCAGCTAGGTGTGAATAAGATCGTAAATTCATTTTAATCTGTCCCAACCGAGTCCCAAAGCATAGCACTTAGTAGTAAGTGTGAAGTTGGTGAGTGAATTACATTAATTATCGAAGTTAAGCAAATAACGCTTAATTAAACTTTACTCGGGACGACTAACTTTAACTGTTGTGTTTGTAACTAACTTAGTGCTTTGATTTGTATTGTCACTATTATTTACTGTTACATTTGTAATAATATCGACTAGTTTCCTTAATTAAAAACATATTCGATATTAATATAAGTGCATTTATAAAACTAGGGCCTCGAAAATAACGCTTGGAGGTAAAAGGACCGGAGGTCCACGGGGCACCCTCATCTAGCAAAAGTTGAGGATGTCCATAGCGAGCAGTAATCACCTAATATAAGGTGAACCATCTGCTTGTTTACCGGTCTTATTTAATGCAAAAATTATTGACATATCATATTTATTAAAGTCAGAGTAATAGGTATATATATATAAGTAATAGACCTTTTACCTATTGCATTAAATAAATAAATAAAATCAATAAAAAACGTTTAAAAAAACATACATTATCCGAACGACAACAAAGATTGACTTTTAGCGTGGGTCAGCTCACACCGATACGAGACACGACGCACGCGCCGCTGTATTTTTAAGATAGCGATTCTAAATTGAAATTTATTCACTATACAAGAAGATACACGTTTCATAGCAAGAGCGGCGCCACGCTACGTAGCTCGGTGCATCTCGAAAATATAACTATGTGTGTCTCCTTGTGTAGTGAATAAAGTTCAATTTTGAATCGCTATCTTAAAAATGTAGCGCCGCGTATCGTTGCGTCTCGTCTCGGTGTGAGCTGCCGCTTACATTCTTGTTAATGGCATCATATTGTTAAAATAATAAAAATCTCAAATCTTCTTCCTTCAAGACGATGATGATTTATAGAATATTCAGGCAAGTAAAGTAATAAGCAACACGTGGGAGCGGTTTGCCGCCGACACGCCGTTTGAACTCACAACTCAGATGTTCTCTCACCACGAGATCAATCATGTTACACGCTTCGTTTGAGACACACCTGGGACTGTTTGTGTATGGTTTGTACTTAATCTAAGTAGGAGATAAAAAATATATAGAAGGCATATGGCAAGGAAGGCAAGGAAGGATGGAAAGTATATCTACAGTTGAAACATTAAAAAGTTTAGTAGTAGATAGTGTTGTGTCTTAAAGACTTTTCAAGACTTGCTTAAAATACTACTTACTTAATATTATAAACGCGAAAATTTGTATGTATGGATGCATTGATGTTTTTACCTCTTTTACGCAATAACTACTGAACGGATTGTGATAATATTTTGTATGGTAATAAACTGATCTGATAACATCTAATAGTTAGGTAAGCGATTAACGTGATTACCAGAAGATTCTATAGATATAGAGAAGTATATTATTCTGGGTGAATTTTGATTCCGTTTCGAGAGAAACGGGTATTAATCGGTAGTAATCATGAAATTATTAAATTATATATTTAAAAATTATTTTCGAATAAAATAAATTACAAATAATTGCGTTCCGCGTGATTGGATCGTACAACGGAGCGCGGCGCGTGGGGTGACGCCCGTCGCCGCCGATATTATTAAGACTTTCAACTTTGACACAAATGCTTTGGTATATATAAGATTTGGTAAAATCAATTACGGATATTTTGAGCGTATGATTTACTGCTTATGTAAAGACGTTTAGGCAGAAAAAAAGTAATTCAAATATTCTAAAATAAACTTAATAAAATTACATTATTTTGTTCATTCATTCATTAATTTCGTTCTTGCCGGAACTACATAGGTCTTTGACTTCACACAGCTGATTGAATTGATGTTATTGCTATTTAGGTAAAGACTTTGCTTTCGCTTTAGAATAAGCTTTTTCTGTGAAGTTAATGACCTCAGCACCTTAGAGATTGTAATTTTATTTAGTATAATTCAACATTTTAAATAATTTTTCTGCCTAAACGTCTATACATAAGCAGTAGATCATACGCCCAAAATATCCGGAATTGATTTTACCAAACCTAATATATTCTATTTTTGATAAAAAATGTAAATAAAAATAATAAAAAGATTTAATAATATGTAAATAAGTAATATAATAAACTGAATAAGATTAACAGTCATAAAAGTACAGTCTAGTTATACAAAGCAGTTTACATAATGATATCTATGGACGCTTTCACACCACGTCACTTTGATTCCGTGGTAAGTTCTCGAAGAACTTGTGTTACGGGTACCAGACAAAGGAAATATATTTAATACTTTTATATTATACATATTCATTTACTGATCAAAATATTTACAGGTATACAATGTTTTGTCCTTGTCTGCCAAGCGATTTTTCCTACTTATCAGACAAGGACTAAACATTGTATAGCTTAACCATTATGTAAATATATTTATTACTAAGGGGGTATATGTTTAAGATTTTTATTATATTATACACATATTTAATAAATTATTTTATTTACCTTTTGCAGCAGCCGCGAGTCAGCGACGACGACGCCTCCACCAACAGCGCCCGCAACAGCATCGAGCCCTTCCGCGATAACGAGCCAGGTACAGACCCGGATTACCACTTTTCGATCTTACTACCCAAGTGCTATATATCAGCTGTATTACTGTCAGCATTGGAATCCAAAGGGGTACTAGCTAGTTTAATGAGAGCTGTAGAGGCGCCCTAACAGCTCATATAACTTTGATTTGGGCACAAATTAAACAGCTGTTAGCTGAATAACTGTGACGTTTGCTGTATATCAGCATTATATCAGCAATATTAAAGGAGATAGTTGTCCCAAGAGCTGAATATTGGCTGATTATTAGAGTATGTGTTACCTTTTATACAGCACAAAGTACACGTTCGGGTTGTTTTCCAATTTCTATGGAGCTCGATGTTCACGAGTGCCAAAATTGTGAACAATCTTTACCCATGGTCCCTAATCAGTTTATTTTGATTTGTTGTATTGTGTTCATCATTTGTGCGACTTATTAATTATATTAATGGCAAATATTGTTTTATAACCTGAAAATGGCGCACAAAAAATGTGATCACAATTACCGCTATGGGCTGTATAAGTATCCACTCGTACATAAATCAGTAACGAGCTGATACCTGTAGTTATTGTGTAAAACAAGTCAGCCACATATTCTTGTACAGCTTTATAGCGGGTAACATGTGCGCAAATATTAGTTATCCACATTAGTGCGGTTAATTAATCAGTTAACCGCACTAATGTGGATTCTACAATAATTTTTCGGCGTGTTCCGCCAGTTCTTCGTTTATCTTTCCACATTATGAACAATACCAATACCAAATATATATCACAATATCCCTACAATATATGCTAATATATGACGGACGAATTATCTGGATATTTAATACCTATACGGCGCTGAATAAATAAGTCTTTAAAGTTCATGATTTTAGATGTAATGGGAATAAAGATAACATATGAGCTAATTTATAGCTGTGTGCTGTAAATACTATAATTTAGCATCATAAGAGTACACCAATAGTGGTTATGTGGGCTATATAAACGCTGTTATACGATTGCGTGTAACAAGCTGATTAACACTGCTAAAGTTCTACTTTATGCAGCAGGACGCATTGATTAAAGTTACAGGAGAACTGATTGCATTATAGTAGCTCCAGGTTTTTTCTTAAAATGCAAGCGGTCTGGGGGTGCACTTGCGGCCTTGAATTCAGAATATAGCCGAGTTAAAGTCCACGAAAATGCTTTACTGCAGCTTAGAATTCTATTTATTGCTAATTGTGAAACGCTGCGCTTGCAGTTTTACAGTATGGTATCTGTGACGCGTAATATCGTTAATATACAGGCGAAAGAGTAATTTTAGACTATTGTAGTTAAAGTGTAGTATACGCCTTTATAAACGTAAAAGTAACCGATGTTACCCTTTGTGCCATCTTATACAGCAGTTTTGTGCTACTTGGGACTATGGTAGTAAGGTCCAAGAGAGGTAAATCGGGTGTGTCGGCGATCGTTCTTGCACTTACGCTAGCAACTATATCACTATGCATAATACATTCACAGATTTTGAAAAAAAAGCACAATCTCTTGATTACACACGTACTAGGCTCGACACATTCAATACATTTATTGAATATGCCGAGCCTAGTACGTATGTAATTATAAATCTGGAATTAGACTGAGGTCCCAAGCTCGACAGACATTCTCTAGGCGTATTCATTCATCATTTCGCGATCAGTAAGATTGCGATCATGCTAATTGAGAGACTATGCTTTTGTTTTTAAAAAATCGACGCAAATTTTCATTAATTGACGAGTCGCCGCTATCAGCTGCATGTAGTAGCGCAGTGTAGTCGGTCGCGGCAACTTATGCATGAAAATTTAGTTTATCGTACGTCATACGGCTTGGGGCCACGGAAGACCAGGTACCACAGCGTACCGTGGTAACAACACCTGAGTGGTATTCATTCCATTTCGGATTTTGGACATTACATTGCCTATCCAAAAATGTATTATTATTATTTGTTTTTTTTTTTGTATTATCTATGTTTTTTTTTTCGACTTGTTATTCTTTTATGTATTTTATGATGCCACTGTTTTTTTTAATGACCTGTAAATGTCTAAAATTTTCGAATAAAGATTTATTTATTTAAAATTGTAAAGCAGTAGCGCACGGCAGCTACAGTCGATATTGTTGGTAGCCCGTTCGTGCAGAGCCCTAATTGTTGAATTAAATATCATCATCATCATCAGCCTATCGCCATCTACTGCTGAATGTAGGCCCCCAATGAGCCCCAACCATCCCGTACTCGGGCAGCCCTCATTCATCCGCTGCCAGCCACCTTCCACAAACCGTCGGTCCATCGTGCCGCAGGACGTCCTACACTACGTTTGCCGAAGCGTGGTCTCCACTCTAGCATTTGTGGGTTCCATCCGTTAAATATACGTTTGTGTAATGGCATCACAGAGCAAAAAAATATATACTTACGATGGCATGCCATTGTTTAATTGAATATACGAATATTTTGATTTGTAGTGGCCTCCGAGAGCATGCTCCGGACGGGGAGGTACTACAAGGGTATCTACTGGCCTTCCATCAGGAACAGCTTTAAGGTGAGCTCAAATTAAGTGTACATCTGAGAGGAGAGCCAATAAAACTTTTGATCTACGTGGGCACTACGGATGTAGCTCATGCTACGAATACGTAGCATTTCGTAGCACCGTAGCGACAACCTAAAGTTTGTAGACCAATTCGAAATTTCTATTATAAGAATTGCTTAATTAATTGTCAAGAGTTTAAAAAAATACTATGCGATAATAATATAAGGTTTTTTTGGTTCTAAATAGTTGACGTAGATTGAATTTGTTTATTGGAAAGTTTTTTTGCAACCACACAAAGAAAATTTTGCAACCACAACCAGTTTATCACAAAATATATTTCTTTATTTTGGCGTTGGTTTTGAAGTTATTTAAAAGATACATTGGATATTTAAACATAATATAATACATTTTTAGGATGAAACAGTGGAGATATCGTACCAGAGGTACTCCAGAAGGCAGCGACAGAAGTCCTTGATTATGGTCAATGTAGTAGATTTAGCACTTAAGGTGAGCAAACATTTTGTATATTTCACCCTCAAATTGTACGTAATTTGTTTCTGTTGGCATAATTTGTAACACATGGTGAAGCAATATTCATAAATTGATTTCGTTCTGATTGGATTCCGATTGGGTTGTTCGCTTGTAAGTAAATTTATATAAGGCCAAATGTAATACACTCGAAGTGCATATATTTGAATATAAAATCTAAGGTGTAGTAAATGAAAAAAAAAAGGAATTCTAATACTTCAGTACTTTATTACGAAATTATAAACAACATTTATTCCATAATCAATAATAGTTATGTAAATGTAGGTATTATCAGGGAATCTAATTGATAAGCAGGTAGGCTGTTCACGTAATTAATTTGTATTAAAATGATGGCGTGCAATTACAATATAATTTTCTATGACATGTCAGTTTGATATCATGATATTTTTGATACGAACTAATTATAACAACAGTCAACCTGCTTATGAATAAGATTCCCTGATTGTGCATTACATTTATATAATTACTATTGAGTATGAACTACCGTTGTTTGTAACTTCATTCGCGTAGAAATCCGTACGTCACGCCCCTGGGACCTATTCGCTTTAAAAAATAATGTCCTCCTCCAAGGATAATTTCTATCCTTGTATCTAAATTCATCAAAATTCGTTCATTAATTAAAGCTTAAACAATATACTGATTCACTATCAATTTTACAAAATGAGTAAAGATATACTATGTTTTAAAATACCTCGTCTTTAAAATGAAATCATCTAAAAAGCATATTTATGAAACACAGAAGCTCGTTACTAACGTGTAGTTTTTATTTTCAGATATGTTTGTCTCTAATGTACACGCTGTCAAATCGTCACAGAAGTGAGTACCGCTCAGAGCTCGTTCCCACCAATATTTTCTTACGCTCTGTCCACTTAAAAATATTAATGAAAACGTTTATATGCTGAGGAAATACTAAAGAAAAACACTGCAGATTATTGTTCTATAATCTTCGTTGTCAATACTTAATAATAATTTAGTGTATTCGAAATAGACGTAAATTATATTATAGACGAGGCATGTTGAGGGAAAAACTGTCTCCACTTTTGGAGTTTTTGGGGCCATATTGAAATTGAAAGTATAGTAAAATCAAGATGGCTGACATTTAAGGTGTGGTGAGAACCAAGAAGGCGTAACTTTTTCTTGTTTGAAGATTTGTTCTGTAAAATGTACGTATGTTTAGTTCTATCTTTAGTTTTGAAATCTTTGGTATTCGAAGCATTTCGTATTATCGTACTATCATTATTTATTCTGTAATTGTTTTAAAGCCATACCTTTTTACTACGTAAACTTGAAAGTTAACTATCGTAAGGTGTGGTAACTCGTAAGCGTAACTCGTGCACGAATATATTGCTATCGCGTTTACACAGGCACGCAATATATTCGTGTGCGATGCAAAGAGACAAGTAGCGATGAGTCAATGTATGAAATTCTACGTGCACCGCGACCGCACTTAAGTACAAGTTAATTATACAGTATTTTAAGTTAAGCTTACGAAGAACGAACGCGTGTCTTGTAAGTTACGAACTAGTAGTAGTACCCCCTTACTAATAAAAATATTAACATAACTGATAAGCTATTCAATGTTGCTGTCTGTGTTTGTCAAGTGGCTTTTCCAACGTATCAGACGAGGACATACTTTTTTACTATGAAGCACGTGTAGAGTGTCGTGTTAACATGTAGACAATGGGATTTTCACATGGTGTAGCGAGGTACGATTAGGGAGGAGCAGCTGCCTCCAAGAATGGGAGATCATATCAATAACCGACTCCCCGCGCCCCGGTAAAATTTTTCAAACTCAGTTTTTTACATCGCACATACTATTGTAAGTAACACATAAAAGTTAAATATACCCAATTAGAATAATATATTAAGTATTCTTTTCCTCTCCCCCCACTCACCCCTAAACATAGTCTTAGCTACGACATGGGTTTCTCATTAACATAATGGCTACCTTGTACTGAAAGTACACATAACTATCAAACACTGATTACAAATCACGGAATACCTCAGGGAACTTAATTTTTAATAAAATATATAAGAGATGATAGGTTCACGATCCAGTCCCGGTAAGTTAAAACTGCAAACTGGTATTCTCATAAGCGTCAAACAAAAAAAAAAAAACATGTTATTCCCGTGGTGCTTCCCCTTTAATTCTGACTTTTTGTCATCACAATTTTTGCTGTCTCCCGCTTTGCTTGGGGAGGGAAACTGGAATACTTCCTACTCCTCCTACAATCTTCTGATTAATTTCGATGCGGGTTCCAAGACAGATTTAGCATGTCCCCCGGGCACCCCTGAGATCATATCAAAGGGTTTTTGCGGTTGGTTACCACTGTCGATCCTGGCTACACAGGATTTGCAAAAATAAGCTTATGAGATCAAGACGAATGATTTATAATTCAGTAAAGTAAAATTAAAGTATAGTATACATTCGCTAAAGACATGAAAATTATTATTAAAGTTTCAACACACTACTGCCTACCCTATGTACTATCGACCAAGTTGCCGTTCGACCAGGCAAAAGGTAAACCACACTAGGTGGACCTATGCGGCAGCGGAACTACGCGACGCGGTACGGCCAGATATTCTTTGTATGAAATTGTATGAGATATATCGCACTAAGCGGCAGCGGAACTACGGGACGCGACACGGCCAAATATTCTTTGTATGAAATTGTATGAGATATAGCGCACTACGCGGCAGCGGAACTACACGACGCGACATGGCCAAATATTCTTTGTATGAAATTGTATGAGATATAGTGCAGTACGCGGCAGCGGAACACGCGACGCGACATGGCCAAATATTCTTTGTATGAAATTGTATGAGATATAGTGCAGTACGCGGCAGCGGAACACGCGACGCGACACGGCCAAATATTTTTTGTATGAAATTGTATGAGATATAGTGCAGTACGCGGCAGCGGAACACGCGACGCGACACGGCCAAATATTCTTTGTATGAAATTGTATGACATATAATGCACTATGGGGCAGTGAAACTACACGACGCGGCACTCCGTTGCTGTATTACTAGTAGGGACGCGTCGACGTCGCGTCGCGTCGCTCAGCTGCCACCTAGTGCGGTCTTACCTAAAGATGAAAATCGCATAACAGCGCCGTTGAATCGTGCGCACACACACACACTCACGTGTTTCAACCGCGTCTGCTCGTTGCGGTCACCTCCTTTGTGTTTAAATATTTTGAAGCGTCCTAGTGCAAGGGAAAATGTTTAGAAGCTGGTCGAGCTGGAACTTTGTCGATATTGTACCTGTATCGCATAATTGATATTACTGTCCGGCTTGCACAGTTGCACTGACAGCCGGCATCGCATATTCTAAGTGTTACTGATATATTATGTACTAGATGTTTTCCGCAACTTCATGCGCGTAAAAAGGACTAGAACCTAGAAAGCGCTAGAACCGTCCATTGCGCCGCCGCGCCGATAAAAAGTATCCCATGTATTAATCCAGGGCTTAAACTACTAACATACCCAAATTCATCAAAATCCGTTCAGTAGCTTTTGCGTGAAAGAGTAACAAACATCCATCCATCTATCCATCCATTTTGACAAACTTTCACATATATTAATATTATGTATAACATAGTAAAAATCTTAAATATGTGTATAGTATACAACTATTAAATATATTTTCGTTGTCTGGTACCTGTGACACATGCCAGCAACAAGTTCTTCGGATACTTAGTACAGGACCAGATTGATGTGGTGTGGAAGCGCCCATGGATATTATTATTTCGTAGGCGCAACGACGGAGACGGCGGACGAGTACCAGATCGCGTGGACTGCGGCGTTCGTGTTCCTCAACATCAGCATGTGTCTACTGGGCGCGTGGCGCTGCTTCGCCAACAACTATCTGCACTGGGCCGCCGCCGCCACGTGGATCCTGCTCATAGCCCAAGGTACAGTCGTCTCCCCTATTACTCTCTTCCGCCTATTCGTACGCTACACGACCCCTGTGGCTTAGTGGTAAGCGCATTGGTCTTCTGGTACCCAATCTGTGGTAATCTTTGCCCATCGGTCGGGATGCATGCGGCTGGTATGACCCGCCCAATCCCACTTTAGCTTAGCGGCCTTCATACTAGCGTCTGTTACACTCGTTTTGGAGCGCATCGTGCTGTTTTTTATTCGGTCGGCTATTCTTACTCCGAAAATGCTGCGCTCCATTGCTCAAGCCGGAGATCGCGGTTTCGAATCCCCCCAGGGAACAAAAAGTTTTATGTGTTCCTAGGTCATGGATGTGTCCTAGATATGTGTATTATTTAATAAAAATCTTAAATATTAGTATCGTATAAAAAGTATTAAATATATTTCCGTTGTCTGGTACCCGTAACACAAGTTCTGCGAGTACTTACCACGGGTACAGATTGACGTGGTGTAAAAGCTATTAAAAATAGATATATAATAATATCTATAATATTTATGGACGCTACTACACCACGTCAATCTGGTCCGGTACTAAGTATCCGAAGAACTTGTATCACAGGTAGATAGATACTATTATAATATTATATAACTCAAGGTCAGAATGTACTAGTAATAAAAAATTATGTTCACGGTATGACATACTATAAGCTCAAATCCCTGCTTTCGTACCACATAATTCGAAAGTAAACTTTCTACTCAACTTGCAGGTCTAAGCGGGCAGGGCATAGGCTTCCAAGCACCGGAGAACCAGGTGTGGTACATGCTGTTCATCATCTTCGTGCCGTACGCCATGCTGCCGTTGTCGCTGGGCTGGTGCATCGTGATCGGGCTCCTGTCGTCCTTCTCCCACATTCTGGCCACTAGTTTGAACATCGACGACGCTTACAATTATTGGGAGGTAGACATAGACGTATTTATCATAGACGAGCCATGTCGAGGCAAAAACGTCCCCACTTAAATGGCGCCACTTTTGGAGTTGTTCGGGGCCATTTTGACATTTGAGGTGTGGTTAAATCAAGATGGCGTAACTTTTTCTTGTATGAAGATTTGTTCTATCAAGTGTACGTCATAGCCCATCCTTAGTTATAATTGGAGGTAGGTGAATAATCATTAATTCTATGGAAAATTCCCGACATAAGAAAGATTATTCATATATTATGTAGATCTATTTTTACAGTAGTCACACATCATACTGCCTATCGTCCAATCGGCATGACGTCTCTATTTAAGACCTATTCGACGACACCCCACAGAGACTGTGGAGTGAAAAAATATATTTCATCCCCTAAAATATAAAATTAATATTACTTTACTATGTCAAAAACTAAATATATACACAATCTATAACTTTACCAAATTGCATTCATTAAAATTCATAATTACAGGTGTTAGAAGGGTGGTCAGACAGACGGAAGGACAAAGCGAAACGATAAAGGTTCCTTGTACTTCGTGTAAAAATGAATGAAACTACAATTGTCGACTTATTCGCTGTTCCACTTTATTCACTGTTTCACTTTTTCACACTGGATACACACTTATTTAATACTTATTTTGATACACAGTCACTCTGTAATTATTGCAGCACTTTTACACTTTAAAATAAAACACTTTTCCCAATTACTTCGAAAGATCTGTCGATAGAGTAATATCCCGTTTGCTGTCGAGCACGGCCTTTTATAGTTCCTCCATAATCGGTTGAGTGTTTGATAAACGGATATGAGACATTGGCGCCATTTTAAATTCCACTGAAACTCACCATAAAAATCGGTACTCTATTAAAAATAGCACAAAACAATAAAGTATGATTTATAAGATGAATACTTTAAATAGTTGCACATTTTTACTAAATGTATTTTTATTCTTAATCATGAATAACAAATCGTCTGGCATTTCCGGCTGACTTATAAATCGAATAGACAATCCACAATTTCTTTATGGTAAAAATCACTTTTGAAATAATTAAAATGAATGTATCATTTTCTAAAATAACAATTTAACATTTATTTTAAACCGATATCAAATTATTAATTCACAAATTTTGACTTAAAACGTTGATTTAATTATAATAAAACAAATGTCAGCTGTCAGAACAAGAAATCAATTCTTATTAAGCTAACATTCGGAACCCTAGAAAACAATTTTTACGTTTTTAATTGACTGGTCAAATTTTATTTTATCGTATCCAATCTAACGCTTACACAAAAACAAACTTAGACGAAACTTAATAAGTATCTAATTGTTCGACAATGAAAATAGTAATTAATATGCAAAGTAACAATTATTAAGTCGCGTACTCTCGGGTTCACCCCTGTCACCTCAGACACCGTCTGTTTACAGAATAATAATTACCAGATTCTGAGTGAGTACCTACATAAACATATGCCTTAGGCTACGTGGGAACGAGCGTGTTTTGTGGTGCCATAATCAGTGCAGAAAAAACTGCACTGATTATGGCAGTCTATGTTTGTATATATGTTTGTTCCATAGTAACGCCAAAAATTCTGATCCGATTTGAATAAATAAGGTATCAATAGATTCGTAATAATGGCCCGGGTAACATAGGCTCATATAATTTGCGTAGTCAGGTTATAGTTTTCAACTTTTAATTATTTAGTTTTATTCTTAATACAATAGAGCTGAAAATCGAACACGGGCTCATCCACCTAGTTCTATTTACGGCGCGGTTATTTTACGGCCGGAGATATTCCGGATCATGTAGTCCGAGGTTTTAGAAATTAGACTTTGAGTACCTACTGTCATCACCAAAACTTAAAGCAGGCAAATATTATTTAAATGATATGCTTTTACAATGGAAAAGATTTGTTTGTTTGTTTACATTTGAATAAGCTCCGAAACTACTGCTACTTTTTGGAACGAAGTTCCTTATGGCGCTTTGCGAATTGTATTGGGGCTAGATGGATTAAATAGGCACGACACTTTTTGCCACTCGAAATCACAATGTAATAACGACAATAATGACAATAATGTAGAATTTATTATATATATTTAATATACATGTATTTTCTTTAAAAAAAAATGTCATAAGCGATCTTTCTCATTACTGCAAAGTATTTCATGAGATATCAGTTTCCCTCGTTGTTTCTACATCGTTATGTGGCTGCATTTTACATTATTACGGATTTAACTTACCTGTTTTATTACCACCTTACATTAAAAAAATGTCTTATCTAACCTAACCTTCCGATGGTTGTAGAATGCATTCTAGAAGTTTGAAGAAAATTCAATTCTATAGCCTCAGTCTATAAGCGTTTAAAATTTTCACGCAGTTTTTTTCTTTTTGCGCAAGTGATAGCCACATAATGTTATTATAAAAGATTTCACATTTTTTATATCAGTTAAGTAATTAAAGTCACTGTCGAACCCGGTGTACATTTTGAATTTTATCGCAATGGTTATAAGATAGATGTGTGGACCGAGTCAGTCGGCTGCGCGACAGAACAGAACAGAGATTTATTATTGTTAATTACACCGCGGATTCAAGTCCTCAATTTCCAGGGCAAGTCCTGTCGCGCCCGCATCATCATCAGCAACACGCTGCTGTACAGCGCCGTGAACTTCGCGGGCATGTACACCAAGTACCTCACCGACTGGGGGCAAAGGAAGGCCTTCCTGGAGACACACAGGTCCATGGTGACCAGGCAGCGGACGAAGCGGGAGAGCGATAGGCAGTGGAAGCTGTTTCAGAGCGGTGAGTTTCAGGACATAATATTATGTCCCCACGGCAGTTTTTTCTCCGCGCGGTTTTTATTCTGTGATCGCGAATTCCGCATCGCTTACATTTTTTTCCCGTGTTTTCTTAGTATGTTACAGATTTGTGAAATAAAAACCGTGTGGTGAAAAAGCGCCAAAATAAGCTCTTGAATCAAATACAAATTGGTATTTAACCATATTACTTACAATATATGCCCGTAATATTAGAGTCCGACAGCTCATTATTTAAACAATTGTACAGTATTTAATTTAGGGCCTATAAGGTAAGAAATTACGTTTTTTATGAAGAGTTTTCAGGAGATAAGTACTGTTTGCAAAATAAAACCAAAATAAAGTCGAAAAACCTTTTCATTTATGACGTCAATCGTCATGGATTATTATTATTACCATTAGCTGGTATTAGATTTACTTTAGATTTTAACAAAATTTGCAGAATTCAGATTACAAATGTTAACAATAATTGTTACAATTTGTTAGGAATTGTAAAATGTTTCGCAACTTTAACGCCTTGTACCTAAAAATTGGCCCACGGCACAATCTGGCGGCTATGCACACGTTCATTGTACACACTAATACTATAATATGACATACATTTTATCAGTAAGAATATAAGGGGGAGTCCGGCGGGCCTGGGTTCTCAGTCCATTACTAACATTACCTAACATGAAAACATTTTTCAATATTGTGATCAAATGTTTGTTAACAATTGTTTACTAACGCTAGTAAACATTTTCTAACAGCAGTGTGGTAGCACCTTTATAATTCAACCAGCTTTGTTTATCGAGTATTTGGTTTAATACTGAAATTTCATTGGATACATATTCCTCCAAATATGGATAGTTCCTTGCATACAGAATAAGTTAGCTAATATAATATTCATCTCGGTATAAATTCACATTTTCTGTAGGTAATACCGGCGTCTAGACGCCAAATAAGTTTATTTGTAAACAATCGCCAAGAAATATGCTTAGTAACGATCTTAATTTTGTGCTGGGGAGGAGCTGAGCATATTTTATATATATAGAGTATAGAATAACCAGCTGATTTTTTATATCAGAATCAGTCTTTAGACTGTAAGGGTCAGTTTACACCGAAAACGAAAAACGAGCGGTGGCGCATTTTTAAGAGAAAAAAAAAGGAAAATTAAATTTTATTTATAATATAACGGTGTCATTGCGTGGTGCAGTTCGAATTTCGAACTGCACCGCGCTGCCCAACGCGTAAAAGCCCTCTCTTCCGTGAATCCAAGCCCAAAAATGTAGTTAGATAATGTAACGTCTGCTCATAATATTAAGATAAGAAAATCACATTTTTTTTGTTTTTGACATATTCTTACTTTTCATTACTTACATACGCGAATCCAGAGAATAAAATCATGTTTATTATAATAAAACCGGCCAAGTGCGAGTCGGGCTCGCGCACGTTGGGTTCCGTACCGTCAAACCAATATGTACCTATCACGTTTACTTATTATTTCGTTTTCGTATTTTTCCAAGTAAGCGCATTTTACAAGTTAGGACTCTATAAGTCCTGAACAAAAAATAAACTAATTTATGTAAGCCGTGGCAGACGAACATCTTTTTGATATCTTTAATCTACCCCATTTATAATAAGTCCTTTCTTCTCTTCACACATTTACTTGGTTGTATAATAATATATTGTAAGGACGGGACATTAAAATACTACATTCCCATTGAGGTTACGTTTATTACTGTCTCATTGCACCTAATACACGCATTAATATAACAGACTTACATTATATGCCACAATATTTTTAATAATATAAGTTGTAAGGTACGAAATAAGGCTGCCGTATTTTGATCAACGGCCATCATCGGGGAAAAGTTATCTGTATTCAATTTTATTCATTGGACAGGAGCAGCCGACCAAAATAATTCCGAATGGCCGCTAGCGATGACTACACGTGTGCGTTATAGATATTTTGGAAACTGATCTGTTTATAAAATAATAATGGGGAATAAATAGTTTATTCGCTTATATGTCAGATAGCATAATTGTATGATTTGTCTCTGTCGCTCGATATAAAGTAAGCAGTGACAAAACTTTGAAAAAAGTTATCCGCCACCTATAAGATGATTGTGAAACAGATCCAAAATATTTTATATAGTAGGTAATTCTGTAATTTTTGAATAAAAAAAATTGCAATTCTATTATAGAATGGTATAACGGCACTAAAATGGCACTAAAATAATTTTAAATATGATACCATCTGCTGTATATATACAGAAGTATAAGGTCAATTCTGATAATTAAATCCTGCAATAATATAGTTACGATGCAGTTCCGATATGTTTAAAACTGCAAAATTATATTCTCATTCTCAATCGTCAAATGGATGCGGTTTGATTGGTCCAAACTCTAAAAATATGTTTATGATATATCAAGACGATTCATTTATATTCAAATAAAAGTATAAGTTAATTACGAGAATTGGTGGTCCGTCTCCATCTGAGTTCAACTAATCTTCGAATTTAGTATGTCATCGACGTAAGCATACATCGTGGCAGAGCGCGATCACTCGCGGCTTAATACATGGTGGTATTTACAAAGGGTCTTAAGGTCTGCCATTCACAAACCCAGTCCTCAGGAATGCGGGTATTAGGACTTATATTATCCTATTCGACAGTGATCCCGGATTTCCTGGCGACGGAGATCTCGCGGCACGTGTCGCGCGTGCGGGGGGAGTTCCAGGAGCAGCAGTTCAACAACCTGTACATCCAGCGCCACGAGCACGTCTCCATCCTCTACGCAGACATCAAGGGTTTCACAGGTGACGTGACGTTATAGCTACGCGCGGGTAGTAAAAAAACCTCGCGACTCCATCGCGGCACACTCTCTGTTTTTTATTAGGTACACGTGTAAATTGTTATTATTTATTCACAAACATAAAAAAAACAGATAACATAATAATATAACTAGCTACCTACTTTAAATTATTTACAAACTAAAAGAAAAATAAACTTAAAAATAAAACTAAAACTACGAGTAACTTACATGGCTTAAAAAAGAAAACCTCTAGGTCGTCACCATCAGGCCGAGTGCCTATTATGCTCAAAGAGTTTCCTCGCTGGATGGAAATGCTAACTCTTTGAGCCAGATTTGAGCCAGCGCACCCTAGAAACACCGAAGAATCCACAAAATGACAGATTGAAGAAACATTAATACCAATCGGAGCAAAATAGTTCTTCATCATCGATATGAGAAACAACATTTCTTTTCTTCCCGAGCATGAGCTCTCAAAATAGAGTCTTTTGACAGTTAAAGTAGAAACGTTCTCTTATTTCAATGTCCAATAGTCTTACAATAATGTCAACTACTCCACATCATGGCGCTCGTAGACAAATAGCTTCTTTACGTTCAGTTCAGTTACTTGAAAATTTGATCATTTTTGACAGAAGATTTCCCGGCAGCTATTTTAAAAATATGGCTATATAGAAATGTTGACTTCTATTGGCGACATTGTTACCATGGATTAAGAACTATTTTGTAACGCACTGTTTTGGATAGAATATTTATTCTTTAAAATTATTTCTTCGGATCGCTATGCTAAGCCCGCTGGGGTCTTCCGTCTTTTCTTACCGAAAACTTCCTTTGACTGATTTGCAAATCCCCAGCTGCCCTCAGTTAGCGCCTCCCACGCGTTTGGTTATAGCTATATATTACAAACAAACAGCTGAATATTTTCGTTTTCGTTTGAAACTTAAGTTTTTTCGGAATGTCAACAGAAAAAGCTACGACCGATTCAAGCCTAACCCAAAGAGAATAACCGGCGACCTTGTAGCAAAAATATAGAAAAAATGATATTTTAAAAGAAAAGTATGATATTTACAATGTACACTATATAAATAAATATTTACACAATGGATAAGCTAAACAATGTTTTGTCCTTGACAGATCAAGCGACTTTTCCAACGTATCAGGTGCATTAATGTCAGATGGGATGACTTGTAAAAAACAAAAGTGATGTGATGAATCAATAAATGAATGTCGTTATTTCAGAGCTATCGGACAAATGTAACGCTGAGGAACTAGTGAAGCTTCTGAACGCGTTGTTCGCGCGCTTCGATACCCTGGCCGCAGTGAGTAGTTTACTTTACTTAAACTTACCCTAAGCACCAACAATTGACAACTACGTATTCGTAACGTCATCGAATGTCAATTGTATAGGCGCTGTCGTCATTTTTAATTCTCTTTTGAGATCGTTACGAATACGTACCTACTTGTCAAAGGTCAATAATTGGGTTTTTGAATTTATTTTTTTTGTGATAAATGGAAAGATAAGTTTTATAATAAAGTAAAAGTTTTATAACAAAACTGTTTTTCATTTTTCGCGATAATTCAAAAGTTATATCAAAATAAAAAAATATTTTTGAATCCAGTACCTAAGACACGCCGACAGCTCTCGAACAAATCCGAGCGCGTGTGACGTCATAATGTTAGTTTTCACTCTAGGACAGGGATGGCGCGACACAATATTTTTGGCACGTCACTGATCACAAAATTCTATATGAAGTAAATATATTGTACCACGAAAAAAAATTCCGAAGTAGGTATTAGACAAACCTAACATCAGCTGTTAAATTAATATAATTTTTTTTAAATGTAGGAAAATACCTAATTGTCAACTTTTTGGAACAACAGAAATCACAGTAATTTAACTTTATTTAAAATTACAAAAATTTTTTTTTTTGCAAAATATTCCTATTTCCTTGTAGTAAATGAAGAGCTTCGAATTGATAGTATTAATTATTATTATTTTCCATATAATCACAATAGAGACGTACCTATTTACCCTAGGTCCGACGGGGCCACGGCCCGTGGGTACATGACAGGCCGCGAGGTAAAGCTAGATTTTTTGGGCGCTACTCGCTATTGATATTGTCAAGTTTTAATTTTAACAGTGCACAGTCTTTTAAGGGTTTAAAGTTTGAACAGATTAAACATGTAAAATAGAAAAAAAAATTTGCTCGCTCGCTCGCATTTAACATAAAGAACATAGTACTATATTATTAAGTATCGATATTCTGTTTTAGCCGGTGGATTTAATTCTATTTTCCGAATTTCGCCGTCCTTCAGGGTTTAAAGTTTGAACAGACTTTTACCTATAAAATGGGGAAAATTTTAAGCTCATTCGCTTGTGTTGGACGTGAAGACATATTGTAATATTTAGTACTGCCGTTCAGTCTTAGACTATTGATTTTATTGTATTTTTCCGATGTACAAAGTCTTTCAGGGTTTAAGCCGGTTTGGACAGGTGAAATAGAAAAAAAATTTACTCGCTCGTTTCGCCCACTCGCGTTTAACATAAATAACATATTATATTACTTAGAATCGGCGTTGGGTTTTGGGCTTTTATTTTTATGTATTTTTCTGAAGTAAGCCTTTCAGATAGGTTTTAAAGTATGATAAGATTTTAAGTTGTACAATAAATATACATTTTTTATAGTTAAAAATGTGCCACTCCTTATTGGGCGTTTATGACCGAGGTCATAGACTATTTTAGAAAAAAATGGTGATATATAAACGTTCGTTGCACGTTGATATGTAAAGGTTCGCCATCCCTGCTCTAGGGTATCGCAACTGGCGATCGTAAGTGTTGGCGTTCCAAATTCAAAATTATAGTCGTTTTCTTGACCTTTCATTATATAGCTTTAACACTATGACGTCACAACTACGGTGACCGATCGTGGCGCGTTCATAGTCACGCGTTTTTTTTTGTTTTTTTTTTTATCAATTTTTATTGTTTATAATTAAATGAAAAAAAAATTTTTTCAAGTTTCGCATTAAATTATTATATAATATTGATATATTATGTAATAATCAATTTTTAAAATACATTAAAAATTCAATTTTTTTTTCAAATTCCCGTTGTTCATGCCAGCCTCACTGGTCTATACAGTGTGTTTAGTAGAACGTATAGTCAATCCGAAAAATAGTCATCCGGCTCTTTAACCGAATTGACTACGTTTAACCAAACATTCTGTATATGGACAGTAAAAATCGACCACCAGTAGTAGGTTTTCACCGGGTCTGGCTCAAAGGCAGACCCGGTGAACCCGGTTTGCTCCAGATTTTCGGCGTTCGATGGGCATCACCAGCTAAAAAAAAAAAAAAAAAAGTTTAGTGTCAAATTGGGGGTTTTTGCCCATGCCCGATCGATTGCGCTTATCCGCTTTTCAATATCTCTAACGGTTACAAACATAGACTTTTGCAATTACTAGGATCATTAAACTCTATTTATTATTACTAATTACGTCATGCAGCGGTAAACAATGGACGGTGATAAACTTAGGGCCATTAGTGGTTAAGTGAAACAATAATGGTATTGTGAGTCATTTTATTGGTAAAATAACACAATTTCAAATCGTTGTTTTGTCAGGAATCGAGCAGATGGATCGTCTAATGTTAAGCGATTTCCGTCGCTCATGGAAACTCGCAACACCCTACTCTGGTGTTGTAACCTGCGTTCCCAGTCATAAAAATCCCCAACCCCTCTTGGACCTACGGTAAATCCGCACTCACACAGCAATAGACAACGCAAGCGTTATTTCATATCGGTTTTCTGTGTGGCCGTGGTATTTACCCGACCGAGCTGGCCCATTCATGCTGAAGCGTAATCCATGACCAGGAACACAGAAAAACTTTATGTTCCTTCAGCGGGATTCGAACCCGCGACCCCCGGCTTGGGCACCAACACATTCAATCAACTGAGCCACAGAGGTCGTCATTACACTTTTGTTTACACACCTGTACCCTAAAGTGTATCTACCTAGGTAATACTGAAAATGTTTAGAAAATGAAAAACGGCTTAATGTAGAAAGTTGTCAATACTTTTATTGTTTTTCGAAGTAATCTCCGTTCCTCTCTACACATCGTTGCATTCGATGGAACCACTGAAAAAAGCAGTGGACCCATTATTCCTTAGGGGTCTCTTCTATGGTATTTTCGTACTCTTTCACCGCATCTTCAGGGCTCGTAAAGCGAATACCTCGAATTTTATCTTTAGTTCTTGGGAATAAATGAGTCACAGGGCGCCAGGTCAGGGCTGTATGGTGGATGACTCATTATCTCGACACCTGTCATAGTCAAATATTCAACAGTCCGTTTTGCGGAGTGCGCTGAAGCATTGTCGTGGTGAGGGGGGATCCTGCTTCGAGGGCGCTGCTGTCGAATTTTTTCCAAGACAACAGGTAAACAGCGATTGACATACCAGTCTGCAGTAACTGTAAATAGTGGCACGAGATGAGGCTTCATTAAGAAATGCTAATCGCGGTCTATCATAGCTTTGTTGTTGAGTAAGCCCACAACGAAAGTCATAATAAATCATTGACCGAAAATTTTTTCGCGTTAGGTTCATTTTCACGTATAACAAGAGTTTTAGATTTGCCACCAATTCATAAAAACAAATGACAAATGAATGCAATATACTAAATACATTAGGTTACCAAAGAGTTCTAAAATTGAAATTAAAAAAATAAATTTTCATTAGCAATGTTTCTAACTGGCCAGTTCTAAACATTTTCAGTGTCACCCACGTATTAGGAAGCACTACACTGGTTTTTAAAAAGTGGATCTATAAGGAATAAAGGTGAACTTTTTTTCAAAGTGTATCTACGAGGAATAATTCTTTAGCAGAACCTCATAAAATCTCCAGTTTTAGAAGAAAATTAAATAGAAAATTTATATATCTTAAAGCAAACCTCATGTATATTTGACGACCTCTGTAGCTCAGTGGCCAATAGTTGCAAAGTGGAGGCGGTGCGAGTTTTCTATGTTCTTAGGTCGTGCATATACGTGTGCAAAATTTCAAATTTCTGGTCTTAAAGGTTTGGCCTGTGCATTGATACATCAGTCAATGAACTTTTCTTTATTAAACTTTTCGATGTGCAGGTCCTTACTGGCCCTACAGATACAAATGTATTATTATCGATAGGATGCTGTTGCCGAAATAATTTCCAGCGATAGTTAGGAATGGAATTAGTGTCCCCATTAATCTAATGATAATAGTCGTGATGAAATACAATTAACATTATCTAAGTTTTGTTGTTATAAATAGTATTCTCCACTAACCACGGTATATTCATTTTGTACTCTCAAGATTTCAACAATTTATTCACGGTCACCGAGCGAAGCCGGTGAAGTACTAATATTAATACTAAAGTACTAAATAATTTAGATAGAAATAAATGTTAAAGGATATCGTCGTGGGAGTAGAAATCGAAAGGGACCAAGAGATTCCGAATCAGAGAGCTGCATATTTTCTCATACTGAACAACTGTATATTTGAATATAAGCCTTTGAACAATATTGTAAATAAGACATCATGAATAGCGATACAGTTATCGTTGACCTTCAAGGATTTAAGGATATCAAAAATAAATTTATCGTAAAAGAATTTTCAATTGCAACCAAAGACTACACAGAGACGTTTGTAATTAAACCACCATATCCTTATAATAATCTTACAAGTGAAGAAAAGAAGCAAGTTCGATGGTTAGAAAAAAATCGTGGACTACGTTGGAGTGAAGGATTCATTGACTATCGTGAATTTCAAAGGACGATTATTCCCTACTTAAGCGGTAAAAAAATTCTAACAAAAGGAATGGAAAAGATTAAGTGGATTCATGAGCTATGTCAAGACTGTGAAATAATAGAATTAGGGGAAAAGGGTTGTCCTAAATTTTTAATATTGTATTATAAAGAATATTTTGAGAAAACAAAGAAAAAAGAAAATGACATATCGAATTGTGTTCATCACGAAAATATATGTGCTTTTAAAAATGTACTCTGTCTGAAAACATGGTATTGTGAAAATGCTAATTTGTTTTAATATTTTTATCAAATAAAAAATTTACTTTCTTAATAAAATATGTCTATTAGAATATAATTTTCTTTAATTTCCTTTTATTCTGTTATAATAAATTAAACCACGGAGAAAAAATCTACACTATTTAGTTTTTTTTATTTGTTCAAAATTTTTTATATTATATTATACTAGCTTTTGCCCGCGGCTTCGCCCGCGTGAACTAGTATTGTTGGAGAAAATCTACTTCGGCGAATAACTCTCTACTTACAGCAATATATTTCTGATACAATATTGAAAATGTTTTTAAGTTTACCCAATGCAGATGGTTTAAAATGGGACCCTATCACATCGATACGACATGCGCGATCGTTTGATATACATTTATCGCGCTTGAATATAAATTTTGCGATATCTTAATACATATTAAAGACTATTTAAAAAAATCCACATCATAATGCGTTGCGTAGTTGTAAAGATTTAAGCATACATAGGGATAGACAAAAAAAAAGAGACTTTGTAATATACTATGTAATGATAATGATTAATACCGACTATAGTAAAGAAAGAAGAAAAGAAAATAACGTTTTGAATTGTGTCCATCACGAAAAGATATGCGTTCAAAAATGTACTCTGTCTGAAAACATGGTATTGTGATAATGCTAATTTGTTTTAAAAATTTCATCAAGTAAAAATTTCACTTTTTAATAAATGTGTAATGAAATATAATTTTATTTCATTTCCTTCCACTCTATAATAATAATTAAACCAAAAGAACAAATCGACATTGACATTTTTTCGAGATTTTTTATTTGCTTTAAATCTTTAGTAAAAATTTTACTTTTTAATAAGTGTATATTTTTAATATCATTTTAGTTTAATTCCCTTTTCTCTATAATTATAATAATGGTAATTTGTTTTAAAAATTTTGTCAAGTAAAAATTTCACTTTTAAAGAAAAGTATATTGAAGTATCATTTTATATCATTTCCTTCTACTGTATAATAATAATTAAACCAAGGGGAACAAATCGACATCGATATTTTTCAGAGATTTTTTATTTGCTTAAAATCTTTAGTAAAAATTTTACTTTTTAATAAGTGTATATTTTGAATATCATTTTAGTTTAATTCCTTTTTCTCTATAATTATAATAATGGTAATTTGTTTTAAAAATTTTGTCAAGTAAAAATTTCACTAAAAAAAAATGTATATTGAAGTATCATTTTATATCATTTCCTTCTACTGTCTAATAATAATTAAACCAAGGGGATCAAATCGACATCGATATTTTTAGAGATGTTTTTATTGGCTTAAAATCTTTAGTAAAAAATTTACTTTCTGATAATTTTTATTATTGGCTATTGTGAAAAACAAAAAAGCAAATAATATTTTGAATTGTGTTCATCACAAAAAGATGTGTTTTAAAAATGTACACTGACTACAACAAATCCACTGACCCTTTCTTCTGTTTTCGCAGAAAACAGAAGTTTCTTCTGTTTTCGAATTTCATCACAACTTCATTCTTTGAAGAAAGGATGAAACTTAGACATTTATTAAAAAGTAAAATTTTGATTTGATAAAACTGTCTAAAACAAATTAGCATTATAACAATACCGTGGATGTAGTCAGAGTACATTTTTAAAACACATATCTTTTTGTGATGAACACAATTCAAAATATTATTTGCTTTTTTGTTTTTCACAATAGCCAGTATAATATAATATCAAAAATTTTTAGCAAATAAATAATCTCTAAGACAATCGGTGTCGATTTTTTTTACCCTTGGTTTATTTATTATTATAGAGTAAAAGAAAATAAAATGATACTCCAATTACATAGACATTCATTTAAAAGTAAAATTTTGACAAAAAATTTTGAACAAATAAATATTCTCTAAAAAATATCGGTGTTGATTTTTCGCCTCGCTTTATTTATTATAGAGTAAAATGAATTAAAGTAAAATGATACTTCAAATATACACTTATCAGAAAGTAAATTTTTTACTAAAGATTTTAAGCCAATAAAAACATCTCTAAAAATATCGATGTCGATTTGATCCCCTTGGTTTAATTATTATTATACAGTAGAAGGAAATGATATAAAATGATACTTCAATATACATTTTTTTTTAAAGTGAAATTTTTACTTGACAAAATTTTTAAAACAAATTACCATTATTATAATTATAGAGAAAAAGGAATTAAACTAAAATGATATTCAAAATATACACTTATTAAAAAGTAAAATTTTTACTAAAGATTTTAAGCAAATAAAAAATCTCTGAAAAATATCGATGTCGATTTGTTCCCCTTGGTTTAATTATTATTATACAGTAGAAGGAAATGATATAAAATGATACTTCAATATACTTTTTTTTTAAAGTGACATTTTTTCTTGACAAAATTTTTAAAACAAATTACCATTATTATAATTATAGAGAAAAGGGAATTAAACTAAAATGATATTGTTCGCGCCAACACTAGCGCGACGTTTAGAATAAACACAAAGGACATCACTACGTGATGTATGGCCGACCGAAAGGGGCGCTGTTAGAGAGTGACGAACACTTGCATTTAGATCCCCTTCCGCGCCGGATGCATTTTCAGCTCATCCCGAAACCTAGTGAACGCGAACGCGTGTGCGCATATTTATTTGTGCTCGTTAATATAATACCAAATTCGCCGGCGAACCGCGATAAATCTATCGATAATCCGCTCAACAGCTGTGTAGTGTAGTGAGAAGAAACCTCCGCCCAGATACAGAACCACCAGCTCAACAATAAGGTCAGTCCCAGATTTCTCCAGCCCTCACATTAACCTATATATCTACTTCCCTCAGCTCATAGTCGCATGTGTAAGTTCCTAGCTTACACAGATATTAAAAATATACACTTATTAAAAAGTAAAATTTTTACTAAAGATTTTAAGCAAATAAAAAATCTCGAAAAAATGTCAATGTCGATTTGTTCTTTTGGTTTAATTATTATTATAGAGTGGAAGGAAATGAAATAAAATTATATTTCATTACACATTTATTAAAAAGTGAAATTTTTACTTGATGAAATTTTTAAAACAAATTAGCATTATCACAATACCATGTTTTCAGACAGAGTACATTTTTAAACGCATATCTTTTCGTGATGGACACAATTCAAAACGTTATTTTCTTTTCTTCTTTCTTTACTATAGTCGGTATTAATCATTATCATTACATAGTATATTACAAAGTCTCTTTTTTTTGTCTATCCCTATGTATGCTTAAATCTTTACAACTACGCAACGCATTATGATGTGGATTTTTTTAAATAGTCTTTAATATGTATTAAGATATCGCAAAATTTATATTCAAGCGCGATAAATGTATATCAAACGATCGCGCATGTCGTATCGATGTGATAGGGTCCCATTTTAAACCATCTGCGTTGGGTAAACTTAAAAACATTTTCAATATTGTATCAGAAGTATATTGCTGTAAGTAGAGAGTTATTCGCCGAAGTAGATTTTCTCCAACAATACTAGTTCACGCGGGCGAAGCCGCGGGCAAAAGCTAGTATATTATAATATAAAAAATTTTGGACAAATAAAAAAAACTAAATAGTGTAGATTTTTTCTCCGTGGTTTAATTTATTATAACAGAATAAAAGGAAATTAAAGAAAATTATATTCTAATAGACATATTTTATTAAGAAAGTAAATTTTTTATTTGATAAAAATATTAAAACAAATTAGCATTTTCACAATACCATGTTTTCAGACAGAGTACATTTTTAAAAGCACATATATTTTTGTGATGAACACAATTCGATATGTCATTTTCTTTTTTCTTTGTTTTCTCAAAATATTCTTTATAATACAATATTAAAAATTTAGGACAACCCTTTTCCCCTAATTCTATTATTTCACAGTCTTGACATAGCTCATGAATCCACTTAATCTTTTCCATTCCTTTTGTTAGAATTTTTTTACCGCTTAAGTAGGGAATAATCGTCCTTTGAAATTCACGATAGTCAATGAATCCTTCACTCCAACGTAGTCCACGATTTTTTTCTAACCATCGAACTTGCTTCTTTTCTTCACTTGTAAGATTATTATAAGGATATGGTGGTTTAATTACAAACGTCTCTGTGTAGTCTTTGGTTGCAATTGAAAATTCTTTTACGATAAATTTATTTTTGATATCCTTAAATCCTTGAAGGTCAACGATAACTGTATCGCTATTCATGATGTCTTATTTACAATATTGTTCAAAGGCTTATATTCAAATATACAGTTGTTCAGTATGAGAAAATATGCAGCTCTCTGATTCGGAATCTCTTGGTCCCTTTCGATTTCTACTCCCACGACGATATCCTTTAACATTTATTTCTATCTAAATTATTTAGTACTTTAGTATTAATATTAGTACTTCACCGGCTTCGCTCGGTGACCGTGAATAAATTGTTGAAATCTTGAGAGTACAAAATGAATATACCGTGGTTAGTGGAGAATACTATTTATAACAACAAAACTTAGATAATGTTAATTGTATTTCATCACGACTATTATCATTAGATTAATGGGGACACTAATTCCATTCCTAACTATCGCTGGAAATTATTTCGGCAACAGCATCCTATCGATAATAATACATTTGTATCTGTAGGGCCAGTAAGGACCTGCACATCGAAAAGTTTAATAAAGAAAAGTTCATTGACTGATGTATCAATGCACAGGCCAAACCTTTAAGACCAGAAATTTGAAATTTTGCACACGTATATGCACGACCTAAGAACATAGAAAACTCGCACCGCCTCCACTTTGCAACTATTGGCCACTGAGCTACAGAGGTCGTCAAATATACATGAGGTTTGCTTTAAGATATATAAATTTTCTATTTAATTTTCTTCTAAAACTGGAGATTTTATGAGGTTCTGCTAAAGAATTATTCCTCGTAGATACACTTTGAAAAAAAGTTCACCTTTATTCCTTATAGATCCACTTTTTAAAAACCAGTGTAGTGCTTCCTAATACGTGGGTGACACTGAAAATGTTTAGAACTGGCCAGTTAGAAACATTGCTAATGAAAATTTCTTTTTTTAATTTCAATTTTAGAACTCTTTGGTAACCTAATGTATTTAGTATATTGCATTCATTTGTCATTTGTTTTTATGAATTGGTGGCAAACCTAAAACTCTTGTTATACGTGAAAATGAACCTAACGCGAAAAAATTTTCGGTCAATGATTTCTTATGACTTTCGTTGTGGGCTTACTCAACAACAAAGCTATGATAGACCGCGATTAGCATTTCTTAATGAAGCCTCATCTCGTGCCACTATTTACAGTTACTGCAGACTGGTATGTCAATCGCTGTTTACCTGTTGTCTTGGAAAAAATTCGACAGCAGCGCCCTCGAAGCAGGATCCCCCCTCACCACGACAATGCTTCAGCGCACTCCGCAAAACGGACTGTTGAATATTTGACTATGACAGGTGTCAAGATAATGAGTCATCCACCATACAGCCCTGACCTGGCGCCCTGTGACTCATTTATTCCCAAGAACTAAAGATAAAATTCGAGGTATTCGCTTTACGAGCCCTGAAGATGCGGTGAAAGAGTACGAAAATACCATAGAAGAGACCTCTAAGGAATAATGGGTCCACTGCTTTTTTCAGTGGTTCCATCGAATGCAACGATGTGTAGAGAGGAACGGAGATTACTTCGAAAAACAATAAAAGTATTGACAACTTTCTACATTAAGCCGTTTTTCATTTTCTAAACTTTTTTAGTGTTACCTAGGTAGATACACTTTAGGGTACAGGTGTGTAAACAAAAGTGTAATGACGACCTCTGTGGCTCAGTTGATTGAATGTGTTGGTGCCCAAGCCGGGGGTCGCGGGTTCGAATCCCGCTGAAGGAACATAAAGTTTTTCTGTGTTCCTGGTCATGGATTACGCTTCAGCATGAATGGGCCAGCTCGATCGGGTAAATACCACGGCCACACAGAAAACCGATATGAAATAACGCTTGCGTTGTCTATCGCTGTTTGAGTGCGGATTTACCGTAGGTCCAAGAGGGGTTGGGGATTTTTATGACTGGGAACGCAGGTTACAACACCAGAGTAGGGTGTTGATGAGCGACGGAAATCGCTTAACATTAGACGATCCATCTGCTCGATTCCTGACAAAACAACGATTTGAAATTGTGTTATTTTACCAATAAAATGACTCACTTACAATACCATTATTGTTTCACTCAACCACTAATGGCCCTAAGCTTATCACCGTCCATTGTTTACCGCTGCATGACGTAATTAGTAAATGAATAGAGCTTAATGAACCTAGTAATTGCAAAAGTCTATCTTTGTAACCGTTAGAGATATTGAAAAGCGGATAAGCGCAATCGATCGGGCATGGGCAAAAACCCCCAATTTGACACGAAACTTTTTTTTTTTTTTTTTTTTTTTTTTTTTTTTTTTTTTTTTTTAGCTGGTGATGCCCATCGAACGCCGAAAATCTGGAGCAAACCGGGTTCACCAGGTCTGCCTTTGAGCCAGACCCGGTGAAAACCTACTACTACCACCTGATTTGTTCAGTTGTTTTTTTTTGTGTTACTGCTTGTTTTACAACGTCAATAGTGATGTTTTTACTAACATTAAAGGTGGGACCGCAGTAGGCGATAGGCAAGTACGCGACGCGACACGGCCAGATATTCTGTGTATGAAATTGTATGAGATATTATAACGCTTTACGCGGCAGCGGAACTACGCGCCGCGGCACTCTATTGCGGTATTACTAGTACTAACGCGTCGCGTCGCGTCGCTCCGCTGCCGTCTAATGCGGTCTTACCTTTATACATACTTTCCACGCCAATAGTGATGTATTGACTAGGATTTATACTTTGCAGCGCAACAACTGCCTGCGCATCAAGCTGCTGGGCGACTGCTACTTCTGCGTGAGCGGGCTGCCGGAGCCGCGTGCCGACCACGCCGACTGCTGCGTGCGCATGGGCCTGCACATGATCCGCGCCATCCGCGACGTCAAGTACAACAACCAGGTGGCGTCACCCATAGCTTAATACAAAACCGGCGGCGATAAGCGAATAACGTTTGAGTTGTGTTTTGCCGATTGCGCGAGAGGCCCAAGGATTTAAAAGACCGATAATTCCGTAATCCACCGCCGATTACTCCAGAGTCCTGAACATAGTAAAGACTAAAGGTGTTTGTTACGTGTGTCCATGGGCGACGGTGATCGCTTATATCAGGCGATCCTTCGCAATTGTGCCGGTCTTATTCTACAAAAAGTACAATTTTTATGTCATTCACATAATATTGTCGTGCTATCAGGTGGACCTGGACATGCGCATCGGCATTCACAGCGGCGCGGTGCTGTGCGGCGTGCTGGGGCTGCTCAAGTGGCAGTTCGACCTGTGGTCGCATGACGTCACACTCGCCAACCACATCGAGAGCGGCGGACTGCCCGGGTAACTTATATACCACATTAACATGACAGTAGTTTAAGACCACACATCATTCCCAGGCCCTAAGGCTAAGGGCTAAGGTACTAGGCCGGCGAGAAGAACCGGCGTAAGAAACTCGCACGGGGCGATTACATTATATGATTTACATTTTATCAGTAAGAATATAAGGGTAGTCAAGGCGAGCCTGGGATCTCTCATCTCACTCCAGCAGTTGTGGCGGACCAATCAGCGCACAGTCCTGAATCGCGCTATCGAAGTTTCTGTAGTTCAGGTCTATATATATATACGACACCTGAAATAAGGACAGAGGGGCTTCGGCCTGACCGAGCATACCGCCCGCTCGGCCGGAGATCTTACTTTTGGGTCCTCCTACATCGTGATAAAAATGTAATTTTCGGAAGATATAAATGATTGAGTGTACTATTGGTTCTTGGTGGAAATTCATGTTCATTATTATGTTTGATATTAAAAGTTGTGTGATATTATTATATCACACAACTTTTTTTACACTTTTCCACTTCATTTAGGTTTTCACAATATTTTTAAAATAAATTTTTGAAAAAAACATAGTTAAAGTAGAAAAGTATATAAAAAGGGCATGTATTTAAACTTGCGACAAAACAATCAAATTTTGAGTGTGAAAAAACCGTATATTGAATACTAAATTACCAAGTTGGCAAAAGAATATAAGGTACAAAAAAATTCAAATCTGGTGACTAATTAATACCAGTTTTTTTCACTGAATATTTCAAACTGGCAGACGGATATTATTTTAGCGAACAAATAACCATCTAGACGACAATTTGAGAGTACACATTTAACTTAAGAATTAAATGTGTACTCTATACATATATTTTCCCTGATGTAGGTAACTCAAAAAACATAATAAGCAGCAAAACGAGCGCACACAAAAAAAAAACGTAAAGAAACTATTTATTTTATAAAGTGTTGAATATAAAAATCATATCCATTTTTTTAATTAATAAGTAAAGTTATAATATCTAAATTGAGCATTTGATGATAGATGCACCGGTGTACGGACAAACCATCTAGGTTTTTGTGACACCGAGTTTGTATTATATCTTGCTTTTAAAATTTGTTAAAAATAAATAAATAAATAAATTTTGAATTTAAAAGATAGCGGACATTTATTTTTAATAAAATGAATCTAGGTGTCCTTTTCTAGGTTTAGGGGATGTTAATTACAAAAAAAACATTTATTTTGAAATTTCTAAATGGCGGATATGTTTTAATTTCTGTAAAATTCTTCTATCTCAAAAATGTTGCGTCCTACTGAAAAAATAATTAAATTTTCCTCTCCCTTAGTAATCTAGCAACCACATATTTTCTTCATGATGGAAGAAAAAGAAATTTGAAAATTCTAAATTTTCGAACATTTCTATAGCTTCATACATCGCTCGTATCTCAAAGTAGGCATCGCCATATTTTTTTCTATAATCTCTTCTATATCGGAAACGGTGCATCCTACTGAAAAAATAATCAAAATTTCCTCCCCCTTCGTAACTCTGCAATCACATATTTTCTTTATGATAGGAGAAAAATAAATTTGAAAATCCTGAATTTTCCAACATTTCTATAGCTTTATACTTCGCTCGTATCTCAAAGTAGGCATTGCCATATTTTTTCTATAATCGCTTCTATCTCGGAAACGGTGCATCCTACTGAAAAAATAATGAAAATTTCCTCCCCCCAAACCCCCACGGCGTTGCCCGTAACCACGTATTTTCTTGATAAGAGTTTTTTTTTTTTGAAAATATAGAATTTCCAAAAATTTCTATAGCTTACATAGCTGGTACTACATAAATCATCAATCCTAAGCATCCGCAACAACTTTAAAATTAGTACTCATGTCATTTTAACGATGAATGAAAATTCTCAATTTTGGAAATTGAAAGTGGAAGACGCTTTTATAATCAGCACCCCCAGAAACCTAGAAAAGGACACCCATACCAAAGGAAAACAAACTCCAACAGTATCCAAAAATGCGATTTTCCGTAGCCTGCAAATTGAATTTTTAGCAGCCATTAATTGATCAACCCAATCTGGTTTTATAGCTGCTTACATCGTATAATAGTCACCAACTCGGAAATTAAGTCGCCAACTTATAAATTTCGGTGCCAATTTGGATTAAATTTCGCCACTTTTTATCTGCCGATTGTTGTATTTTTTGTCACCTAAGTGCTTTCGCCAGTTGAGTAATTAGGGCGCCAATATATTAATTCGCTGCCAAATTCAGTAATACAGTATGCTCGTGCAGTCGCCAACTTATTTTTTGTGCGCAAGATTAATTATATCTCATAAAAAAGTTGTGTGATATTAATATTTCGGAGGAACTTAATTATTTGGTATTTATTAAAGTTGTTTAAGTCTGTCTTTCAAATCGTGTCTATCGCAAATAATGAAAATTTCTTCAGTTGCCTTAAACCTGTAAGTAAATAATAAGTAAATAAAACAAAATATAATATGTTTATTTCAGGCATAGCCCATAGTATAGTTAGTATACAAAAATTATTTAATTTAGGTATTTATCACCCTCTGGGGCTCCGGGCACATGTACGTGTGCTTGGACCCAGTGCCGAAGAAGGGGGCTATCAAGCTTGGCGCTGAGAAGATTCAGGATGGTGTGTTGTCGCACTACAATAGCGAGGAAGCCCCCCCAACACCCTGAACACATTATTATACTGTATTCGGAGAGCGTTGATGACCCGCTGCGTGTAGCTGACCCACAGATTGCAGGTGTAGAGAGTTTGGCAAAACCGCTTTAAACAGTGTAATTTTAATATCTGTACTGCACCTCGTGAATCTGCGTACCAACATGTTACAGCGGACCGCCATCGCTCTCCCTTTCGATGTCCCCATCGTCTTTTAAATCCTCGGTGACCACATGGCCGATGTATTAAAACTCTTTCACTCTTCGAAGAGCAACATCATTGAGCAGCACAGTCGCCACATCTCCCAGTTTACTACCCCTGGATTAGATAAGTAATGACCTACATTATGAGATTGAAAGTGAATAAAAAGACACAAAGATTGCGTGAACAATCCTTTTTACGGCTATGTAACCAAGCCCTTAAGTGACCTGATTAAAATTCACGAATTTGTCCCATTTCAGCCGCGTCCATATATCATCAGCTACCAAGGAGTGCCTGAACGGCGCGTTTGAGGTGGAACCGGGCGAAGGGCAGAGCCGCGACCCGTACCTACGCGAGCTCGACGTCACCACGTACCTCATCAAGACGTCCGAGCATCTGCCGCCCACCCGGGATAAGACGAAGACATGGTACGTGCTCGAGGAAAGTGAACTCCGAGAGAAAATATCAAGACCTGGCCCCCGATTCTCGTACCCCGATCCTCGAATCTCGGCTCGGTTAGCCTGAAGCCTGACAGGCTCTCCTGCTTACGAGGGCATGATTTGACAACTGTGTGAATGAGCGCCTTCGGTTACGAAACGAGATTCGAGGCCCGAAAATTGGGGCCCTGGTATTTGTTGCAAGAATAACAATAGAATAGAAATAACCTAACCAAGAGCATGTCACGACATGTCTAAGGAGGGTTTCGTAACTATCGACGCGCAATAGGTTTTCTTTGAATTACTTCAAAAGTTATTGTCTTATTTCGCTCAAAATAATTTTCCTAAAGAGTTTTTAGCATGATCTATCAGCATGGAAACTTAGATAGTTTCTATCTCTTATAGTTTAGAAATTCCAGAGGGGGGGCAACTTGTAAACCACTTTGGAGGCCGATTACTCGATAATGGTTGACTTTGTAAAAAAGTCATGTATGAAACCATCCTTCTTGTTAAAATACCTATTCAACGATACCCCACACAATGGAGTATAATGAAAAAATATTTTTCATCCTCACTTCATATTATTATTATTTTATGATGCCAAAACTGAGATCTATACACGATCTATAATTATACCAAATTTTATCTATTTATACATATTTCATCTATTCTATAATAATTAAAAATCAGAAGGGCATAATATATATAACATATATAAAATTAATAATTTAATTTATTGACACTTCATAAAAATTCTTCCTTTGAGCAGTGAGCCGGAGTCACCCAAGGAGCGGAACGGGTCAGCGCGCGGCAGCGGCGCGGGCGACGAGGAGACTACCACGGACGATGAGCCCACAGAGATGCCCTTTCAACATGTATGAATTTATAAATGCATAGGCAGCAATGCACCATAGTTGTTCAAGTCCGAAGTAAATAAACTAAGTCAAAACTTATATTCGACTATTACAGAATATATTAATTTTGCTAAGCTTAGACAAACTATATCAACTGGATGTAACTTTTCATTTCTCATACTCGGAAAGTAGTGTTGTTTTGATCTGATTATTGGGTGGAAGATGCTGCTTTCCTTTCATAGGGAGGGAAAAACTCATACAAACTCATTCCGGCCCGAGGGCCGGAAAAACTTCAAAACTTCAAAAATAGAACTGTTGTCAGCTGTGAAGAGTTTTATGTAAAAAAAAAACTATTAAAAAATGACATGACTTTCTAAACAGCCAGTGTGAATTTAGCGCAAACTTCTTTGAGCGGAATAAGCCGCGAGTGCCGCGACAATTACGCGGCGAGCGGCAAGTTCCATATTTAAAATTTAAAAAGTCAACACAAATTGGCGGGATACTAAAATCTGTTATCTGTTATGTATCTGTCACGGATTTTTGTGCTAAGATTTGAATTAAATATTAAAAATGAGTTCAAGCGAAATATTGACACTAGATTCCATTACAGACGAGGCAAATTGTGTCATAGAAAATCACACAATTTTTGAAATTTTTGAAAAGACAGTCGCAGGGGTTCAAGAGTAAGAAATCTAAAGTTTTCACATCTCATGAGGTGGATTTTTTTTAAATGATGCTCTTGACGAGATATATTTGGCAGTGAAGTTAAGTTTACCTAAGTATTTATGGATTTATTCTAAATATGAACGTATTTATACGTTCACACAAATACCAAAATAATTACATGTTTTTCACAGGTCGTATTGATAATCGGTATAAGCGGCGCTTGCAGAAGCAGTGAACTCACAAATTTGACAATTAACGACATTGAAAGTCAAGGCGATTTATTATTAGTAAAACTGACTAAAACAAAGGCTGAAGAAGAAGATATTGAGCGCTCGTTTATAGTAAAAGAAGAGTTTACACAAATAGTAAAGAAATATCAAAAAATGAGACCTAGTGATGTAAAAACGGACCGCTTTTTTCTCAACTATCAGACGGGAAAATGCTATAAACAAGTGATCGGTAAAAATAAAATCTTAGGTATGCCGAAGCAGATAGCAACATATTTGAATTTACCAAACTGTGAGCAGTATACCGGACACTGTTTTAGACGAACTTCAGCGACACTTTTAGCCGATTCTGGGGCAAACATAACTACGTTAAAAAGACATGGAGGCTGGAAATCCAGTACAGTTGCCGAAGGCTACATAGAGGATTCAGTCCAAAATAAAACTAAAATTTCAACCAAATTAACCGAAACTATAAAAATACGCCCCAATTCGCCTCTGCCGACAACTTCCAGGGAGTGTCCGCGATGGAATCCATCGTCTGATAAAATACCAGAGTCTCCTACTTTTACAGAGATCCAGAACAGCCAAATTTCTCAAAATATATCAAACAACATAAATATTCCAAACAAAAATGTAACTTTTAATTTCACGAATTGTCCTAATTTGACTATTAATTTTAAATAGGCACTACTAATATATTATTATCAATAAATAGTTTAGATAAACAACTAGTTTTATTTTCCTCGTATTCTAAATGAAAAGTAGAGTGTTTGCCACGGGTAAAAGAATCAATTCCTACTCGGACTATAGCCTCCCTCGCTGCGCTCGGGCGTCTACCTACCTCGGGAATTGATACTTTTCAACCCTAGGCTAACAATCTACTATTATCCTAATAGTGGTTTCCGTCCGCAGTATTTCCAGAACAACGCTATCGGGGCGTTTAGGAACCGTCGCTACCACAAGCAAGAAGACGTCGAGGCCGGCCAGGAGATTGAAATTACTTCGATCTCTGAGGTATGTCTTGATTTTCCTTATTAAGTTTACGTCCAAGTCCTTATTAAGAGCCTCATGGCATTAGAAAGACTAAATAGTTATTTGCCTATACAACATACCAGATTGGATCACTTACCAATTTGCCCTGAAATTCTTCATATAAAATTCCTTCGAAATGTTATGCCAAATAATATTCGGTCACCATCATTTTATATTGCCAGGAGGATGACATAATCAACCACTCGATCGAGGTGAGCAGCAACACGCGAATGCGCGTGGAGCACATGCACCCGTGGTCGCTGTACTTCCGCCGACGCTCGTTGGACGCCAGCTTCCAGCGGCTGGACGAGCGCACCTTCAAGTCCAACGTCATGTGCTGCCTCGTCATCTGGCTGTTTCTGGTCTCAGTGCAGTGCACTATACACTATAAGTAAGTATTCGACGAGATATCCATAGACTCTTGTTGAGACTGGCATAGTTTCTTGTTAACTTTTTAAAAATCGGCTCATACCAAATATTAACAGGAGGTGTTGCTCATACCCAATGGTACCGGTCGTCCGTTGTACGTCACAAGAGACATAATTACGGTCGAATATTGAAACGGTACCTGAGAAAAGTCGCAGGGAGTTGGTGGCTACAGGTCGCACTGGAAATCTATGGGGCAGGCCTATGTCCTGCTGTCGACGTCACCAGGCTGAAACGGCGATTGAAACGATAGTCATGAAGCGACGCTCAAGTCAAATGCTGCCCTTGTCATTTCAGCTAGTAGAGACAGCGACAGCCTGTGAATAGGAGGGCTTTTATTTTCGATTTGCGTTTCAGTATTCGACCGTTACTTGAATAATTTACTATGTATATAACATTATATTATTATTATGTATTATTATATAATAACATTATAGTATTATTATTATTATTTCCTAACTAGTGACCTTGACGTTTAACCTGCAGCTGCACGTACCTGGTGGTCGTGCTGTGCTGTGTGACGGCGCTGTTGGCGGGCGCGTTCGTGGCGGCGATGGCGGAGGAGTGCGCGCGCTCCCCCCTCGCCCGCCTGTCCGCCGCGCTCGGCCGCGAGCGCCTGCGTCGTAACATGTACATGGGGCTGTACGTCACCGTCATGTCTATAGCCAGGTAAGTTGTATGGTAAGGCTGGGACTTTATTGTCCGGTATCCGGTCGGCCGGTGAAAATTCAGTGCACTGAAAATAGAACTCTGTTTTAGTACAATAGAGCTGAAAATCGAACACAACGACAAGTGTCGAGTCAAATGTCAATGTCACATATGACTGCCCGACGACACTCGACACTTCGATTTTGAACTCTACTGTATTAGCGCAGAGTTCTATTTTCAATTTTCAGAATTTTCCCGAGCTCGCCGGATTTCGGATCATGTAGTCCCAGCCTAAGGCTGCTTTCTTCCTGCTATTGTGAACCGACAAGTAAACCAAACGATTGCGTAACGACTTGTCAGTTATCAGATGACATGACAAATAAATTCCCTGAAAAAGCGAAGGCAGAATGCTTAAGGGTTAATTGTATGCCGCTAAGTTTCTGCTAGCGGTATTCGTGGAAATGTGAATATCAATTTTAGAAACCTTTTTTAAATTCGCAGCGTCTGTAAGCACAGAGTAGAAAATATGTATTCTTAAGTACAGAGAGACAGCTTTCATAGAACGATCCAAACCGATCCAAATTTAAAAAAAATGACGTTGTCTTCAACGGCCCACAATTTTTCCACATAATCGTCAATCAAATCGAAAGCTAAGTATGTAGCTGTTCCTCTTTCTTTAATCTGTACTGACAGTCTAGAAACTCTGCAATAGATTAAATACTTATATTTTATTTTCAGCACCACCAAACTCTACATCTGTCCGATATCGTTCCCAAACCTGGGTCCGTCTGCCAACTCGACCAATGAGACTATGGGCATAGTAATAGACCCCAGCGAGTGCTACAAGCCGGAATACGTGGTGTTCACATGGATCCTTTGTCTCATAGCGCTGACCTCCATCCTGAAGCTGGGCTACATCATCAAGACCTTCCTGGCCATCGCCAACGTGGTCATGTACTCTGTGCTGCTGCTGGCCTACTACAATGTCGACTATTTCGGCGACAGTAATAGTACGTGAGTACAGCTTTGTCATAATAAAATGGAATGTTTAAAATTAGACTACCCTGTAAAAAGTAATGCGTGGTCATACATAAAAGAAAAATATATACGCGTTGAATTGGGAACCTCCTCCGGTTTTTTTGTCGGTTAAAAATGCTCACCTGCATCATAATATTATTTATTTTATATATTATCTTCTTTGGAAAAAAATGTAAAGCATTAAATTCATTGTTAAAATGATTGTTGAAAGAGACGTGGATCATCAAAAATTTTCATTTGTAATTTACCTACTGCTGAAAGTTACTTGGCAACGGGATTCTATACTCCATAAGTGTATCTGCTAGTTACTATTTTTAAAGTAACAAACGTTTAAAGTACTTACAATAAAAAAATGAAAGTTTTTGTATGTCTTTCTGTCTGTCTGTTCGTTACGGCTAACCTCTAAAATGGCTGGACCAATTTTCACGGGACTTTCACTGAGAGATAACTGATATCATGAGGAGTAATTTAGGCTACTTTTATGTTAGGGTTCCGTTCAAATAAATAGGGTTCCGTTTCCGTTACTTCAACGCAAACGAAGTTGCGGGCACCAGCTAGTCTTTATCTATATGAATAGAGCTATGTGTATTGTTGTTAGCCCTTACCTGTCTTAGGCTGGGTATATATGATCCGGAATCCGGCGGTCTGATAATCTAACACACTCGACATCTTGTCGAGTGTGTTGAGTCACATTTGACATTTCAGAGAGCTCGACACTAGACACTTCGATTTTCAACTCTATTGTATTAGCGCAGAGTTCTATTTTCAGTGCTCTGAATTATCCCGGGCCCGCTAGATTCCGGATCATATAGACCCAGCCTAACATTTATTACACTGAAACCAACCAATACCCCGTCTCTTTCAGTCAACTACGCTTCTACATCCAGATGCTGATACTGATGTTCATGTTCCTGGTGATCGTGGTGTACCACGCGCGACTGGTGGAAGTGACGTCACGACTCGACTTCCTCTGGAAAATGCAGGCGGAGAAGGACCTGAGAGAGATGAAGGACACGCAGAGAACGAACAGACATCTGCTCAAGCATATACTGCCTGATCACGTGGTCGCGCATTATCTGAGCAAGGATATATGCCCTGATGTAAGTTACGAGTACTGAGGAGCTTAGGGATAATGTTTTTATTGTTTATTAGATAAGGTGATCGTGTCTTTAAAGTTGCAAAAATAAGGTCTTATGTCATGAAAGTTTTGATTTCAAATACTTCCAAAAAACATATTCTAATATGTTTTTCTATTTCTATTTTCTTTTGGTCTACCAAAAGTCATATAACCGAAAAGAAATATCAGGGTATTGTATAGGATAAAATAAGTCAGGCCCATCTAGCTTATAGGGTAAAGTAAAGGAGAACAGCTATGGAGGGATAGTAGAATTGTTTGGGCACAACAAAAATTATTGAACAACTTTTGCCTTGTTGAGTTTTTCATTTACCTGGACGAACAATTCCTCCTTTTCTGGTCACTGAAAGTCCACCGCACCAGTACCATTGGCCTTGCTAACCACGCATATCTCCCAGCTACATAGCTCTAACCTTCTGGTCCCCAGGAGCTGTACTCGCAGTGGCGCGACGAGGTAGGCGTGATGTTCGCGGGTATCCCCAACTTCCACGAGTTCTACTCCGAGCAGAAGGCCGTCGACTGCATGCGCCTGCTCAACGAGATCATTTGTAATGTACCCATCCCATTATACCTACTGATTTACTAAGATAAATTTTACTGGACAGATGATGTGTGTATAACCTAGAAGATCTAAGTAAGATGATCAATGATCTAGCGACAGAAAGTGCAAAGGCAGGTCTGAAGTTAATCCCGGAAAAAACAAAAACCAATGGCCCCAAAGATCCTGTAACAGTTGGAACAACTCAAATCTTCTATGTTGACGAATACAGGACCTTTAGTCGTGACTACGCAAGCGACATGTTACTTAGCGATGACTTATGTCAAATCCCATACATTTTTGTTTTCGATCTTCGTCGTCGTAATTAGCGAATGCAATTTGGCTAAAGCCTCATATACCTCGGGCAACTGATGTCTCCAAGAGATAACATAAACAATGAAATTGAAAGAAGGATTGTGAACAGCTGGAAGTAATACTGGAGTCTGAAAGAAATTATGAAGGACAAAAACCTACACATATCAACCAAAAGCAAACTATTCAACACATGCATCTTACCTATATTGAGATATGGGAGTAAAACATGGATTTGAACAAGAAACGTAACAAACAAACTTCTCATATGCCAGCTGCCATGGAAAGGAGTATGATAAGGATCAAAAGGAAAGACAAAGTAAGAAACAGCAACATTAGAAACAAGACTAAGGTCCAGGACATAGGTCGATAAATAAGAACACGGAAATGGGCCACATGAACAGGGGGAAAGACAAATGGAGTAAAACAGTCATACAATGGTACCCAAGAGATAGAAAAAGAAAAAGAGGTAGATCACAAAAAAACGGCAAACGGGCGCGCAAAAAGATAGCAAAAGTGAAATCTATGAATAGAACTGTCTTGTCCTAACGAAAGGCTTTTATATATTGATGGTATATAAATACTGTTTTGTTTTGTGATGGTGTTAATATATAAATACCAAAAAACAGAATAAAATAAATATTAAAGTGGAGCTCCTATAAAACAAATGTGAATTTTTAGCCGCTTTGTAAGCCTTTAACCTTCCGTGCGCGAGTCCGACTTATTTAAATAACGTATTTATGATTTTATTTTTGTAAACTTGCATTAACGTTTTGTCGTTTGATACAGTTGATTTCGACAGGCTGCTAATGCAGCCGCGGTTCAAGAGTATCGAGAAGATCAAAACCATCGGCGCCACCTACATGGCCGCGTCCGGACTCAACCCCAAATATAAGGTTAGTTGGCAAATTATTTTAACCCGTTTCGAAGGACCAACAAACTTCTTATTATACTCTGTCTCTATTTATATCTAATTTACTCTGAACGTGAATTATATAACAATAGGGCCGAGAGCGCATATCTGATGTCGCCTACATTACACATGTGACATACAAAACTTTGCATGATAATAATTATAGTCATATATAATATTCATTCTATAGCAATATTATAAAGAGTAAAGGTTTTTTTTGTTTGTTTGCATCGAATAGGCTCCGAAACTACTGAACCGATTTTGATTAAATTTGGCACAGATATAGAGTAGACCGCGGGAAAGGACATAGGCTACTTTTTATTGCGGCAAAATGTACGGTTCCTGCGAGATTTCCGTATAATTGCAACTGTGCAATTACATATTGTGCTCTTGTCTGTTGTCTTGTTGTGAATAGGAAGGAATGTATCGAGTATGTATCGCCTCGCACTGTGTGCTGGCGAATAAGGCCCTCGCGCTCGCCCCGTGTAGCCGCAACACATTATGTTACCAATTCAATGACATATCAATTTTGTGGAATATAATATTTTTGTTTACGTGGCGATGAAGTTGTATCTGAACCAAGTATTCCTACATTTGAGTAGCCACCCCACCCCTCTCTAAAAGCTAAACGTAGTGGTAGTTAGTGTGATGAACTTTAAAGGATAACTATAACTACTTAGATAACTTTGTTAGTTTTGGAGTTATAGAGGCATAACTTGTAAAATGCGCTTACTTGGATTGGAAAACTTCGTACAAAAATAACGAAATAATAATTTGGCTACGGGAACCCTATTCTATTCGTGGCCTGACACGCACTTGGCCGGTTTTTATGATAAATGTATGGCGGCAGAAGTTGGTAACGTCACAGACCGAATATGTATCGCTCTCTATGTTATTGTAAATTTAAATTGTTTGTATCTTCGTTATTGCATAAGGTTAACAAAAATGGGTTTTAGATTGTTTGTTATCATTTATTATGTTGTCTTATCAATGTCTAACAATTATATATTTAATTTAATTTTGATTTGCTGCTAAGACAATTTATAAATGTTATATAACTTGCATGCTGAGGATATTTTGCGCGCCATTGTGATGGCAGAATGCTGTATTTTGTAAGACCTTATATATACCACATTCTTGCAATAAAGGATTGATTGATTGGCGATTTTTTTTAATGCAACCTGGCTCTTGTAGACATCGGATGACGACTGTGAGCACCTGTGCGCGCTGGTGGACTACGCGTTCTCGCTGCGGGAGGCCTTGGACGACATCAACAAGCACAGCTTCAACAAGTTCCGATTAAGAGTAGGTAAGACAACCATATTTGTAAGTGATTCTTCTATTCAACGTTCATTGTAAGTAATTCTTCTATTCAACCTGATGGAATAATCCTAAAGTAACTTGCAAAGTGTAGGCTCACTGGCTTTACGGACTGCACGAAGAAAATTTGCCTATATTCATTAAGTGCCAGAAACTACCTTAACTGAGATCTTTTAATAATTACAAACATCTTTTAATATGTCAATTGACCCAATATTTTGTACCCATGCAATTCGCACAAAAAGGAAAAATCGTATTTTTGATACAGATAAGTACCCGTCACACGTATATTTATAACCGCGGTAAATAACACGAGCCGTTCCAACCCGTGTTCCGAACCGACCGTGTAAATGCCAACAGCCCAATCTGGCATGTCGACGGGATTTTCCACAGTGTGAACCGCGAGCTTTTTGACGAATTAAGTAAGACACCGGCAGTCCAAACCGTGACGCATTTTAGTCGTAATTAGCACGACGGTTCGATCCGCAGTCCAAACCGCACAGATCCATCCACGATTTGGAACGCAGTCCGAATTTTGCAGGGCGCTTTTTTGTGGGAGCAATAAGTCTCGTCAACGTCTTATAATGCCTCTTATAAAATACACTAGGGCCCACTTGCGCAGATCTGAGTTAAAGTTAACCCTGGGTTAAAGTATCATGCCTTTCATAAATACGAAGAACAAAAGAGATAACATGAAATATAATCTAGTGTTAACTTTAACCCCTGCGCAAGTGGGCCTAGGAGTTAAATCTCTTATGTCCCGTAGGTATAAGCTGCGGTCCACTGGTGGGCGGAGTGATCGGCGCTCGTAAGCCAGTGTACGACATCTGGGGCAACACAGTGAACGAGGCCTCGCGCATGGAGAGCACAGGGCAGATGGACCGCATACAGGTCACCAAGTACACCAAACAGGTGAGTAGAATGGGAGAACCATGATTTCGTGCGAATGAACTGGCTCGATTGGAGATATAACCAAAGATTTCAAAACTCAAGATAGGCCATGACGTACATTTGCCAGAACAAATCTTCATACAATAAAAAGTTACGCCATCTTGGTTTTCACCATACTTCAAATATCACCCATCTTTTTTTCACCATAATTCAAATGTCAAAATAGCCCCAAAAATCTCAAAAATGGGGCTATTTAACTGGAGACACTTTTTGCCTCAACATGCCTCGTCTATAATATATACGTCTATGGAAATAACGCCGATTTAAACCGACGTGAAAAAGCTACCTTTATAATAAAATTCATGAGGTAGAAAATTTAGAGATGAGAAAAAGGTAAGAATAATTATTCAAAACTCAAACGCAGCTATGAAGCGGAATCCGGCGGGCCCGCGAAAATTCAGAGCACAAAAAATACAACTCTTGTATTAGCGCAGAGTTCTATTTTCAGTGCTCTAATTTTCCCCGGCCTTACGGATTCCGGATCATACAGTCCAAGTCTTATAGTAGCAGGTATTTTCTATGAGCATCGCCGCCGTCTTGAACTGTTCCAGCTGCTGGAGCGAAGCGGCTACGGGCTGGAGGCGCGCGGCGCGGTGGAGGTGAAGGGCAAGGGGCGCATGGAGACGTGGTGGGTGCGGGGCGCGCGCGGCGGGCGGGGGGGCGCTGCGCCTGCCGCACCGCACGCGCGCTCGCTCGTCGCGCTCGTGTACAGCATGCTGCAGGCGCGCCGCCGCATCTACACGCACCCGCTTGACGCGCCGCGTACGTACCATGCGTTCATACGACAAACAAATCACCCTTAAGCTACGTTCCCACTAACGTTTTTTTTTTGTATAGCTACGAGTAATTGAGTACTTCTTCAGTAGTACCAATTGCAAGTTAGTATATTATGTAAAATAGAAGTAGGTACCTACCAAGGCTACAAAAAATATTTACGAGCGAATTTTCATTTAAAGTTTGCTTTTTCAGAATCGGAAGTCACCGTGCGCCGCTCGGGGCGGTCGCACCGGCCCGGTCATCTCCGACGCGCGCATACAAGGCACGAACACACCAGGTAATTTGCAGTCTAACTTAACAACAGCGGAGCAGTCTGTTCCTGCAGAAGCCAGCAAATAAAAAAATGTCAGTACCAAATACAAAAATAAACAAAAACTCTTCCTTTTCAGCAACGGCGACGCAGAGAGCAGCATCCGACCGCACGCGAGCAGCATGGTGGCGCGGCGGCCCGACATGGCGCCGCCCGTGTTCAACAGCGCGAGCGCGCCGCACACGCCCACCGCCGCGCACGCGGAGCCCGACAGGATGTTCGCCAACAAGCTGGGGCTGGGCGCCAGGTATATTAATAAGAGATAATCTTGTTATAGGTACTTTATACTACATAAATGGTCACTTACACAGTTAAGACAAATCTCAACGTCTGAAGCTAAATCCATCAAGCCCTTTTTTAGGCCGTAAGGCCTACTATAGATACCCTTTCTTACTTTTGCAGTCGGGAAAAAAAATTGAAAATTGATATACAAACCATGGACAATAGAGTAAATAACTGACAAAAGTAATTAAATGACTGTAGTCAGTAGGGTGTGTGATATGAAGCAATAAAAGATGGAGTGAAGTTAGAAGTGAAGTGAGTTGAGTTATTGAAATCTTTTCACGACTTAATTAGTGACTTTAGAAGTTAATTCAGAAAATCATGAATATTCTAATTACTTTTAAAATTCTGATGGAGCAGATGTTCAGTGAAAATCTGATGGCGTACAGTGCAGGGAATGACTCATGCAATGACTTCATGGGTACCTCATGCAGATACAAGTTGTAATTACTAGTATAAAAGCAGAATAATATACAAAATAAAGTAGTAATAAAGTAGTAGTTAAAATAAAGTTCGAAAACAAAATGTATGGGGATTTGACAAAAGGCTTCGCAAGCGACATGTTACTTAGCGATGACATAAGTCAAAACCCATAATCTTATTTTTTGTACTCAGATGTAATAAAGATTTCTTTGTCTTTCCCAGGCTCAAAGCGCGAAGTTTCTCCTACCGAACACGGCCACATAGAGACAAGTCCCCGAAGATCAGACAGAACGAGGGGTCAACCAACTCCATCACTAACGGCACGCCAGGCTCGTTTCGGTTCAGATCCGTGACAACCGCGTCCTTCTTCCGAAGTCGGAATAAGGAGAAGAGAAAAGAGTTCGAGATACGCGGCAATGGAGATGTAGTTACCACGCGCATGTGAAGTGATGATGTGAAGCAGCTGACAGTCTGTTGCGCGTCGCGCAATATGTAAGAGCCAATTCACACCGAAACGAAACGATACGCGACATGGCGCTGCATTTTTAAAACAACTATTCAAAATTGAACTTTATTCATTACACAAGGAGATAGGTACACGTTTCATTGTAGGAGTTCATGTCAGGTGGCACCGCGCTGCACGGCGCATGTGCAGTGTATGATCACTGAAGTCATATGAAAACCTTTTTGTGTAGTTCAATTAGTAATAATTCCTCCATGGTTCAATTTTGAATAGCCATCTTAAAAATGCAGCACCACAACGTCGCTTATCGTCGCGGTGTGAATAAACCCTAACGCTTTCGCCACATTTTTAAATAATACTTTTTTACATCTGCCACGCAACGATTTTTTTTTCGGTCGAACCTACATAAATAAGTACCTATGTGTGAATGTGCGTTACACAAGTGGTAAAGCAAATTTCGGTAGAATTTACAAGATATTGTGTATTTTTTATAAAATCAGCCTAAATACAATTAAACTCACCTACTGTGTTTTACTTTATAAACTTATAGGTAGGTGCTGGCACCTACGTAAAATTTTATATTAATGTAAATATGTGTAAATATAAACAAAACTTAATTTAATATTTTATAGTTCCTGCGTACCTAATTCCCTGCTTCAGTAATTTATTTGAATTTTTATGTTAATGTGTAAAAAAATGTTTTATTTGGAAAATCTCGTTTCATAGATATAATTCATCACAGTTAATTAACACTTAAGGTTAGCCTGACCAGTCAAATAGAAAACCTCGCCATATTGCGGAAGTTAACGAAACCAAATTTTATCCAATCACATCGGGACAATTTCATCCAATCACAGCAACAGTGTTATGTAAAATATTGTTGCTGCAATAAAAAATGAAGCGTCGACAGTGCATGTTTTTTATTTTCCTGGTCAGCTTTATCTGTAATTGTACAAATACCAAATACTATTTTGATCTCAAATATTAAATTTTTATCATTTTTATACTATTTTGAGCAATATTTATATTGTAACTATAGGGATTCAATTTCGGAGTATTAGTAGTGAGAACTAATTTTTAACTACATAAATAACGAACATATTTTGAATGTTGCAATTTAAGGAATTAAATAATTAAAAAGTTTATAGTAACAACAGAAATACGAACAATTGATATCGTATGTTTTGTATTTTAATTGTAATATTTCAATGTAATATTATAGTTATTTACTTCTGTATTTTACTACGAAACATGTTATTTATAAAAAAAAACTATTTGTGTAGTACACAATTTGGAATCTTAAGATTATATCTGTAAGTAATCCGTAAGATCATAACTTTTTAAAAGCCTATATAAAATATTTTCAGAATCTAGTCATTCAATATTGCATAAGTCGCAGTAAATTAATTATTATTATTGTAAAGCCAGAATAAAATTTTCTAAAAACTCTGTTAGTTTTTGTACATTCTCTTTTATTTGCTATACGGTTTTACTATTTATTCACTAACCAGAGGTGGCACTAGTCGTCAGCGACGTGTTACGACCTCGTTGTCAGTTACAAAATAATGAAAATTTTTATGTAAAAAAAATCCATTCTACCCCATCGTGTGGAGTATCGTCGATAAGTATTATAAGGTAAAGGCAATGTCATAACTTCTTTTACAAAGTAAACCATTTTCTAGTAATCGGCCACCACAGTATGGTTTGTAGGTCCCCCCCCCCCCCTCCTCTGACATTTCTAAACTTTAAGAGATAGAAATTTGTAAATTTCCATGCCGATAGGTCATCTTCAAAAAATAAAAACTCTTTAGGATTTTTGTTTTGAGCGAAATAGAATAACTTTTGAAGTGATTTAAAAAAAACCTATTGCGTGTTCATAGTGACGGAACTCTTAGGCCCCACGACCATGGTGACTTTTTGTACTCGTAATTTTGGTAACGTAAAAGTTTGGTAACGATCGACAGCATTGCTACTAACAAGCGTTAGTCGCATTTGCAACGTGCTACAGAAGTGATGCCAACGAGCTACTAACGCGCTACAGTATTGCGACTGTATCGATATTTTAAACGTTGTTACATAATGTCCGCCAAGTAATCTTTCGTTAGTGAATCCAATATTAACGCTGCTTTTGCTTCGGCTGCTTACGTAAAAGCAGCACCAAAGACAACGTGACTAATGTTGCCTCAACGGAGTCCATCTTGCAACTGTGAAGATCACGGGCATTTTTGTGCCGTTACTGAATCGCGTTTGCATCGCGACAGAAGCGGGACAGTATCGCGTTTGCATCGCGACTACATCGTGTTTATGTGGGCGAGGGCACACAGCTAGCGACCGCATCGCGACAGTATCGATACGATTGCGCTAATGCATCGCTACAAAGTCACCGTGGGCGAGGGCCATGTTAGACATGTCCTGACATGCTCTCGGTTAGGTTAGATTATTTTTGCATGAGCGTGTACTCGTCACTATCGAGCGGCGACTATTGCGCCCGACAACGCGCGCCGCCGCGCAACTCGCCGCTACCGCCGCTGTTCGAGGAACGCGGCGGCGGTAGCGGCGTAAACGTACCTATTTCAAACTTCTCAAGGACGGTTAGAGAGCCAATCAAAGTATTGTTCGCTTAGTTGCAACTTGCGGCATATAAAAATTTAGTAGCTAAAAAATGTAAAAATTGACAATTGAATAGGAATGTTGCCTAGTGCGGAATATCACATTTAATAAATAAAATTTTAAAATTGTTGATTAAAGATACATAAATCTAAAAGAAATAGGTATTTAGATTGACGCGATTAAAAATTATAAGCAAATAAAATATATTTCCCATTTCCTTCTCGCAAAACGATTTGTTACGTCAAAAGTTGCTACCGCCATACATTTTGTAATGACAAATGAATGGCGGGTGCAACTCGTGACGTCACAGGCCGATATATCGCTCTCTTTCATATTGTAAATTTAAATTGTTTGTATCTTCGATATTTTTTAAGATATACGAAAATGGGTTCTAGATTGTTTATTAATAACATATCTAACATCGAATAGACGAAAAATATCTTTTTGGCAACATGCCTATTGTATCATGGTGGAAGTTTCATTGTTTACATAATTAATTTAGATTGGTGGTTATTACTATAGTACCCTAGCCAACCACACTAGAGTTTATAGCCAGTCTGGTCGGACTAAAACAAGTAAATAAGTTTAATTCAGCTTTAGGAAATGTGTGCATTGAATGTAGTTACGCCTAGATAAGACTAAGTAAGAAATGGAAAAAGTTACATTAAGAAATTAGAAATTAAAGCCATAAATATATTGAAAATTGTATATTTTCATACAAAATTTTTGTTAACTCTTGTGATGCACACATATTAATAAATAATATTCGTCACACGACAACATACACTACAAACGTATAACATACTACACTACTAAATATGCAGTACCAAATAACACAGCCGACTTGTGTTTTGGAATAAGTCTTAACAATTTTGAGTCCCATAATTCCAATTCTTCTATAAACAACTTTCATAAGACTTTTAAATATTATTTCAACATACATCGAATAAGTTACAGGCAGGCAGAATATTACACCTAACAATAAGGTAAAGGAGTTGTTATAGTTAACTTTGCTAAATTGAATTATAAATAAAACATTAACGGTATTTAAATTATGCAAGACGAATATAATTCATTATGGTTCAACAATTCTCAAACACCTTGACATAAACACGACATGTTATACTATTACCACGGTAAACAGATAACTGCAGGCTTAGCATGCGCACCCTAGAAACACCGAAGAATCGACAAAATAACAGATTAAGCAAAACCATTCGGAGCAAAATAGTTCTCATTGTAAGGCAGCAAGGTCGTTGCATCGTCGTTATGAGAAACAACTTTTCTTCCCGAACATGAGCTCACAAAATGGCCTCTTTTGACAGCTAAAGTAGAAACGCTTTATTTCAATGTCAAATAGTCTTACAATAATGTCAACACTCCACATCGTGGCGGTCCAAGACAAATAGTTTCCTTACCGGCGCGTCCCATCTCCGGTGTACGTTGTCGATCCGGCAGTTTAGTAATACTACCAAATAAAAATTAAATTACGTGCAAAAAATATATGTTGGTCTCTTTTTAATGTATTCATTAAGCTAATGAAAAGAATGACAAATCTAATATACATACATTTATAATCCCAACAAATACCAAATGCTATAGCCAATTGAAAACAACATAAGTGGTGTCAAATTGCTTTTATTGTTTAGTATTCTTCGCGACTGGATTACAGTGTGTTGTGAAGTGCAATTTTGTTAAGAATGTTTTAAGTAAGTAACTAATTTTATCTAAAATAAAGGTAATATCAATTTTCGTTATAGTTTTGCTATTATGAACTTGTATTTTATAATTTAGTTGCGTCCATATGCCAACTCAAATAATAACCGTTACAAAAACAGTTTTGTATTTTAATAAGCTATGAATATTTCTGGTAATATTTAACTTCTAATAATAAAAAAATATTATTAACGATTGTTTTACTATAATAAAAGAACTAGTTAGTGTTATAAATAAATCAGAAAATAAAAAACAATAATACGATGTTTGGTTGTACGGTGTCGGGACGCCAGGCATTTTCAAAACAAAATGGCGGCGAAAATTTAAATTACTAATGAACATACAACTGTGGAGTCGCCTAAAGTAGGTTTTATTTTCTACATACAACCCATTTTTTTATTTTCGTATAAAAACATACTAAAACATAAAAACTGTATGATAGATATAACTATAAATAAATAAAATATATACTTTTTATTTAAAATCTATAATCTAACGTACTAATATTTTTATGTAAAATACTCAATTAAGTTAATTTTTATGCCTAACAAATACATTTTAAAAAATTGACGAAAGACGACTAATATTTTTATGTAAAATAATCAATGAAGTAAATTTTTATGTCTTACAAAAACATTTAAAAAAATCGACGAAAGACGACTCCAAAGATTTTTTGTTCGTAAGTTTTTACATAACTATGAAATTTTGTCAATTTTTCAAACAATTTTTACTAACTCTAGAAAAGCCTAAGAAATGTGTATTTATTTATTTTGGTTCTATATTTTGTGTAGTTTTTGACAAAATAGCTCATTACATATGACATCAAACTGTTAAACTTTTATCAGCCTGTTTTGTAAGAGTGGTATTTTACCGTTTTTTTTTGTATTCTGTGATTTTTAATGATCGGGCCACTTAATATACATGATTTTTTTAAAAAGAAACTCTATATTAGGTAAGGTTTAATAGGAGACCACAAAAGATACATTTTATGTGGATAATCAGGTTCAAAAAGGCTTTTGAATTCGCGTCTCTTACAATGATTATTTTTGAAATAACGCATTCGCTTTAAACTATTCTTTTTTGTAATTTTCTTAGGCATAGGATATTGTGTCTAATTTATAATAACAAAATAACTTGTTTTTAATATAATTAGTCTATTTATAATGTGTCTAGCGTCTTATTTTTTTATGCTTTTTTCGACAGCAAAGGTGTGATTTTACAAACTTGTGCGACGTTGACGACGCTGTCGACGACGACGTGTGCTTGTGTGACGTTCAAAATAATTTCACTTGTTAATTTTTTTAGATTATATTAAATACTTATTAAAGCAAATTTTACGTAGATTCCGAATATACTAATATAAGCTAGTGCACTCATACGAATTTTCGTCGAAATCTGCATTTTAGCGCTGACCGGCAACTTAGGTCATACGTCAGATTTGAATGGGACGCCTGATGACCTAGGACATAAACACTAGGGGGCGCTCGAGAGGATAAATTCAGTCATTTAATTGAAAATTTGATTATTTTTGACATAAGATTTCCCGGCAGCCATTTTAAAAATATGGCTATTTAGAAATGTTGACTTCTATTGACGACCTTGTTACCATGGATTAAGAACTGTTTTGCAACGAACTGTTTTCGATAGAATATTTCATACATCATCTACAGTAGGACATCTTCATACAAACGTGCCGCGATCGGTTTGAATGTGTGCGGGCGCCTATCCGCATGCAGGCACACACCTCGTTTAAGGAATGATAAGGCGCTCTCAGTGCGGGCTGTGCCGTGACCGATCGCGTACGTACCGTGATCGCGGGCATTGAAGTAAGCTCGCGTTAACCTGTATTATTTTAGCATTTGTTTGACAGCCCTTGCGCCAACGCGAGAGTACGCAAATAACTCGCCAGACGGCCTTAGATGTCCTACTGTTCTCTGTTTACCGTGGTATTACCTCTTGTGTTTTATGTATAAACTTGTTAAACATTATCGTCGAGCTGAATAATTTTATTTTATTGTCGAATGCACATAGCCCAACGGGACGGATGACAAATTATACTAGTATTGAGAAAATTTTAAGAAATCCAATCCCCAATTCACCGAATTATTTTCGGCGACCTCTGTGGGTCAGTAGTTGAGCGCGTCGATGCCCAAGCCGGAAGTCGCGGGTTCGAATCCCACCAAAGGAACAATCAAGTTTTTTGTGTTCCTGGGTCATGGATGTGTATTAAATATGTGAATAATAGAATAAAATCCTCAAATATATGTATAGTATAGAAGTATTAAATATATTTCCATTGTTTGGTACCCGTAACACGAGTTCTTCGAGAACTTAGCACGGGACAAGATTGACATGGTGTGAAAGCGTCCATTGATATTTTTGGTTTTATAATTTTTGTTTTTCTAAGGTCAGCGTATACTTTGCCACTCACACAAGCACGATTTTACAAGAGCGACTGCAACTCTCATCGTGCCTAAAAACCATCACTTCAAAAAAGAAAAGAAAAATTGTAATTTATACAACTAGCGCCATCTTTGTATTGAGCCGTCAGATGGCCTTATATACATAACCGTGTCGTGGCGTGACCTTGTAATTTCACTCTCAACGCTGCTAAAGAAGTTTCACTTCAAAAAGTATCACTTTAAAAAGTATTTGGAGCACAACTTATAATTCAAGTTGCCGACGATCATAAACTTTGGGCGAAATATGGAATGTGTTGTACTTGATTATTCATTAAAAACAAAAAATAATACTTTAAGTAATTGTACTATGTGTTTAGACTGTTAAAGGGAAATTACTTGTCTGCTTAGTCTATTAAATATGTATAAACCTATGTCCACATAATTATAAATTTTTGCGTAAACTTTCCATATAACTAATTCTTTACCTGAAGAGTTTTTTTAAATATATACTATCTATCTTCATAATCTTTATATGAATCTGATTTATTATGGCACCCTATTCTATATAATGTTACGTGCATTATACTAAACGTTGTTCGCTCGGTCAGTTCTGATGAGATTGCAATGACGGGGTCTGGAGAACTTCAGTCCATCTGAAATTAACGTCATAAATATTAGCGTTACCATAGTATTATGACATTTAGAACAACGGTTTTGGATAAATTTGCAGGTCAACCGCTCATTGGTTCTTGACGTAACATTGACCTTTATTATGTTATTCCTTCGCCCATCACTCGCAGCACGTTGTGATCAATAAACTGCTAGTATAAGAATAAGAATAAAAATAAGAAACTATTATGCTCTACTAAAAACTAAAAATAATAATTAAGCTTATATTTAATACAGTAAGAAAAATACTTAAATGAAAAACGTCTAAAACTAAAATAGCGTAGGTAGCCGCAAATTGGATCAAGCTAAGATCAAATAGACTAGTGAGCTTCGTGTATAACGTATTGACCAATGAGCTACGCGTATAGACTAGTGAGCTACGCGTATAGACCATTGAGCTTCGTGTATTGACCAATGAGCAACGCGTATTGACCAATGATCTTTGAGTATGATCCATCTGCGGGTATCGAATAACGATCTGCGAGTATCTTCCAATGAGCTGGGAGTATTTTTCTCATCGAGGTCGAGTGTATTCCTACACTATTTATTCCTAAAATACTCATAGATCATAATTTAATACTATATCTTTAAAAACTATAAACATTTACAGTTTGCATCTCTTACCTACTGTATGTGAAGTGGCTGTCCGCCCGGAAGAAGTACACATGGTTCTTGAACTGCAGCTTAAACACGAACTCCTTGTCGATGCCGTCCGAGCGCGCCGGCGGGCCCACGTTGTACCTGTGTAGAGGGAGATAGGTTATCATCCGTCTCCTTCTATTATGTACTAAGAACAGTACAAAAATCCATCTTATCTAAAGATCATCGCTTGATTCAATCATCATCACTCATTATTTTTCTACGTATAGTGTTCTAGTATATGTAAAGTATTATTTAAAATCTCAGGCAGTATCTTGAAAGCTACAAGACTAAAAACGGAACTTACTTTCTACTAAATGACAATGAAAGAAAGAGAAATTTAGTGAATAATGAGATTTCACCGACTGGGATTAAAAAAATAGTACACTGAAACCATTTTGAAAATTTACGCCTTTACACGGCGGTTATTGTACAATTGTTGTAAACAGCGGTGCATTTTGAGAATGGTTTATATCTCACTAGCTTATTCCCGCGGCTCCGCCCACGTAAATTCAGTATCCCACGGGAACACTGTACTTTTTCGAGATAAAAAGTAGTATACGTGTTAATCGAGAGCTTAAACTGCTACCATATAAAATTTCATAAAAATCCGTTTAGTAGTTTTTGGGTGAAAGAGTAACAAACAAACATCCATCCATCCAATAGTAGTAGGAAGTAGAATAAAGTATATGTTACCCTAGTAACGGGAGCGACGCGAGCGCGGCCTCGTCCTGCCAGCTCTTGTAGAAGTGGAGCGTGAACATCGCGAACACCACCCACAGCTTCTGCCAACCGTGCGAGTTCTTGAACTTGCGCAGCAGGTAGCCCGACAGCTGCGTCTGTGAATATGGAGTGCTCATAGAGTACATCGGAGACCCGCTTATGTTGTCTATAGGTAGTCCTAGAGAATAGACTTGTGGATCCCTCTTATATCGTCCTTATATTGAGCGCCTTACTCACCGTCCAGCCAACAAATCCAATACCGCGGCCTTGATGCGGACTTGTAAGTTGGAGGCAAAAATGCTTTACAAAACGTTTCCAAAAATCAATTACAGATACTTCGGACATATGATTTACTGCTTATGTAAAGACGCTTAGAAACAAAATTATTTCATGTACGAGTGACTCGCCTCTATAAATTTTTTTTCTAGTATGACAATAGGCATGATGACAACATCTAAAATATTTAGTTTCAATAATATACTCGGAAATATTGAGGTATTACTACTTGGTAAATGTAAAAAAATATAATATTTTATGTGTAGTTTAGTAATTAGATACATCTAAAAAGTACAAAAATTTGTTTTTGCTAAATTAGAATAATTAAACAAAACCTACATCATTAGTTTGCTTACATAATATACAAAAACATTCATTATGGTAAGTATGAACTTAAACGCACAAATAAGATATGTACAAATATGTTCCTGCGGCCGTATACTTCATACACTTTAGCCTAGGCGTGACGTCACAGCTGGGTAGGACTTTAGTATGGAGCGTTTTCACGAGACTTGCGAAATTTTCTATACAAATCGCTGTACCTTTAAAAATATTTTTATATTTTCAAAGGTACAGCGTTTGGCGTTTAATATATTTTTTTTTACTTTTAATACACTTTATCTTCTGAGAAGTTACTCATATTTAAGAGTACTATTCATTTATGCAATAAATTTTAAAATTCTAAGCTATTCTTTCTAAGCTTCTAGCCTATTTTTGATTTGCCTAAACGTCTTTGCATAAGGAAATCATGTGCCTGAAGGCATCGTAATTAGTTTTTTGAGATGTTTTATAGGCAAAATATTGTCGGGCGCCAGAAACGCAGATATACATTATAATGACAGCGATTAGTCCTTTATTTACGTCGCTTTTTTAAATTTATTTATCAACGTAACTTATAACTCATACAATTTATAAAATCGCTAAACTAAAATTTGCTTTTAAACACTAAGCCTTTATACTATCTTACTAAACTTTCGATAAAATGTGATTTGCTTAGGTTTATCTGCGACTTTTAGAAAGTACAAAATAAATTCCTTACCCTGTAGGCGAGGTGGAGGCTCTCTCGCGGCAGCGACGCGGCGCGGTGCCAGCACACTTGCGCCAGCGCGCTACTGGCGCTGACCCCTGAGTTGCCGCAATTGCTGGAGTCCTCGTTGTCCTCTGTAATATGTCAATGTATTTCTAGGTAAAAAATATCATGTGCTACTACTAATATGAAAGTTTAGTTTTCCAAAAAAAAAATGTTTCTCATAGATGTGTAACAGGAGTTGGAAAGAGATAGCCTACCGCTGTTATGCGCCAGCTCGGTGTCGACATCGGCGGGGTCGTCGCGCGCGGCCTCAATCGCCTGTTCCAACGATTCGCGCCAGCCGCTGTACTCGCTCTCGCCGCTCACGCTGATCACAAAACTCGCGTTCTCGCCTGACACAAATAAATTCTCATTACATTTCTATCATACCATACGCTTACACTCGCGCCGCATCTTCCGCGGCGCCGATGCACTAGGATTTGTTTTTCATTTTTTGCCGTACCACCATTGGGAAAATGTTGCAGCTCCTACGGCTAAATCCAAATGCAGCGGCGCCAGTTACGGCGCGTGTGTAAAGGCGCATTTTGTCGTTTAAAATGGACTAAAATAAAGTATATATATATATATATATATATATATTTAAATATATATGTTATCAAAGAGTTTTTAGTGTCCACAATGCGTTTGCACGTGCGTACATACATGCATAATTCCGTAGCATACGCACGTCGCACATGTATACGTATGCGTGTACGTGTGCGTATACATGTTATACGTATACGTGTGTTAGTTATACCTGTAATTGTAAGCGAGTTGTTGAGCTCGGCGGGCTCCACAGACAGCTCATGCAGCGCGAGCGCCAAGTGCACTTTGAACTGACCGCCGCCCGTCTTAGACGACACTAGCAGTAAGTCGCTGAACTGTAAAAAAATTAAATTCAATCAGATAGAACTTCTGGAGATATTTAAGCTTACGGAGATAGTTATGGTACACGAGACTTACGGCCGAATACTCAAACACATCTTAAATTAAAAGCTTTAAAGATGTTGTCCTTGTCATTCTGATAAGCAGAGACAGTGACAGCATGTGACTGGGGAGCCATTTAAATTTCAGAAGAGTTAAAGTATTTTGCCGTCAGTTATTTAAACAATTTTTTAAATGGAACTTACTAAAAACAACATCCTTTGAAGGAGACCTTTGGACGAGTGTTTGTAGACGCAGCCAAGACGTAAAAACTCACGACCGGGCACTAACAACTTGTCGTAACCTGTAAAATCGTGTTCGATTATTTTTAAATTTAAAAACGAAGACTTATTTAAATAACATATCATTGATTTATAAATGACAATCTTTTATCACGCAGGTATGTCGCCGCAGCCGGACCCCGACCGGCTTTTGGTTCTGAGTTTGGCCGTGTTAAATTACAACGTTGGCGCTGTTTCCTATCCGTTTTCCGTAAAGCCGTGGTATACTCACCGGTGATGTCCCTCTGCAGCTGACAGAGCGCGGCGTGGTTCTCGGCGTGCGGCAGGTGCGCGCGCGCCGCGTCCGCAGCCGAGCCTGCCAACTGCAGCGCCGACCGTGCCGCTGCCGACCCGCCGCACGAGAAAAGCTCTGTCGCACATGAATAAGTATGTTTATGGAGAATTAAAAATTAATAAATAAAAAAAATACGAAGTTCAAAAAGCTTTTACATCAACAATATAAATTTTAAATAATCTTCAAATTATATCGCGTGAAATAGTCAAGTTTCTAATTCGACAAATTCAGTAGTTTACAAGTAACGTTATTAATGAAAAAATCAAAACGCATATTTAACTTATAGTAAATTTTATTTTAGAGTAGGATATCACGAAAGTGAATATCCTACTGTAAAATCCTTCACACGTTTGATGATAATCGTGCATATTTACTTATTTATTATAATATTTATATTATGAGAATAGCAATATGTACCTGCAGCGAGCCGCTTGTAGTGCAGCAGGCGGTGCAGCGGGCGCAGCAGCAGGCACGCGAGCGGCAGCGGCGCGGCGCCGTCAAACGCAGCCGCCTCTCGCGCCGCCGCCCCGCCCCGCCGCCGCGACCGCTCCGCCACCGCCACCGCCGCGCCCGCACCGTGCACGTACGACATGTACGCCTGTAATACAACCACAAAACACTAAGAACTTGTAAGCCCTTAAACGCACATTGGAGAGATAAGAATAAAGATGCCTGTAGAAATATGTATGTTAATATATGTTCATATGTTAATATTAAAATTACAACCGTTCAACAACTTCAAAGAAAAAGAATCAATACTCACATCGTAGGTGCTGCTTAAATAATCACATAATAACTCAGCTATCCTCTTATATTCAGGTTCTTCGATTTCTGTAACATTAAATAAACTTTTAAAATGTATCTATGGAAAAAAAATATGCCAACATTTGAAGTTTTTGACACAAATTCATCAATTGTTTCAGTCCTTAGCTACAAGTGTTTTATCTTACGTACCCTGATGTCGGTGCGGGGAAGCGGCGGCGAGCGCGCGGTCGAGCCGTGCCAGCAGCGCGCCAGCCGGTAGCGCCAGCGGCTCAAGAGCCAAGCACGCTCGCGCCAGCGCCGCGCCGTCCGAGCCCGCCGAGCCGGCCGCGCCCGCCACATTGCCCACGCGACCCGACCACGACTGTCATGGACATAGTAATGAATATCTTCCACTAAACCACAGAAGTCGACCAAATTATAAGTGACAATTAAATTGGTAGCATTATAGTGCGCTACTGTTTATTTGTTTACGTTTATATGAAATAGGATCTGAAGAGAGTATAAAAAGCAAGCACACCACGTCTACACCAAAAGACATCTTTACTTATTCGTTTAAAAACGTTTACCTCGGGCACAATTCTCACGAAACTTCACAAAAAGCATTGTGTGTATGGTGTTCATGCGTTTTTCACACGTTGAGATTCACCAATGACCCATGCGTCATAGGCGAAACTTTGCCGTTTTTCATGTAATTTCAAATTCATGAGGTTGTGAGCAACCGGGCAGATTGATCGTAATCGATTATCACCGTGCGTTTTTCACCAGCGTGTATGAGACCACGGTGTCACACTCACCACGGTGACGAGGTCGAGGTCCCGCTTGTACGTGCGCTCCGTCATGAGCAGCTCCTTGGCCACGTAGTACGTCACGTCGCCGCCGCGCCGCCGCAGCGAGCCCGCCAGCTGCGACGATATGCTGCACACACATAAACCAGATTACTAATAAGTCCACAAGAAATCCCTTACCCATAGTAAAGGACATAGTCCAAAATACATACAATTATTTTTTGGTGAAATCGAATATGATTTAAGGTGAACACATTGGCAAGCATTTCATTGATGTCGACTTTGGGCTTCTCGACTGCATATGCGATCGCGATGGCTGTGCCATGGACACCGACGTAGGCGCGCATAATGTTAAAACTCGTACCTCGACCGCGACGATGCGTCGTAGTCCTCGATTAACGAATCCTTTGCGAAGAAAATTCATTTAAAAAGCTAAATGTTACCTGTTGTTGTTCCGCCGGGACAGCGTGTCGGCGTCGCTCTCGCCACCGCTCAGCACGTCCATGTTGTTAGTGGACGCAGATACTATCGTCACTGAAAATAAAAATAAAATTTTCATGTCTTCTGTATACCATATTAAACCCCTACTAATAAAAATAATAACACAACGTATAAGTTATTCAATGTTGCTATTTTTGTCCGTCAAGTGACCAGACCAATGTTACAAACAAAGACAGCAACATTGAATAGCTTATCCGTTGTATAAAATATATTTAAATTAGTACGGGGGAATTTTAGCATAATCTATGCATCACTATATAGTGTCATATTCTGACCGAAGACAGTAAAAGGACCGAAAAAATTGTTTACTCTACTAAATTTACCATCTTTGTGAGAGGCGAAGTACCCAGAAATATCAATTTCCTGTCTGAGGTTATAACTAAAATTATAATTTGAATATTAGTAGAGGTTGATGGATGTTAATTTTGTAAACCTTGTACGTTGCCGTTGACGGTGTTGCAGTTGTCGTCCCTGTTGTCGAGCACGTCGCGCGTGCGGGGGGCATGGCCGTTGAGACGCTGGTCCCGGGGCGTCGACGCTACGAGCGGCTCACCGTGCGTCTCACTCGCACGATTGTCCGTGCCACTCGCACGGTCGTGCTTCTCACTCGCACGATTGTCCGTGCCACTTGCACGGTCGTGCTTCTCATTCGCATGATTGTGAATCTCGCTTGCTCGAACGTGTTCTATCGCGTTTGCAAGGTCGTTGTGCTTTTCGCTCGCTCGATCGTTGTCGTCCGCGATGTCGCCGCTCGACACGCACACGCTCGCCGATGACACCGTATCGTCATCCCCAGTTTCGTCTGTAATTACATATTTTTTGTAAGTCAAGAAGTAAAGTTCACCTTTTTGATTAAACACGAATAAATTTTTAAAACAATACTTTCAAAAAAGGATTAACTACACACACCGGCATATTTAGCGGAACATAAAATAAAGGTTTGATATCAGTATCATATAAGGTTGCTGGCTGGTTTATACGTCATTTAATTTAAAAAGAAATATTTTCAAATTAAGAAAACAACTGAACATCACATTATATGCAATTGTTTTAATTTTATTCAAATACACCTTATCTGGAGCGAACTTCGAGTATTTCTTCCTTCTGAGTTTGATTTAAAATTTCATTGAAATACTGTTTTTTGTTAGTTTTTTTTAATCGCGTATCTTTTTCGAGTTGAGGACTGAATTATGCCTGATTTAGCCCCAACGGAGATTGCCAGGGCACTCGAAATGCGAAGAAATGGCCAAACCTACAGAGTGATATCCAGATATCTTCGTCGACCAGTTTCAACGATCCATCGCAGTATCCAACGGTTCAGGGAGACCGGTACTTATGTGAGAAGAGCAGAACAAGGCAGAAAAAGACGCACTTCGAGTAGGGATGATCGTTTCACTCGGCTTCGTGTACGTAGGAACCCCCGTTTGACGGCCGTCCAAGCCCGACATGAGTTAGAAGCATTGCGGGGTGTAACCGTAAGTGAGCGTACGGTACGAAGAAGGTTCGAAGAAGCTGGTTTGGGTTCATTTGTGCCCGCCAAGGCTCCAAGGCTCGAGGTAAATCATCATAGAAACAGATTAACTTTTGCTCAGGAACATCGACTTTGGATCGCGGACCAATGAAGTAAGGTATTGTTTAGTGATGAATGCAGAATTCTCTTAAATCAAATTGACGGCAGGCAAAGAATATACAGACGCAAAGGAGAACGATACATTCAGACAAATTTTGAAACTACAGTTGCATACGGTGGTGGATCAATAATGGTTTGAGCGGGCATTTGTTTGGGAGCTCGCACAGACTTGGTAGTGATTGACAGAGGGAGTCTGACTGCAGACCGCTATATCAGAGAGGTTTTAGAAGAAAATGTCGTACCGTTTACCCCATATATCGGTGAAGATTTTGTTTTTATGCAGGATAATGCTCGGCCGCATACCGCTCGGGTAACTCAAGCTTATCTTAATGATATGAATATCACTGTTATGGAGTGGCCGGCAAGATCACCATCGGATATGAACCCAATAGAGCACGTTTGGGACTTGCTGAAAAGAAAAGTTAAGTCCAAAATTTCAGCTCCTGCCAACGTGGGTGAACTGCGAATCGCCGTAGTTGAGGAATGGCGGAGACTATCCCAGGAGACCATCGATAACATCATTCTCAGTATGCCTAGACGGGTAGAAACTTTAATAAGAGCACGTGGAGGAAATACGCGATATTAATCACCATTTTTCTAATTTAATTAATTGTTATTTTAATATTAATTTTCACTTTTCCCGGTTACATGAAAAGTTCAAAAATGTACAATTTTTTCACAAATAGCCTTTACTCGCAAAATCTGTTCTTAATGTGATCTCATTTTAAGTAAAACAAATGAAACTTTAAATAACAAAAGAAGTGTAGTAAGTAGATTTTAAAATAAAAACATATTTTTTTAATTATGGACCTTTTTTTTGTTTTTAGTGTTCCGCTAAATATGCCGGTGTGTTTATATTGAAAATAAAATGTAATGATCATCATGCAAACTTAAGTAAAAATAAATCATAATATATAAGGTTTGATAAAATCAATTACTGATATTTTGGGCATATGATCTACTGCTTATGTCAAGACGTTTAGGCAAGCAATTAAAACATTTCGGAAAAAAAGAACTTTTTACGGCGCTACGGAGGTCGTTGACCTCACGCAGCTGATTGAATTGATATAATTTAGGTGAAGACTTTGCTTTCGCTTTAAAGTCAGCTATTTCTGTGAAGTTAATGACCTAAACGACTTAGAGAGCGCAATGTAACTTTATTTAGTATAGTATCTTTTATTAAACATTTTTAGATAATTTTTCTGCTTGAATGTATTTGCATAAGCAGTAGATCATATGCATAAAATATCGGTAATTGATTTTACCAAACCTTATATATACGCTCAAATACTATTGAAACCTGTAAAACATAAGTTATTATATAAGAATAAAAGATCAGCGGGGCTATTCACCAATACCGTTCGACTCGGATTCGAAAACACACAAAGGATATTAACGCTCAGCGCGTAAAGCGATTATTGGTTGCCGCGCAGGGAAGGATCAATTCCGAGTCGATTTACGCAATGTGAAGAACCTTACTGGAGTGTATAGTGTAAAACAAAATGTGTTGCTGAAAGTAATCACATAAACTAACGTAATATAAACACAAAAGAAGTAGAACAAAAAATATAAACAAATAAAATGACATTCTATGTACTTATTACAGTAACGACCAATAACACTATTTATGCAACGAAAACAGAATATGTACTAAAATGACATGCACAATTATTGTACAATAATAATTATAAACTTACTCATTTTATCCTTGCAGCTTTTTACTCAAAATACAACGGTTTTATTAGTAAAAACTACATTTTGAATTTGTTTTATTTATTGTTTGATAATCCCCAAACCCTAGGGATCGTGTATTGCAGGAGTGCTTACACTTACAAATTACATATAAATTCAAAAAAGGAATTAACATTTCCAAAAATAAATCATAGACAAATAACAAATGAAAATCCTTAACAGTTACAGTCTATTCGTATTGTACAATATTTCCCGATCGAAAAGTCGATATATAATAAACGAATAATTTAAATGACAATACGCTAGCTAGGGTTAACTCTAGGTAGTTGACTCTGTGTCAACAGATACAATATATTTGGTAATAAAAGCGAGGAAGACAGTTTGTGACTACTGGCAACACAAAAATTATTTGCGTCTGTCGTGTTATTTTTGGCAGTAACCTTACAGTTTACATGTTACATTTATTGCTTTATTAACAAATAAATTTTGTAAATAATTTAACAACACAATTATATTCAAAGTAATTTTCACTAAATTCCACTTATTTTCATATAAAACATGTACTAATTTAATTAGATCTATAAAACAAATAATTTATGCTAGTTAAAGTAAATATTCTATAATTTATTAATTTTAAAATTGGGTGTGGTTGTTTTATGTATGTCGTATTTATGTTTTAAGGCATTTAACACTGTAATGACAATTTGGCAAAAAATCAATGATAACTTTACTGAAATCACATTTTGGCAACAACTAACGTTTTTGGCTAAAGTAAGTTTGTTATACTTCGACATTTTATTTCACCTATGAAATATTATCTAGATGCGTTGTAAACTGACAATAGTCTTGTATTTACACGTTTTTGAATCGTGTACTATCTCAGTTAAATAAATAATATACAGAATATTTATAATGACATAATAATCCAATAAAATTTAATATAATACATATATGTAATTGGTCAAGAACAAAATTTAAAAAAATCTTTTTTTTATGTTATGCTGGTATGTTTAGAATAATATATTAAAGAATCATTTATATATTATTTCTTGCTTTTTATTTAAACCGCCAATATGAATTTCATTGGGGTTTTATGACATTCTGCACCTTACCTTGTATCTGTTCTAAGAAGATAGCGCACGATACAAAAATCTTTACACTTGAATATATAACCTAGACACCATTTATAACTTCTACCATTTCGTTTAAAGCGACATGGGATCATAAATTATACTAGGAAAGTGATCTTACACGTGCAAATTGGGCAACCATAGAGGAACGTGAAGAAATATATATTTGAACATAACTGTTTTGCAATATAGGAGTTAATGATCCTTGGTAGCCTATGCTAGCCTCTGTGATATTTACAATAATTTAAAGATATAAATAAAAAATACGCGCATATTCTACACGGTTTATCGAACAAGACAGTTCTAAATAGAACTATCTTGTTCGATAAACCGTGTAGTACAATCAGTTTTTGGATATCATAGAAAATAACAAAGATATGAAAATTTAAAGTAGTAAATTAGACAGAGAGATACGATTTGTAACGTGACGTCACATTACACGACTTGCATAGAAAGTTCATACAAAATTTTGTTTTGCTAGAAAGAGATAGATTAAAAACTTTGACCGCCCATATCTTGCTAATTTTTAAACAGATATAGCCTATGCATATTCCCTATTGACAAAAAATGTTTAGTGATCAAGAGACACAATAATATAACCAATAACCATGGCTCATGTTCAAAATTTCTCACTATGATTTATTATTTGCTGATTGCTATTATTTTAAATTAACTTAATTTTTATATAATGGTTATTCTAAATTAATTTGCTGACTGGTATTTATACCAATTATTGGCTTGTGTAAGAACACTTTAAATTCCATAAATATAACGGGCCGTTAAGTCTTAACTATTGAATTCACGATACCTAGCTACCAGACCATTATTATAAGTTCAGCAACATTAAATGTTCCTCTTCTATTAATGTAATTTACATAATATAACTTCAAGTTGGTAAATTGAAAAGTATGGTAAGTAAAGTGTTTGTCACCTTAGGATATAAAACGTATTCCAGAACTATAACGCTTTTACGGAGAATTTATTTCCCTTAGACAAATTTTATTTAGTACAAGAACCATTTATAAGTAAGTTTGCTATTTTCACCTATTACACTATAGTGTAAATAGTATAAGCTCAACCCCCAGTTTCTGTTTATATCTCAAGGCGTCAAGTTTAAGTAAAACAAAGTAAAGAAAAATACTATACATCGGAGACCTTTGCCTCATAACATTTTGTAGATAAAGTTTTATTAGATCATCATCGGTTTTAAAACGTATGTATACCAGTAATACTATATAGTAGAGTATAGAATTTTGCATTTTAATACTGTTTAATTCATACTGTTGATGAATCTATTTTATAAAATTCTATTGCATGCATAATGCAATTCAAACAAGAAATCGAAGTCTTAGACTTCATAAAACTCTTAAAAACAACATACTATACAATACTTCAATCAACGAAAACGACTTTATCAATTGTACTCCTAGTGAGTTTATTTTCAGTCATATTTCGATGCTTACAGCGAGATTTTACTGCTCCATAAGTCTTATAAATCAGCGCCATCTAGTTAAAGACGTGCTAAACTTATTACACATAAGCAGTGGCAGCCAATGGAAGAATGCGTCTAAGATCGTATTAATTAATGCATGATAACAATTTTATAATCTATCATTCTCTGTTTTTCCCACACAAACAGTGGAAGATATCAAGACCAACTGGCACACGTCATGGTAGCATTCTTTCTTTGGCCACTTTGTAACAACACTCTGATTTATAAGCTCAGTCAGTAAAATAACATTTTTGATCTTCATTAATTTATCAACTTAGTAGAATTAAATTCATAAGCAAGTTGACGGTTGTCAGAATTTATTCGTATTAAAAATAATATTACGATATGAACGTATTAAAAATAATTGTATTGTGACTGCATTTCGTCATTATGAGAACATTCTATCAACACTCGGACGTTGGCAACTGCCATTACAGGGGAGGCATACGCCAAAAGAAGAAGAACACTCTACCTGCTTATGAATTAGATTCCCTGACAGTAGGTACTTACCTATTATGTTTCGGCTGTAATTTTAATGATTGAGTTTAAAAATTAGATTATGAGCATGTGTTTCAGTGCGCTTACATGTATAGCATTCGAAACAAACCTCACGCTAGGAGAGCTAAGAATCAGGATAGATCTACAGGGGCTACGCTACAGAAGTACTTACACTAGTGAACCTTAACTCCGATTATATCTATCAATAACCTTATCGTACATTATTGAATAAAATTGGAAAAGTAGTATCGTAAGTGAATAAAATTGAGCATACATGGCACCCGTGCGGATCGAAAAATATAAATTGCGCGAAAAGTTACACTATTCACAGATCGAGGCATCACCAACATCTTACAGTGTTGTTAATACATAAACCCCCTTAATAATAGAAATATTTACACCACGGATACGCGAGTCCATGTCGCTGTCTTTGTCTGTGAAGTGGCTTTTCCAACCTATCAGACAAAGCCAGCAACGTAGATTAGCGTATGCGTGGTGTAAATATTATTTTATGAATAATGGGTTAAGTGATCAACTTATGAGTAAAGTTTTTGGTTTCTCTAGACAGCAATTAACAAAAATCCAAAAGTCTTTAAAATTAATTCATAAAAAGTTATATGTTATAAGTACATATTATGTATTATGTTCGCTCATTTAGCGAATTTTATTATCTTTTCTTGCATAGTATAGGTCATGATAGGTTTGCCCCAACAGGTAAACCGGAGCGTGTATGTTGCACAACTGTGCAGGTTTTCATACTACTCAGCTCAAGCTTACCTTGATTTATAACTGTGCAGGCAAACCCGTAACAGGTAAATCCTTACGTGTATGCCTAGCTTAATAATGACTACCTAAGTTGACTATTGAATTAATAAATTCAACAAAAGTATGAGATGTGATATCAACAATACTGATGAAGATGGTATGACTATAAAGTAAAATCTTACAAATAAATAACCAACTGTGGGTTTATCAGCTTTAATTAATATAATGTTAAAACCCCGAGAAAGAAAAAACATTCAAATTTTAACTTTTCTTCGGATAATAATGAAATATTACCATTTTGCTTAACTAAATAATAACATACAGGACCATATAACTAAAGCTAAAAAAATAAATTCTTCAGATAAAAATTGAGCATTTAAATAAAATATGGCTAGAACTGGAGGGGCATAAAGCAAATCACAGCCTTAAATGCAAAATACCAACATTTCATGGAATACATAAAGGGCTGACCACATATTACGTCACTCAAAATTGCTACTTTTGAACCCCCCTACTATGTCACGCTTTTTTAGGATCCCTTTAACATGTACTGTCACGTTTGGTAAGATCCCCTCCTCCTTGCGCTGTGACGTAATATGTGGATGACCCATAAATAAATAAGGTTTTTTTTTAAGTTTTAAAAAGTATATCTTTTTTTCTAGTTATATGTTTTTTAGTTTTACGCTTGTTGAATATTATGTATGTATGCTAAATTATATGATTATGTTAATATGAACTTGTAAGCTATTCATAACTTTGGACTGGACTGTGTTGATGGTTAAGTACTGTGAAAAATAAACTTATGAGTCAAATATTATTATTATTAAAGGTACAAACTCGTAAAATCTAATGAAATAGAGCTAATATAAAAAATTATAATAACAAAAGCTAGAAGTTGATTGCGCCATGTAACATAACTGAAGCCCAATTCTCGTAACTATTTGTGATCATGATCTTGTTACGGTCCGCGCGCTGTCTCACTCTTTCACGCGCGATAGACGCGTGAATGCGACACTGTGAGGACCGAAATAGAATTATGATCACAAATAGTTTCGAGAATTGGGTTACCACTATAACAAATTATAAAATAAAAAGGCGCTCCGGCGGCGCCGCCGGATTGTGTAGGAGCTGCGGCGTTTCACCGCCGGCGCTGAGGCACAAAATCCATCCAAATCCAAGTGCAGCGGCGCCGCTAGTGCTGCGGCACGTGTGTATAGGCGCTTATTTAATCAAACAGTCAATGGAATATGGTAGAGTAAAAAACTTAATGTTATTTATTGGCACAACCAACGTATTGAGAATCATTTCGTATTTAAATTATGGACAATAAATAAAAAAAACCCAATCATAAATGACACTTAATTCTTAGTAATTGTTATATTAATGAGTAAAATATTGGTTCTATTAAAAGTGATTCGTTATTTTTATTACATTTATAATTCATTCGTGCTTGTGGCGTGACTTGGGCCAGCGGTACCGTGCGACTACAGCGTGTGCACATTTGGTGCCGTACCGCCGCAGGTACAAATGACTGGAGTTATCTATACTACGCCTAAGTAAAAGGTAAAAGTTCACTTGTAAATGACTTAGACGAGGGTCCGAGCACTATCGAGCTTTGGCACTATATATCATATATTTCTAAATATTGAAAATTGCTTAAAAATATGCTAGTAATAAATACCTAAATATCAAACGCCATAACAATTTTGCGAATAGACTTTTAATAATATTAAACAAAGTGCACGCTCGCATTTCGTATGGCTCCACTGCAGTTACAGGTGTGACAACCGCTCGAAACATAATGAAAATCAGTTCGATTTTCGCCTAACAAGTTAATAGAATCAATAATCAAGCCCATGAAGCCATAACGTTTTAACTGATAAAAGGATAACAAAGGAATCAATAATATAAAATAAGATATCAAATTATTCGTTATCATCGTCCGAGCACAGGGGGGGCGGTAGAGTCGAAACGTCAAATTTTTGTTCAGGGCTGTCGCTAGAAGCCTGTGAATCGACGTAGTGGCTAGAATAAAAGCGTTCTACGTTGTTGAGACTGAATCGTTGGTCCAAATCACGAGCGAAACGGTCCTGAACCCGCTCGCGGCGTTCCAAATTATGTTCGTACTGCGGATAACATTCCTGGGTTTGGAACATGCCCAAGTCTTCGTAGTTCTCAGGGTAGGGGCTGCCTCTGTACTCCTCGTACTCGTCTTTATCCTGCGGTAATTCGGAATCGGAGTACGCCACTGAGTCGCCTCGCTCAAACAAGTAGCTGGATGATTTACTCATTTTAGGAGCTCTTTTGATCGTATCGACGGGGTATGCGTAGTCGTCCGAGTCGTCTCGATCGCTTTGCTCGTCGTAGAACATACGCTGTTGTTGTTGCGAGGACGAATCGACCGTAGATTTTTCCTCGCTCTGACGGTATCCCGTTTGCGATTTGCTTTTCTTTAGAGAAGATTGCCGGCTTCCTTTGTTGGAGTATGAAGTTCGAGGTGGACTTCCCTCCGGCACGAACGGGGGCTCCTGTGAGTCGAGATAGGGGTGCCGCAGCCGCCCCAACCTGTCGAACCTCGGGAAACCCATTTCGTCCTCGTCCGCAGAAGATCCGAACCCCTGAAACTGTACCGGAGTTATGCTGACCGGGAACTTCTGAGACTCGTATGGACTGGGGTATTTAGCGTACTCAACATTTTCTTCGTCCTCGGAGTAGCTGGCAGGGGCGTGCTCATCATTTTTAGAATCGGCCATTTCCGATGAGCCGGACTCGACTTCCGGTATGTAGCTGTCAGAGCACTCCGAACTTTCCATCCGTCGGAGAGTATCGGCAACCGTTAAATATTTAATTCCTTTCACCTTGTCGCTCTCGGAGGAGCATTGACTTTTAGTGGAATCCTCTTCTAGTACGTCGTGTATCTTTTCTTGTTTCTTACGTGCTCCGGTTACTTGTTTTTTGCGTCTGAAAGTTCTCATCCGTTCTTTCGGGTCCCTTATAACGTCTAAAGAGCTATCGGTGTCATTACCGCTCGGTGGACTCTTCAGGGATATATTTCGGACGAGCAGAGACTTTTTTACTGGAGTTTTCAACGGTTGTATAGGAGGCGACTCGGAGCTAAGGCTACTGGAATAATATGGGGAACATTTAGACAGAGGAGTTTTGCCAGATCTATCATTAGACTTTTTCTCTGACATATCCCTAGATGATGAAGGGACTTCGGGTACAGTTATTACCGGTAAATCGGAAGAAGTTAGGTAATGTTCGTGGAACGACCAACTTTTAGATTTGCTACGATATTGTTGAGAAGTTTTATATTCTTTAATTTGATTTTTAGACAAAGTTTTATCATCATAACTAGCATGTTTTGCTAACGGCTTATAATCGGATCTTATAAACTGACCGTGTGTATCTCGGAGAATATTTGAAAATTCTTGACTCTGATATCGCTCACTATGCTTTTCTTCCTGACTGTACAACTGAGAAGGAATATCTATATCGATTTCAGGTTGATTTCCATAATAAGGTTTAAATCCACTATCTTCACTTTGACACCGGATCGTTGGTTTGATATGTTTTCGAGATTGTTCTTCGTAGCTCATACTTTTAGGTGGTACTTTCGAGTAGCGATCACGAGTCCCTTGAGATGGAGAAAAGCCCTTTAACCGTTGATCAAATCTCAATACACCGTTAGTATGTTTTTGTAAGCTACTCAGAGAGCTAGAACTCGACTTATCTGATTTATCACTGTAACTTATAGAGGAAGACTTTTCTCCTTTGCCCGCATATAGAGTAGTCAAACGAAGAACCGGCTCTGTACTAATTACATTGTCCTCCAATGGCGACATTTTTAGCTCAGACTCCGCGTCAATTGGTTCAATTTCATCAACGACATCCGCAACTTCGTCATAAAATGGTTCCTTCGATTTAATGCTCTCCGTGTTATATTGTGAATTCTGGCTTCCTTGCTCTTCTCGCGCAGTAGCAACTAATGTATGACTTGTACTTGCAGACCACTCAGATATAGATTGAGCTAAAGTTAAAGTACTATCGCTCTTAGTTCCTGAACTACTATCAACACCTTTTCTTGATATTGTTGTTTCAGAACTATAAAGCTTATCGTACTTAATTTTGCCCGAACTTTTTTCTAAGCTACTACTCTTTGAACTTGCCTCTGCTTGAGCTGCTTTGGATACTTTTTCGCATTTTTTCGTTGAATGTGAAGATGAAACTTTTCTTGTGCACGTATTATCAGACTTCTCACTCTTTGGTATTGACACGGCCGATACGCTTTCGGATGCGGAAAGATTAGCATACTGTCGGACTGTATTAGTTCCTGTAGACCATTCTGAGATACTTAGACAAATCGAAGTATCCTCTGAATGAGAGCTGTGCGTACATTTCTTTTGTGGCAAACCTACTTTAACCGTTCCGTCTAAGTCAGTACCAAAAGAACTAGTTTCTTCTTCAGAATGACTGCTGTGGCTACATTTTTTACAGGTACCTGCACTACCTATACTAAGTTTTGTAACAGTACGCACAGTATCTTCTGCGTTCGTTTGAGATAGTAAATCATCAATCGATGAGTCTGAATTGTTTGATCCGAATGATAATTTCTGCGTCCCTAATGTTGGAAAACCTTTATCGTGTTCTGGGGACAATGATTTACTATCCGCACCGAAAACGTCATCTGTAAATAACTGATCTTCGTCGTAAATGGGGCTGTGATTCGTCGGAGATTTCTGCGGTTGATTTATAATAACTTTATCTTCTAAATTATTTTTGACGCCAAAAGACTTTTCAGCGCGAGTACAACAAGATCCCATATCACTCATTAAGCATGTAGCTTTACTTATCGTTCCACCTAAGCAAGATTTATCATAATTAGGAACGACCCCTTTATTAAGACATGAAAAATCTTCTTGGTTATCTAATGGGTCAACCATATAACCTGACTTTTCGTAGGGAATAATTTTTGAGCCTTTGTGACAATTTTTTTCATCTTTTTCATTCGATTTCTCTGATTTAGAATCAACAACATCTTTTTCGAGCTCTTCATCGTTATTTAATGTGTCACTGTCATCATCGGATCCAACATGGCCTTTAGAACTCTCAGACTGTAAAGTAACTTTTGTAGCCTGTTCTGGTTCATTGCTCATGTAATAAATGTGTACTTTATCAACGATAGGTTCCACGCCGCCGGAAGCAAATGAAGGTATATCGTCAACGTCACTCGATCTTTGTCTAGTGATTTCTGCTTCTGTTCTTTGTGACGAAACTTGAGTTGGCAATTCGGGTAGTGGCCAATCCTCTGATTCTTGACTTTCACTGGCCGATGATTGTTTTAATGGACCTAATCGAATATTAGCATCCTTGGGAACATCACTCAATATACCCTTAGCAGCATCATTGTTGTTCTCTGATTTTTTACTATTTTTATCACGATCTTTCTTTGCTTCAGAATACATCTCACTTATTTTAGTCTGATCAATTGGAATATCCGGCATCTCAGCAGAAGTTCTTCTGTCAGCATCAGAAATATAGGCTACATTAGCGTTACTTGGGGGATCAGAACTTAGACTTGCTTGGTGATCACTTGAATTTAGAGACTCTTCATTAATGCTTTCCGACCTAGAACATGCCTTAGTAGAATCCTCATCGGCGCTTGTTTTCTCAGATGTTGTACTGCGCTCTGATATTCTTGACAAAGTACGACCAAAATTTTGCCCATAACCAATTACAACGTCGTTAGTGGATGTAGCGGATGACGATGAAGCTGGATAAAGAAAGTTTACAGGGAAATCATTAAGGTCATCCGTAAAATCGGCTTCTGTGGAATCTTTAGAAGTATTTGTAGATAAGGGAGGATTCTTTGCAAAAGTATTAAAGTCATCAAGCATTCTTTGATTATTATAATCAAAAACGTCCTTATTTATGGCTAAGCTTTCGTAACCTTCGTGATCCTGAGGAATCCAAGCCTCTTCAATACTGGTACTGTTTTCACTACCTGAAGCACCAAAGAATGGTCGCCAGGTTGGTTTTAACTCTTCGCCACGCCTGTAAGCTTCTCCTAATGATCCTGAGGTTGATTCAGTTGTTTCAAAAGATCCCCTTGATTCCACACTTAGTGAACCCCTAGAGTCCATACTCGATTTAGACGAACTCTTTTGCTCATCCAAGCGACATTTTCTTCTAGAAGAAGAATCATCAACACTTAGTGATCCTTTTGAAGGAGTGGTTGTTGTTGTAGTATCGATGCTCGATTTTGACGAACTTTTTTGTTCAGTGTCTTTGAGCGCCTTACGCTTTCTTATATCGCGTTCAAATGAAGATGTTATAACGTTTCCATCATCATCGAAATCCACGGTCATGTTTTGATCTTCTTGAGATATTGTTATAGCTATTTTAGTCTTTTTAACCTGACCTGGAATATCCTTTATGACATCAGACGCTTTAGAACCTGCAGATTGACTCGACTCAGATTCTTCAATAACACATTTTCCAATTTTATCTAATGCGCTTTTACGTTGATTTGACCGTGACAATTGCTCAACTGTTTTGTCAATACTCTCTGAGCTGGACTCTGAGTCGGAAGGAGCTTTTAAGGAATCTACAGGACCCTGTTTCTCTAGTGTTGGTGTAGGGGATTTTCGTGTTCCAAATTTAGAAGGACTTCGAGGACTTTCTATACGATCGGGAATAGGTGAAGGAGATTTAGAATTTGATTTTGAACGTTCACTGGAGAACGTATTTTGCGAAAGTAAGTGTTCCTCGCCATATTCCATAGCTTGTTTCAGTTCTTCAAGACATTCTCTATCTTTTTTGTTCAACTTTTCTATGTCTTGGGAAATTCCCAAAGGCCTTGCTATCGAACAGCTCACACTAGACTCATCATCAATGGAACTTCCCTTAATATTTGCACTCGATGGACTAACATCTTTTTCTATACTTGTCCAAGAAGTTGACTCTGAGCTTCTTGATCGTTCTGCACTTAATTTGAGTAGCTCGCTACGTCTAGATTTAGCTTTCAACAACATCTTTTGATCATTTTTTGGATCAGTCGGTGAGATATCGTTCACACTTCCGGAGCTACCAGTGTGTTCCCCAGATTCTGTCTTAGGTATAGATTTTGATGTACTAGAATCAATGAATGGTATATTTTCAACTGTAGGACTGTTATCTTGTGGAGGTGTAACGATAATTTTATTTTTATTTTTAAATTTAAGGGCTAAGTCAGCAGGTTTCGACTGGTCCTTCATTTTATTCTCCCCTTCGTTATCCATCTCCTGCAATACTTGAGACATACTTTCCTGTTTGAGAAATTCTACTAAGCTTGATGATGATTCTTCAAATGTAGTCTGAGCTTCTAAATTTTTTCTGCCTCTACTAATATCTGATAAAGGTAGATCAGTGTCAACAGTACATTCATCAAAATCTGCAGTATTGCAAGATGTTGTATCATCGCTTCGCACTCGACTCAACTTGGACTTTTTATGTTTTTTAGATTGATCTTGATCCGAAGAACTATCAGCATCAATATATGGGAAAGATATTCCAAGCATATTACTTTCATCAGACATTTTAAGCTCGCTGACTTCAGTTAAAGATTCTTCCTCACTTGTAAGTCGTGTAACTTCTGGTTTTCTAGAGGGGATATCGATACTTTTACTGCCAGTTTTTTCGAATAGCTTTTGTTTGTTGTATATATCAATTTTTCGTCTTTCCATGATTATTGTTTGTGTATCATTTTCTATAACAGTATGTTGCGAATTAGTAATCCACTCTATTGAAGAATCATCTTCTGTCTTATCTTTACAACTATGGGCTGGAGAAGAATCCTTACCTTCAATTTCAACATTCGAAGTTACTGTTTCCTCCTTGACTGTCGGATGAACATCAACAGTCACAACTTCTTGTTTAAAATGCACATCACTGCTGAATTCTTGTGGTAAATTGGTTGTCGGAGTAACATAATTTCTATCCAAACTTTTAGATTTCAGCTTGGCTTCTAATATGTTGTCCACTTTTGTGTCTAAGCTTTTCGATTTAACGCTACTGTTAATTTTTTGATAAACAACTTTTCCTTCAATTTGCTGCTTGATTTCTTGTTTTTTAGATAAAGTTTTAGGGGACTTCTGTAAAGCAGCTAGTTCATCAAACTTATCTTCCAAAGATTGACTAGACTTATCATCCAAGCTTTTATTTATTTTGTTCGTTGTTTTGGATGTTTTTTGATCTTCAAAACTGCGACTTATTTTACCGGCTAACTTAGTGTCTAACTTCTTTGGAGATTTTGCAATAAATACATGATCTTCAGCTTTACTGTTGATTTTAGTCTCTATTATAATTTTATCGCCCTCCGTTTTTACAACAATTTTGTCCTCGGGAGTTGGGAACGGAGGCATAGTATCTCTCACAGGACTAATAAGAGTCTTTGTCTGTTTTAAAGCTGCTTCGAAAAGCATCTGTTGTTTTTCTTTACGTTTAGCAATTTCAGTATCACTATCTTCTTGAGACTTAGTTCTTTCTTTACTTCCTCCACGTTTTATTTCCATTCGCTCTAGTGATTTAGATTTTTCTTTTGAGACCTTTCTAATAGATTGCTCTAATTCTTGGCTTTTAGCTCGTGTAATATCTAATGGTGGGACAGTCAAGAAATCCGGTCTGTCTTTTAGAGAGGATGGTAGAGACTTCTGAGTTTGAAGGGCTCTGACTTTTGTTGCATTTGTATCAAGCGAACCACCTTTATTAAGTTTGCTGGTCAGTTTTTGCTTATCGTCAGATTTTGCTTTAAGTGTCAACTTTTTCTTTTCTTTTCTTTTAATTCTTTCTATGTCAGGTACTATTTGATCTTCACTTAAATCTGATAATTTGCGGATACTTCCTCTAGGTGAATTTAATGACGACGTTGGTGACCTCGAAGGTGATTTCGATAAAGGAGATCTAGTCAAGGGTGATCTATTCATAGGAGATCTTGTTGGCGACTTTCCTTGAGACAGTATTTTATTTAAATCATGTTGCCTTTTAAAGGACCGAGGTCGGCGTTGCTCTACTAGACTTTCCAAGAGTTTTAGTTCTTCGGTATCTATTAAGACTGAGCTCGATTGTGTAGCTAATTCACCATCTTCTTCGACTTCATCAATCTTTTCAATAATGTCTTTTTTGGTGATATTATTGTTGGCTGATTTGTCATCAATAAGTGGCTTTTCTTCCAAAATATCACCTTCTTCATTCACATCTTCAACAGTGTCGTCTTTTGACGAAAATGCATTCATAGGTGGTAAGCGATGAAGCTGAATAACTGGAGTATCCAAACTTTTAGCTCTTCTACTTGTTGTGGGTGAATCTTGAGTTGCTTTTTGGCGCTGTAAAGAGAATACAGATCCTTCGGAAAGATTTAATCTAGCGTGCGCAAACAATATAGGAGTTCCACCCTGTTTCCGTAGCATTGGGGATAGTAGCTCGTCTCTCAAGCTTTTTTGTACATCTAGATTATTATTAGTCTTTTCGAATCCTAGTATTTCAACTTTTTCTTCTGTAGGTGTCGGCACTCCTGTTACTTTTTGTATCTCTATGTCTGCTAAATGTTCATCATCTGACTTTAAAAACTCAGTACTTTCTAATATAGGAGAAGGTATATTTTCATTGTATTCCCACGTTGAGCTTTCCTTGCTCACTGGTTTCATTTCAGTAAGATTTACTACAACATCATCTTCAGAACTAGGAATTGAAATTGATCTTTCTGAAATTCTTCTAAGTTCAGTAGTATTACCACTCGTACTATCTTGACGTGAGACTTGTGGGTTGTATTTTGCTTCAAGCTCTGCAAGTTTTCGACACTGTGGCGGCGAACCTTCAATCTCTGTAGAACTCATTGTTTGACCTCTATGCCAAGCGCCAGATGTTATTTTATCATATTCAAGTTGTAAGATTGGCTCGAAGTCTTTACGTGACTGAGGAGGCGAAAATTCTAATTTTGGGGCTGCTTCTGTGGTACCGAAGACATCATCTGAGTCAACACTTTCATCGTCTGAAGAAAACGACGTAATTCTTATTTTACTGTTACTTTTTGTTTTGACTTTACCGCCAACTCCCTTTTTACCAGTTACACGACCTTTAGGCATCCTCTTCTGTGGAAGTTTCTCTGACTTCGATTTTATATCAGCACGTAATTTTTCAGCTGCTGTTAATGGTTCCATGGTTCCAATGGTTCGACCATTCAAAGCAAATTTTATATCTATGTGTGGATATTGCTGTTCTTGCATCATACTATCAGTTTTTGAACTAGTTGCTGAATCACTTTCTATTTGACTCAACTTGGAATTCAATGTTTCAAGCAACGCAGAATCAAGTGTTTTAGAAATATCCCGTTTTGGACTCGGCAGATGTTGGAGCTGACTACTTTTATCTACCTCTAATGTAACCGGATCTATTTTAGATAAATCTATATTTTGCGTAAATAAGAAATCTCTATTTTCGACTTCTAAATACTTGGACATAATATGATCTGACTGGATACTGTTACGAGGCGATTTTGGTGATTTCGGAGATTTTGGGGATTTAGGTGATTTAGGCGATTTAGGAGATTTTGGTGACTTGGGTGATTTTGGGGATTTAGGAGACCGCGGAGATTTGGGATGATCGTGATATTTACATCTAGTATGAGCAGTAACAATGTGGCGCCCATTTTGTCCTGTTATGATTTCAGGCGGTTGCCGGTTATCACCTAAAGGCGACGGAGCTGTTCCATTCATAACGTGTCTTTTATGTAAAACATAAGGTATGTCATAGTTGTCATCTAAGGAAGACTTATTATCACTTAAGCCTGCTTTAAAGGCATCAAACTCTTTAAAGTAATTTTTAGGTAGATCGAAAGGTGGTCTAACGTTTTCTGAATGTCTTGCGGGTAGTTCAAAATGTGATCGTTTTGTTGTAATTGGTGGTGCACTAGGAATTTGGCGAAATATATAATCTTCGTCGCTAGATTCTGCCGGAGTAAGATCAATAGATTTTTGATGCATGAGAACATGACGACGCGAATTGACGCTGCTAAAACGAGGTCTATTGGCAAGACTATTAGGATCGCTTTTAGTTCTTTCTACTATGGGATGAGTATAAGGTACAGCGGTATCAGCTAAGCGACTGCTCGAACTCGTATCTAATATGAGTTTCGGATTATACTCATCAAAATGAGTTTTAGCCATTAACTCTTCCTTCAAGTTTTCCTTTCTAACCCCATGCGTTGGAAATTTTCCACGCATTGTTTTATCAAATTCGGATTGTAATATGGATGAGGTTTCAGAAGACATTGCAGATGCTTTCGCTTTGTTTTTTGCATATTCAATACTATCCATTGCTGGTAAAACACGAACATTGATGTCAGATTCGTTTGAAGATTCTTTGACAAGATGACACGTCGTATTTTCTTTACTGGTTGACCTTGTTAAAGATTCAATTTTATCTTTGTCGAAACTAAAAACTGTATCTGAAGACCGTCGTCTTTGGTAACTATTAATTTTAGCCGCTCTATTGCTTTCAATTTCAGTATCCAAACCGATAATTTTTTCAGGCCATATATGAGTAATTCGAGCCTGAACGTCTTCTTCATCTTCCGTAGACAATTCTTCCATCTTTTTAGCTGGACTAAAATCTGAATATTGACCATATTGCTCGAGTTCGACATTTTGCAGACTAGCCGAAAGTATCGAAGGACACTCCTTATGTTTGTTATTACTAGGAAATGTTGAGTAAGGCGTCGGAATATGATAATAATTGGGAGAAGTGACTAGATTTGCAATTAAATTTTCGTGTGATTTGTCAAACAGTGTTTTCTCTCTATACTCAGGTTTTTCCATTCCGATAAACGTTGGCTGGGTATCGTAATAGTCTTTACCAGAATCAGGACTAGAAGAAGCCGATATAGGTTCAAAAGGATCTATGTATGCATTTTGTATGCCCGAAACACTGCGTCTTCTCATATTGTCATCATCTACGTCGTACAAATTACGTTTACAATCGTAGTAATCAGATTTAGAGTCTTGACTAGACGTTCTAGAACCAGACCTATCGGAGCTCTTACTTTTAATAGTTTCTCGAGATTTTTTGCTATCCGTATGATAAACACTATCTCGAGATTTTTTACTGGATTCCGCGCTACTCTTGGATAACTTTGAATCGTATATATCGCTCTTCGATTCTTGACTCGAGGTCCGAGAACCTAGAGCTCGTTTAATCTCCTTATAGAAATTACCATCGGACCTAACCGAGAGCTTCTCTCTGGGCAGTATTCGCGGATCGTCGAGGAGAAATGGATCGAGCGGCAAATCGTTATCACTTTTATATTTAACACCCGTTATGTTCAGATCGGGCTCCTGGTTGTCACTCTCAGACATATGAGAGAGCGAACGATCGTCGTCCGAAGGCAGGTCGTTACCCGAGTCGAGAGAGCACGAGCGCGTGTGAGCTACGGACGAGCGGCGCCTCACTCGCGCGTACCGCTCCTCGTCATCCGACCGCTCGATCAGCTCGTAGCTGTCGTGCGATATGTCATCCTGTGAGCCACTGCGGACGAACGTCGGTGCGTCTAGCCGCGGCTCGCTCACCGCGCCAGGGAAACTCGACGAGTACGTGCGCCCTATCATCTCCCGCTGCGAATCTATCGAACCCCCCGTGCCAAGAACGAAAGCGAGCGTGCGAGCGTCGTCGTAGTGAGTGACCGGAGAGTCTACGCGACGACGAGACAGCGGGCAGTAGGTGTCGAGGTCGGCGAGCATGCTGCGCGTGTCGGGCGCGCGGCGCTTGGAGCGGCCGGCGTCATCGAAGCTGTAGTCGCGCAGGTTGCGGCAGCTAGCACTGCGGCGCCACACGAGGCGCGGGCCAGGCTCATCACCGTGCTCTGCCTCGTCGTCATCCGTGCCCTCCGCCTCAGCGGCATCAAGCAGCAGCGACCCGGCGGAGCGCGACGAGCGCGAGGATGGGCACGCCGAGTAGATGTTGGTCTGCGAGAGCTCGTACTCGAGCCGCTCGGCGGAATTCTTAAAGCTGAAGAACTGCTTGGACATGATGATCTCGGGGTAGTCGCTAGGGGGCGTAGGCGTGAGCGGCGGCGAGGCGGCGGCGGGGCGCGTGGCAGTGTGTGTGTGCGTGTAGGTGTGCGTGTGCATGCGCGTGTCGGTGTAGCTCTGACCTGTGCGGCGCGGCGGCGGAGTGGGCGCGCGCGCGGCCCCACCCTCCACATGTCTCACCCAGGTACTCTCCGGCGACGTCTGAAACAGTATTTCGACTATATTTTATTCACCGAAATATAATAACTTATGCAAGGTTGTAAATCCTATCATAAAATGTATAGTATTTCAATGTATTATCTGAATTTTGTGCAACTATATCAATATGCAAAATATTGATAAACATAACTTACCAATGGTGTCGTCGTCCGATGAGGCAGAGGTGAATCCTCCGAAGGATGATGATTGACCTCTGCATGGGTCACTACTTCTGGACCCACCTGAAAATTACAATATTTGACAAGTAAGTATAAGCTTTTGAAATACCTGTACTTAATTAGACCGTGAATTAGACGTTAGCTTTGTGCAGTAATCTTAAAAAACGAGCAATAATTAACCCCCAAACATATGAAGAAAAAGTAGTAAAATATATAATTGATGGTATAGGTATGTGAAAATGTAGACGGCACTTGTCCAAATTAATAAAAGTGCAATAAATGTTAATGAAGCACAACAGCTCAGATAAGCTCTGATTTTCTAGGATAGCGTTGCTGTCACATAGCGGGGAATTAACGTTTTATATGTAAACAACGGTGACAATTAGATGTATTACGGCCGCTATATGACGGCAACGCTATCCTAGGAAAACAGAGCTTAGGGAAATTAAATATATAGTAGATGATTATATTTAAAACATAGAATCAAGCTATCGACATATTATACCAAGTAATAATTCATGGACGTGTAATTTTACAAATAATGCCAACTTACGGCTGAATACTGAAACGCCAATCAAAATTAAGAGCCCTCTTATTCACAGGCCGTCGCTGTCTCTGCTAGCCGAAATGACAAGGACAGCATGTAACTTGAGCGTCACTTAATTTAACTATCGTTCCAATATTCGGCCGTTAAACGTTCAATTAAATAATAATTATAAGTATTTTATATTTTAAAAGTTTCGACGTTTTTGTGTCTTTCAATTTATTGGACAGCCGACCTGGAAGTGTATAATATGTCAGTAATTATGACATTAGAATGATCCTCGTGAGAAAGGTTAGGAGAATATAAACCAGCATTAAAATAGCACATGATCACAACAAAGCTCTTACGATTTGTTCGCAGTACAGTTTCGTGAGCTGAAAGAGAAATAAATTTGTATTGGTGCTTTACAATACTACAAATGCGTCCTATAGTTATAAAATGTATAAATAAACTATAAAAATAATAATGTAGTGAAATATGAGTTTATTAAATATCCCTCGATTTACTACAGGGCATTTTACTATGGAACGTGCTTATTGCATCTGAACAACAACGGTATAAGTCGCATATTTGCAGTAGGTAGTGTGTAATGAGGGCCACCGTTTTCGTGGTCGCCAGTGGACGTCACTGTAGAGTAAGGTACAGCTGTCAATGTTGGTTATTAACTTATTACTTACGTGATAATTTTTAATACCTTAAAACCGTACTGTAAAAATATAAACAAGCATGCCGCAGTGTTGCGCAGTCTCGTTTTGTTCGGAAAAAATAGAGGACATAAGTTTCCGAATGATAAGACTGTGTCTTTTTCTCAGGACCGCTATTAAATCGCAGACATTGAGCCGAAACTCGTATTTTCCATAATTATAATGTCACGTATAAAAATTATATTCACAAAATTATTTAATTCTTATTCGGAAACAAACTGCCGCCCATAAAATCAATTTAATTGAATATTTCGGAAACGTCACGCTACACCAGCGCCTCTGGCGGCTAATTCACTCGCGGTAGCCCTCATTACTGTACAGTATTTTAGTTTGTGGTCGCCCCTTAATTAAACAGCGAGTGTAAAAATCCCAATGTCTTTAATTGTATACCCAAAATTAGAAAAGATAAACTAAGACAAAATGTATCTAAAAGTGTGATAACTAAACTATACATATTCTACGAAAACAAGTGTGCAATGTCATCCTACTAGTGAAATCTATTTATTTAAAACAATTTCGATTCTTTAATTTTTAGGGTTCCGTACCCAAAGAGTAAAAACGGGACCCTTTTACTAAGACTCCGCTGCCCGTCCATCTGTATGTCTGTCACCGGGCTGTATCTCCTTAACCGTGATATCCAGACAGTTAAAATTTGCACATAATATTATTTATTCTACATAGCGTATCTGTTGTCGCTAAAACAACAAACCTCAAAAACAGAATAAATATTTAAGTTCGGCTCCCATACAACAAACGTGTTTTTTTTGCCGTGTCGTACGGAACCCTTCGTGCGCGATTCCGACTCATACTTAGCCGGTTTTGGAATACTATAGTGAATTGTGCATTTCGCTAGGTGGAAGAAACCAGAGAATGGTAAATATCATACCCATGGTACCTATTACATAGACATGTATCATGACATATGGCTGGACTCGTTTAAGTTAAGAAAGAGGGACTAATACAAATCACGACTACATACGATAAGTCAACTTATCGCATGTAGAATTTATTTGTCTGAATATCTTCCTTTATTTATACGCGTTTAAATTTAAATTATTTCATTATATACACCGCCATACTGATTTAACATCTATAGCGAGGTTTATGACTTGCAGCAGTACGACACACCATGTACGACATATTATGTGACTGAGAACGATGACGTCACAAGCGCAACAAGCACGGTAAAACCTGACTAGGAATATAAAAAATCTGCACTGAGGGCGTTAATTTTTTTTATTGCAGCAACGCAACGAAAAGTCCTATAATATTTGGCAAAATGGCTTTTACAATTTTAATATTGTTTATTTATAGTTATGTATTTTATTGCTGTAAGTTTTCCTAATAAAAAAACTGGGATGTGATTGGTTAAATCTCGATGATGTGACGCTCATGACATAACAATTCAGTTTCGTGAATTTTCCGCAGTATGGCGAGCTTTTTTTATAACTGGTCGGGCTATATAGTAAGCGTAGGAAGTGAGACAGAGAAATGAAATTAAAATAGGGGTTACCTTGTCCCTCGTGCTGGCATACGCGGTAGCTTCGAGCGGGGGGCGAGTCGCGGGCCGTGCCGCCACCACGCGCGCTTCCTCCGCCGTGTATCCCCTCATCATCAGAGAAGCCTCCAGGTAGTGAGGCTGCTTGTCCCACTCCAGGGAAATCGCTGCACCGGGAGTCGCATGTCATGTATGAGATAAACTAGGAATAAAGCTAAAAGGACGTAGGAAGCCGAAAAGAAGAATAAGAAAAAAGCTATTCGGCTAGTGTCGTGAGGGAGTTTCGTAGATATTTTATAGAAGTTTCATCTCTGTCATACACTGCCAATGTGTGATTTGTCGCTGGCGCGCGCATAAGGCGAACTGTCATTTGTTCTACAAAACCAACACTAGCTGAATATCTGTTTTCAAAGGTCGATGTACGTTCTTGTCAGCCGGGTAGGTACTGTATTCGAATCACGAAATAGAAAAGAAGTGGAAGTGCGAAGTAGGCGTGGTTCGCGTGCCACGAGTCGTGGCCCGCGACTAAGCGTTCTTACGTGTACTTATTTTCATTCAAGATTCATAAAATTTCATTCCACTTAGAATACAAAACGTCGTAAGCACTTTTGGCAGTACAACATAATAAACCTTATCCATCGGTGTTATATATTTTCAAATAAAACATGCTGCTTTTGACTAAAATATAATCGTACATCGCACTAGACACAAAGGATTCGCTAATTGGTTTAACGAATTATTTGTGTGTAGTTTAGCGACAACGACTTCCATACTAATTGTGCCACAGCGCACTTCCCACTGTTCCGTGATTCGTGCGAGGATGCGGAAATGAGCAAAACAATCAACACTTGTTGTTATTTGTTTTTAAGAAAGACCCTTTCGTACTTAAATATGAAATATGACACCTAATGAATTGAAATACCATTATACTTCAGCTTTATGAATTGGTTACACATCAAGCATTTGTAGTGTAGGATTCATTTTAAAGCGCTGCAATGTGCGGTCATTTCACCTTAAGTCTTAACAGTTACATGTTATAGCAGACACGTAGCTCACATATCGATAGGCTAAACCATTGAGCTGCTTACACAACTTAACAAAAGCTTAGCGGCTTTACGTAAGCTAAATATATTGTGGGTTCAAATTGTTTTACTAAAATATATTGATAAAACACACATTTCATGTTGGAATATATAAGTTTAAATATGATTACTTAATATACTTTGCATACAAAAGCACTGATTTAAAATACATAAACAATACTTCCTCCCAATGAAAATATTTACATCTTTAGCATTACCGAGTATAATATCTAAAGTGCATTTCTACAACTAACCATCAATTCTAGTTTATCTGCTATGCAGAACCAACGTCTGTGTACTTACGACGTGGCATATTAATATAATGTCAATATACGTATAATTATAATATACGAGTCCAAAGCTCTTTATATTGAGGTCATGTGCATGTCTGCTATTGCATATTTGCAGATAATATCAAATAATGATCGATCATATGGCAATAAGAATCTATGAATAGCGAACCGGTCGATAACTAAAATATTTGGTACTTAAATCTTTTGTAATCTTAGAATATAATTAAGAAGTCGGTAGTAAGAATGTTTTTTTTTACATGATTAGCAACATTAACAAAGCTCTCTTGCTTGTTCAGATGCAGCGTCCCACACGTGGCTTTTGGCATAATATTATAACTAGTGTCAAATCCCTGCACGTAAAAGCAATTTGTGCCAAAAACGCTCTGTAGCATATTAAATGACACGCCTGAATCGCTTCATCTAAATAAGCAAAATCACGCCACGTACGTTATCTGCGAACGCGCTGAAACTTCAGCTAGCTAGCAGCTAGCAAAGTGTCAACAGAATATGTGGATTTCACTCATCGTATTAAATCTTATACCTCTTTATTTAAAAAAAATAGTATCTTATGTGCGAAGTCTCAGTGCATACGCGTGTGTGACGCGTACGTAGTGCGGCGTATACGTACCGTCAGAACCGGGCGGCAGCGGCAGCAGCGGGTGCGCGGACAGGCTGGCGTTGAGCGGCGGTGCGACGCTCGCGCGCGAACCGCCCGCCGAGCGCGACGCGCGGAACGACCCACACCTGCCGCATCGGCCAGAGGATGGTCACAGTACCCCGACACACTCACACAAGCAGCGGACCTCAAATTGGACGCCAACAAAACCAGAGTGATCTTTTTCTTTTTAATTGACTATGTATATTGTATAAACAATTTAATAAAATCGCTTTTTTCGCAGATTGTTAAGTTGAATTAATATAATTGTGGAACAACAAAAAAAAAGAAACTAATTATTTTAGTTTTTCGATAAATAAGAATAGTCTACCCAAAAATTAGTTGGCTCACTCTGGCACTTTGTAGGAAAAAATATTTATTTTTACTATTCACTATTTACTGGCATCCAATTTGGGTTCTCTATCCTAAGCCCCTGAGTAACAGTTGATAGTTAGCTTATCTCTAAAATGTATCGAAAATAAAATTAAAATAGGGCCATTTTAAAGTGTTCGGTTTATTTAGTGTTGTTATTCTCAAAAAATCTAGAAACATCGATGAAGTCTACGGATGCCTGGCGATTTCGAGGGGTATCAATAGGGAGGTAATAAAAGGTGCATATCGGATGATTCGATTGAAAAAATATCTAGCAAGCGTCACGACAGATTGCACGAGCGTGGCGCTGTATTGAGAGACAGATTCAGAACAATGACAACCGAGCGCGTTCGGCGTGCGTGCACGCACGTACGTATATTGCGAGCGTACCATCCTCCGACCGATAGTCGGTGACAAACCGACGACTACTCTTTACGTTTTGGAAGAAGCGAAAGTCTCAACGTATACAGCGCATGCTCGAGAATACTAATCTCCATTGATAGTACAAACGGAAGCCTCCCACTACTCATACTATTGGTCGTTCGGGGACTCATGCAAGCCTGTTCCACGGTCGTTCACAACCACCTCAAAACCAAAGCTAGTTCCCACTCCATGCTATCCGCTCACCGTTCATTAATTATAAATACATACAGATAATCCATTACAAAATAACTAATTTCACATGAACATACATTTGATATTAAGAAATATATTAATAACAAAAATATATTGTATTAACTACAAAACATGTTGTGACAATGGCAAAGCTTGGACAAAATCAGAAAGTTATTTATGAAAACTTTCAAAGTTTACTTTCAAAAAATGATAGTAATCCATTTTAAAACTTAATAAACGAAACTTCAACAATGCAATGTCTAACGATGATCATGTAATGTAAAAATAATAACGATTGGTAAAAACTATATAATTATACAGTAACTAACTTCTGCTGTATACTAATCCCTCGAAAACTATCTGAATACTGCAGAGTACCTTTCTATTCTATCTAAATATATTATAATAAGCTTTGCGTCTATCGAAGCTGTTTTGCATGCAGAGCTACACCGCTATGTGAGGGCAAAGCTTTTTATGAACTCACCTTTGGAATGTTTGTCTCTTCACGTAGTTGTCTCGAACGAATTCGACTATCTGTTTCTGGGTTTTTCCGCTATACCTGTGAACAATTACATTCAGATATAGTGTAAACGAAGACACTTGTCTGTTTTGTGAAATTGTTCGTTGTTTAATTTAACATTATAATAAGTCATTCACACATTTTTAAGAATCGTGCTTAGTTATTCAAATACATATTATTTTTTACAAAGACCGAATGAGGAGGTACGAATGTTTGACATAATATAGGAAGCTATAGTACGAATTATAAAATTAGGCAATTATTCAAAATAATAAGAGATACGGATAAAAAGGTTTTTTTTATTCACATCTCTTTTTCTTCATTTATCTCTTTGTCGAGATAATGTTATATGTCATAAGTCAGAGTTAAGAGTATCGGTTCATCACCTAAACGACGAGCCTCGCGACATGACTCGCGCCTTATGTCGCGGCGGTCGGGGCACGGCGGAGCAGCGGAAGAAGCCATGGTTCTCGACGCACTTCTTCCAGAAGTTCTTGCACTCGTTGCGCCCCTCGAAGAAGAACTCGACCACGTCGCGAAAGTGACCCTGAAAGGATAATAAAATCATGGATATTATATAGAAAAATAAATGAAATTAAATATTTTTGTACTGAATATACCGTATTATGTCAAACGAATCCGCCACTGGATCAACCCTAACCCGAAAATTTGTTACAATATCGGTTGTAGGGATACACTATCACACCTAAGAATACATTAAATAGGGATTCAATTAAATTGTATAATTCACAGATTCGAATTATCTTATTTGTGATGTGTTAAGCACAGAATTGGATGCTCCAATTCTCGGAATAGCTAATTCACTATATTCTGTACCTATTCTTCTCAGAGCCGATTCGGCGGTAGACATTTAACAAAAAAAATTCTGTCTATGTTCATCAGGGATGATGCCGATGGCGGCCAGAGGACACTAATGGCGGGACAAATTTTCAAATCGGTTCACTAGTTTAGGAGCCTATTCAACGCAAACAAACAAACAATAAACAAAATCAAATTTTTAATATAATCCCTTTATTTACCTGCCGAGCCCTTAGGCGTCTTATAACATTTTGCGAGCGTTATGCGGAGATCAGCGGATACGCGGCAGCTCCAACAGTTACCTACAACTTATTGTGAGCTTAATGGACACCGACCCATTTATGATGAAATGGACGCTATTGCATGCTCACGTGCGTACAAAATTAGTTATAAGGATATTATTCGCTTTTTATTTCATTTTTGTATTAATAAAATGAATGAAAAAAAAGAGTATGTTTTTGTATGTCTGAAATAAACGTTATTGAAATTGAAAATTTACTAATAAAAATATTTACACAACGGATAAGCTATTCAATTTTGTCTTGATTTGTCAAGACAAAATTGAATAGGCAATTGAATAGGCAGCATCATTGAATAGCTTATCTGTAGAAGTAGGGATTTGGGATCAACTCACATAACCCTCTGGATGCAGCTTGATGAGGAACTTTTTCCGCTTGAAGCTGATCTTCCTGATCTTGGCCCAGCTGAAGGTGTTGATCTTGGTGTAGTGCTGGAACACCACGATGCCCATGTGCGCCACGGCGAGGTTAAGGGGCACTCCCTCGTTGTCTTTCGCCGCGTGCACTTTTATGCCTGAAAAACATAATTATTTCTAATAAATACCCGCTAGATTTTACTACAATTTGGTAATCGTCATAAGAACCATAGTCTATCTGGCGGAAAATTCAAATCTAGGATGTAAATTGCGAAGTATCAATGTAACAAACTACAACAATATGACAAATCTTAATGATTTTATGGATGACGGGGAGTATCAAATATGTTTATGAATTTTCATCAAAAACTCACCATATAGCTCACACCTGCGTGCCGTTTCCAGCAAATTAAGATCCGCCTCAGCTGGACTCTGACCTCTAGAACATTAAAGAAAGAAGACGTTTTATTTCGTTAAGTTGAACTAAATAAGCTACCTACTTGATGCTCGTATTAGCCACTCGTAAATAAAATTTATCAGACAATGTGTTATTAGGCACAACCAGAAGTCTGAAAGAATAATAATAGCTAGATGTCGCCCTGTGGCCGAAATTCGACCATAATAATTCGTATAATTTTTATGTTTGAACTTTAAAAGGGTTCTTTTGCCTGTTAGGTAGAAAAAAATTAATAAAAAATGCAAATGTTGTGAGTTGTGACAGATTTATAAACGTCAACGTGTTACAAAATTGTATCTATCAAACGCACGGTAGTGTGCGTATCATCTGAGGTGGTGTGTGTTGTTATTTTTATTAATTTTATGTATTTTTAAGCATTATTTAAAAAATATTAGCTCTCTGCACACCTTACATAAACTTAATTTATCGGCCAAATTTCAAACTGTACTGAAAGTTTTATCTTCACATATTAATGTAATAATAATAAATATATCGGGACATTTCATAGAAAAAACGTAAAAGATTGAGGGTTTAAAAAAAATAAACACCTCTATCTGTACAGACAATAAGTAAGTACCTACTATATGCTGTAATGTGTTCTATCCAGGATAGAACTTGTACGGTGGCCGACATACCCGGTGTACCACTTTCCGATCTAAGGTCTATTGTCAATAAGGTTCAAAAGTGTTACACTCCGCTGTGCAATATTGTTTGGTATTAATTTAATTTGTTGCGTACTCACATGTGCTTCTTATGATTCTCCATGATGCGACGCTCGGACTCGGGGTCCTGTCCGGGGAAGAACTTGTACCCACTGAGGTAAGTGTGGTCCGGGTAGTCCTCTGGCACGAAGTCGCCGCACTCCGCTGCACACAGTACAGGATTAGCGTATTCACATTTAAACTCGCTTTTAGTAAAGAGTAAAATGTATCAAAATATAGAAAAAAATATACTAAATAAAATTACACTACACTCTCTAAGGTGCTGGGCCATTAATTTCATAGAGACAGGTGATTTACAGAGGCAGCAAAGACTTTGCCTAAATAACATGAATACAATCAGCTGTGTGAGGTCAACGACCTTAACAGCGCCGTAAAGAGGGTAATGTTATAATATTTAGTATATTTTTTCGACATGTTTAAACGTCTTGACATAAGCAGTAGGTCACATGCCCAAAATATCCGTAATTGATTTTAAACAACCTTAAACAATAATAAAAACCAAACCTTATAATTTATATTATAAGGTTTGGTAATGTATCATCTTATCTACAATAACTGTATAATCAATGTCAAGTTATTATACATAACTAAGCCCTCCAATATTCTCGAGTAGTAAATAAAGCTCAATTTTGAATCTCTACCTTAAAAATTGCCACGTCGCGTCTCAGTGTGAACTGACGCTAAGACGTTCATAAAGTCACAGTAGTATAGCTTGTTTGCGCTAAATACTATATACATTATAGAGAATACATTAAGTTTTTATGTCGGCACTGTAAATTGAGCCCGTAAACGCTAATGGCAGCGAACGCAGGGGCCAACGCGGAGTACAAATAAGAGAGGCGAACGCGGGGTTCCGAACGCTGGGAGAGGGAGGGAACTGTCACACCGACTGTTTAACATTAAAAGGGTTTTGAAATGTTAAATAGCGTGCGAAAGTTGGCACGGGTTTAATTCTGTGACGCCGCGGCCGGTTACTATAGAGAGAAAACTGAAAATACAGAGTATAATGAACGTTTATTTAATATTTGAGTACAAACTGTATATACTTTTAATTTATTATGTATTTTATAGGATTGTTAAATATACAGACGGATTGTTAAAACGCGCGTAGCGTGATGATGTTTACTGGTTAGTGATAACCAGCATTTAAGCTCCCCTTCCGTGGTAAACGATATGATATTGGCATTATATTTGTGTACCATCATTTTTTATCAGCCTCATCATTAAAGAGGATATTGACAAAAAAATCCCTGCCACCAAAAAAATCCATACAGAGGTCACGATGATGATGATGACGCGGACGTAGCGATGACGTATTTAACCCTACTGAGCTTACCTTGCACGATATAGCTGGCCATAAGCGCCGCAGTATTGCAATGCACCGCGCCGGAGGCCCGGTCTCGCTTGACTTGCAGACAGAACATGTAGCGCGACCTGGCCGCGGGCAAAGGTCACAGGTGGTGATGATGACGTAGCGCTGACTTAGTTAACCCCAATGAGCTTACCTTGCACGATATAGCTGGCCATAAGCGCCGCAGTATTGCAATGCACCGCCCCGGAGGCCCGATCGCGCTTGACCTGCAGACAGAACATGTAGCACGACCTGGCCGCGGGCAGAGGTCACAGATGGTGATGATGACGTAGCGCTGACTTAGTTAACCCCAATGAGCTTACCTTGCACGATATATCTAGCCATAAGCGCCGCAGTATTGCAATGCACCGCGCCGGAGGCCCGGTCGCGCTTGACCTGGAGACAGAACATGGAGCGTGACCTGGCCGCGGGCAGAGGTCACAGATGGTGATGATGACTTAGCGCTGACTTAGTTAACCCCAATGAGCTTACCTTGCACGATATAGCTGGCCATAAGCGCCGCAGTATTGCAATGCACCGCGCCGGAGGCCCGGTCACGCTTGGCCTGCAGACAGAACAGGTAGCGCGATCTGGCCGCGATCAGAGGTCACAGATGATGATGACGTAGCGCTGACTTAGTTAACCCTAATGAGCTTACCTTGCACGATATAGCTGGCCATCAGCGCCGCAGTGTTTTCATTACACTGCACCGCGCCGGAGGCCAGGTCGCGCTTGACCTGCAGACAGAACAGGTAGCGTGTGAACTCCTCCTCCAGCCTCGCGGGGTCCGGCGTGTAGAACTTGACGCAGAACCGCAGTGCCGGCTCCAGCATGGAGAGGCCGAGCTGCCGGCACATGGGCTTCTCCACGTCCAGCCAGTACTGTGGACAACACGTTACTTTTGGACAACATAGTAATATGGTTTAGCTGGTGATGGACATATTAAGGATATAATAAGGACAAAATAGTAATCCGATATAACTTATGCAGGGAAGTATGCAACGCATCTTCATCAAAACCATTCGAGAAAAACAGGTAATGAATTAAAAAAAAAATTAAACGAATTCGAATTATAGCGCAATTCGTTTGACGGTTTGTGCTTTATGATGGTAAATACAATAGTCTATAACCAATTTTGTGATTGACACAAGAACGCACTTTGGGCGTGTATCCATTGATAGCATTACCATTGGTAATGCTCGTGAGTGTACCTTTGTTCCGTTAGCATCTTGGTACTCCAGGCCAAAATAATCCGCCTCCAGAAGATGTAGCTGCCGGCACACCTGGTCGAACAGCACCCGCCCCAGCGCCTTCGACTGCAACAACACATAAAATATTACAAATTACATAATTAAAACCTTTAATAAGATACGTATCTTATTAAAGGTTAATACTGAAACGCTACTTAAAAATTAAGGCTTTAATTGAGCCCAAATCACAGGCTGCCGCTGTCTCTGCTTGGTTAAATGACATGGACGGCAAGTGACTTGAGTGCCGTCAAATTCAAATTCAAAAAGTTATCACGTATGTAGGGTAATAATATCACTTATGGAATTGTCCCTATGAATGATGCTTACCACCGGTTCAGGAACGTCAGTTTCAGTATTCAGCCGCAGGTTACAAAATTTATATTAAAAATTAAATAATAATAATATATTATCCAGACATAATATTTTATAGTACACTAGATGTTGCCCGATGTGTGCGCAGAAGAAAATCACGCGAGAACCGTACATTTTGTCATGATAATAACCTAACCAAGAGCAATGTCACTACATGTCTAAGGAGGGTTCCGTAACGATAAACGCGTAATAGGTTTTATTCAAATTACTTCAAAAGTTAGTCAGATTTCGTTCAAAATTAGTATTTAGCATAATCTATCAGCCTAGAAAGTTTCTAAATCTCATAGTTTAGAAATGCCAGCTTATAAATCACTCTGGAGGCCGGTTACTCGAAAATAGTTCACTTTGTAAAAAATTTGTGTATTTAAACCTTGCCTTTATTTTAAAATACCTATTCAACGATGGGGATCACACGATGGGGTAGAATGAAAAAATATTTTTCATCCCCATTTCACATGTGTTAATATGGAGAGCTACTATAAAAATTTCGAGCAGGTACTTGAAGGCAAGCTGCCTATACTTCTATTGTACCCCAACACGAGACTGCAGGACTGGCTGGTCAGAAACGGGGCTAAGTCAAATATACAAATTTTTGAAAAGATTTTTTTTATCCCAAAAAATATGCTTGAGGCAATTTGAAATTTTAATATACACACACCGGCATATTTAGCGGAACATAAAATAAAGGTTTGATATCAGTATCATATAAGGTTGCTGGCTGGTTTATACGTCATTTAATTTAAAAAGAAATATTTTCAAATTAAGAAAACAACTGAGCATCACATTTTATGCAATTGTTTTAATTTTATTCAAATACACCTTATCTGGAGCGAACTTCGAGTATTTCTTCCTTCTGAGTTTGATTTAAAATTTCATTGAAATACTTTTTTTTGTTAGTTTTTTTTTAATCGCGCATCTTTTTGGAGTTGAGGACTGAATTATGCCTGACTTAGCCCCAACGGAGATTGCCAGGGCACTCGAAATGCGAAGAAATGGTAAAACCTACAGAGTGATATCCAGAGATCTTCGTCGACCAGTTTCAACGATCCATCGCAGTATCCAACGGTTCAGGGAGACCGGTACTTATGTGAGAAGAGCAGGACAAGGCAGAAAAAGACGCACTTCGAGTAGGGATGATCGTTTCATTCGGCTTCGTGTACGTAGGAACCCCCGTTTGACGGCCGTCCAAGCCCGACATGAGTTAGAAGCAGTGCGGGGTGTAACCGTAAGTGAGCGTACGGTACGAAGAAGGTTCGAAAAAGCTGGTTTGGGTTCATTTGTGCCCGCCAAGGCGCCAAGGCTCGAGGTAAATCATCGTAGAAACAGGTTTACTTTTGTTCAGGAACATCGACTTTGGAACGCGGACCAATGGAGTAAGGTATTGTTTAGTGATGAGTGCAGAATTCTCTTAAATCAAATTGACGGCAGGCAAAGAATAGACAGACGCAAAGGAGAACGATACATTCAGACAAATTTGGAAACTACAGTTCCATACGGTGGTGGATCAATAATGGTTTGGGCGGGCATTTGTTTGGGAGCTCGCACAGACTTGGTAGTGATTGACAGAGGGAGTCTGACTGCAGGCCGCTATATCAGAGAAGTATTAGAAGAAAATGTCGTACCGTTTGCCCCATATATCGGTGACGATTTTGTTTTTATGCACAATAATGCTCGGCCGCATACCGTTCGGGTAACTCTATCAAGCTCATCTTAATGATATGAATATCACTGTTATGGAGTGGCCGGCGAGATCACCGGATATGAACCCAATAGAGCACGTTTGGGACTTGCTGAAAAGAAAAGTTAAATCCAGAATTCCAGCTCCTGCCAACGTGGGTGAACTGCGAATCGCCGTAGTTGAGGAATGGCGGAGACTATCCCCAGGAGACCATCGATAACATCATTCTCAGTATGCCTAGACGGGTAGAAACTTTAATAAGAGCACGTGGAGGAAATACGCGATATTAATCACCATTTATCTAATTTAATTAATTGTTATTTTAATATTAATTTTCACTTTTCCGGTTACATGAAAAGTTCAAAAATGTACCATTTTTCACAAATAGCCTTTACTCGCAAAATCTGTTCTTAATGTGATCTCATTTTAAGTAAAACAAATGAAACTTTAAATAACAAAAGAAGTGTAGTAAGTAGATTTTAAAATAAAACCATATTTTTTTAATTATGGACCTTTTTTTTGTGTTCCGCTAAATATGCCGGTGTATTTTGTTTTAGTTTAATGTTTAAGGAGTTGGCAACAAATAAAGCCAAAACATTTAGTCGGGGCTTTAACCTTTACATCATCATCATCATCATCATCATCATTAACAGCCATAGGACGTCCACTGCTGGACTTAGGCCTCCCCCAAAGATTTCCACAACGAACGGAAACCAGATTTACCTTTACATACCAGTAAGTAAATTGGAAATATGGTGGCTATCAATTCATGATTTTCTGACATCTATCGGTCATTTTATGAACTACGATGGAGTCTACTATACGTACGTTGATAATATGAAGATCGTAATTTATAAAATGACCGATAGTTTCACTCTGTCCGTCCGTCTGTCGTCCTTGAGTATTACGGAATCCTAAAAATTTGTCTATGTTCTTCCCCGTAGTCTACACTCTACTCTGTGCTAAAATTTATCAAAATCGGTTCAGTAGTTTGCATTGAATAGGCTCAGCCTATTCAATGCAAAGAAAGAAACAATCAAATCTTTTTTCTTATAATCTTAATTAAGATTTTTTTTGGGGAATGTAGTAATTTAGATATAACATTTTCATAATTCTTGGCCTCTAATTTGTCTATATCATAACTTTGACTACCTTTATACACTTCGGGTATGTTTATAGGCTCATGCTAATTTATTTTAAATAAGCTGTGTAGTGTGTGGTTAAAAGCAAAAATTGTATGTTTTCAAAAATTTTCGATAATAGTTATAAATATTCAAGCTAAGTTTCCTTTTAAGGTTTTATTTTTTTAATATTAACGTCGAGCCGAGTTTCGGGATAGATAGACATCGTAGATACATAATATATATTTAATCGTAATTTATCCGCCTAAAAGCCTCCAAAAAAAGATATAAGAAAGATTCCTTATAAGGGGTTTAATATTGATTTGAGAGTAAAGTTTTATGTATGACTTTATTTGCGTAACGTGAATTTCCAATACACTGAAAGAAACGACAGTCTATATTAAAAATAAAATGTCCTGGCCGTAAGTTATTTGTGAGCTAAATTAAATATTATTCAGTTTAGGCGCTTATATTTCATACACATTTACCTAATAGTGACGCGACAGGTAGGTACGATTTTTGTATGGAGCGTTTTCACGAGACTTGCGAAATTTTGTAAACAAATCGCTTTACCTATGAAATAGAAAAATATAGATTTTTAATATAATGTTTCTTCTGAGAAGTAACTGATATTTAATAGTACCTACTATTTATATATGCAATAAGAAAAATTCAGTTGTCTAGCCTAATGCACTTTAGGTTATAACAATGTGTAAACACCATCAGCCCCCTATGGCGCCCAAAGCAAAGATAGTGACGAATTAGGTCAATTTATATTTACCTTGGCTATTTAAGGTAGTCTCTGACGTCAGACTCTCACCTCAACAATGTGAATTAATTGATTACCTATCTAAAATACCTTTAACAATATGTCATTGAGTTTTTAACTGGGGCAGTACGCTTAAGAAGAAACAGAAGGGCCACGCAATGTATGGAAAGGCATACATACGTAGTCCCCTCTTTCCTCCCTGGATAATGCCGGTAGAATAACAATTTTTTTCCTGAATATTTAAGGATACTAGCATCATTAGCAATATTAGCATGTCCCTATGATTTCCTTTTTTTCATAAATTAATTATTAAAAGAGATGGATCTTGAAAAACTTAAAAAAATGGCTAGATTTTCCGCGGTGTTCAAACATCCAGAAAACAAATTGGACTAAATTATATAAAAAAATTAAACATAGGAACACAGTTCAAGCCTTTTTTGAATTGTAAATGAAAAAAGTACTTAAATCGGTTAAGTTTTAGAGAAGGAATCAGGGGACTACGATCGTTTTTGTACTTTTAACAGGTATTTTCAGTTCAAGTTACAGTTGTCTTTGTCGCACTCTCACACTTTGATAGCTAGCTTGTTCGAGCACTGCGGGACAGCAATAGATTTTACAAATACCTATTTTTCATTTCTCTAACCCTTGATGTTTCTTCTTAATGTATTAACATGGACATTATAAAACAGGCAAGGGCCATTACTTAGTTTTAAATTGAAATATTAGAACGAAGGTATTTTGTTTAATATATAGGTACTTTTATATAGTATCTTAGCATCGAAAACTAGGAATTTATAGAATTTTCAGAGCGCCATCTTATTCTTTGGACCAGAGCAGTGAAAATATTTACCTAATAATTAGTAAGTGATAAATAATTGTATAGCAAAGCTCTTACAAAAACGCGAACCTTATTTATACTTCACTCAGATTGTGCAAATTCAAACACATACCGTATACGCACCGTTATAATCCATTCTTCTTGTTCTCTGACCTTCTGGTCTTATTGTTTGACATAACAAATTCTAAAAGTTATGTAGTAAAATAATTATGACGATTAATAATTATTGATTTTTTTGCATTTATTTCAAATCGACTTGCTCTTTTAATACCTATTTATATCAACGAAAACTGAAAAGAAATCAAGTAATGAATATATTGTCACGCAACAGCGTGAGTCTCGGACACATAACATCTACATACAAACCACCGTACACAATCCCATAACTATCCGGACTCAGAAATGCTCACTTAAGCTTTTTCTCGATAAGATTTGGCATACAGCCAGTAGCGCTATGATAAGGCTCGTTTCGGACCCCGCGTCTAAAACTCTCGACCCAGATAAGCTATCAACGATCACACTTGACACGCTTCGTTTGTTTAAGTTTTCTATATTTTAATTACTTTACACATTTAACACATTCATAAAACTTCGCCATCGTCATAATTACACTAGGGCTGGCATGACCAACCTGCTGCCCGCGGGCCTTTGCCCTACGGCCCGCAGGCCTTTGCCATGCGGCCCCTGAGCTAATTTAAACCTCGAATCATCTAATCGGGATTCTTTACAAACACGTTCTATCGACAAATCGCGATATGCGCGGACAAACGGTAACCGACCCAGTGCCTATAATAATACGCTCGATATTCGCCTGGCGGCCGATCATTTATGACAATATTTGGTAAATAATTGAGAAACATTGATTTTTGGGGACAGATGTGCGGCCCGCTAGGATTTTGCTAAAATAAAAAATTGGCAAGGAATCTTTAAAAAGTGGTTATACTGCTCGGGCAACACTACAAACTATGCTACCGTTGATTGTTGCACTTGTTGTAGTTGGGTCACGGCATTCGTGTATTTTAGTTTTAAGTATTTTTTATAATGTAAATTTTCAGTATTCAATCAGCAATTTTATGAAGGGTATTTCCAAACCAATGAATATTAAAATGGAATATTTTAGTATCTCAACCGGCCAGACGTCCCGGTTGCTCCTGCGAACGCGGCGTCAGGGTCAATACGCTATCAAACGCCTGTTACACAGGGAGCGTGTTGGCTCGAGATTTATTAACATTGATGCCGTGCTTGTGCCGCAGTCCACAGTCCGTTCAGAGTTATTTTACCATTGACAGGACCTTTATGCCAACGACATAAGATTCACTCTCAGAAACTCCCGGAGGTAAAATGACTCCGAACGGACTGTACAGACTCACGGCCGGTAGCCCGCATCCACTTACTACTTTTATGAGCTACTCTCTTGTTCATATCTTTATGATCGTCATATTACATTAACACTGCCGAGTTCGAACTATGTACGACGGATATAAATTGTCTGTGATACTAGTAAAGAAAATACTTATGTTAATTTAAAGGGTTTTTCTATATCATATAATATAATATATATATATGAACACGTGAAGCAAAAACCTTGTACTCCGTTTTACGAAAAGTATGCGAACGGAGGAGTACTTAGTTTGGCACAGTTAAAGTTCATATTATGGGGAAAGAGTAGGTACTAATATTTTTTTTATAATAATGCTTTAAAAATACATTAAATTAATAAGAATTACGTTACACACACTACCTCAGATTATTAGCTCACACAGCCATATCTAAGAGGTTTAACCTTTGACAAAAGAACCCTAATAAAGTTCATACTTAAAAATTGAATGATGGGTACATATCGACCACTAGGCAACCGTAGGCAACAAAAACGAACGAAAAGATACGGAACATCCCACTGAAGGCATATGAATGTAGGTAGAGATTGAGGTAAACTGTACGTCAGGATTAAATATACGCCCTTAGGGCGATTATGCGTCCAGTTAGACGAGGCAAACGGTCGCTGGTCGGCTGCTGTGCGGTTATTTAAATGCGCCCTAAGCGGTATTGATGGCGACAAACCTCAATAGGATTAAGGCAATAGGCGTATATTATATGCTACTTCTGACTCTCTCTACTGCATCTTCTGCTTCTCTTATAATATGTTAAAAAATTAACCAAAACTTCATTTGGACCTTCGAGCCGGATTGAATATCGTTATCAATTCATAAACATGTCAATTTACTTTGTCACGGACAAAGTAAATTGACATGTTTACGAGGTAGACCCCCACATTAAAATCACATAACCTTCACATTAAAAATTAATAAAATATTATTTAGGCAACAATCCATAATGCTATTGAGGAATGTTGTCTATTCAGTCAATAGGATTGATGCACCGATGTGCATTAGACGTCTATATTATGTATTTGCATATAGCCTCTATACCTCAAATTTCTCCTACTCCAGGAGTTCAAAACTAAGGATAGGCTATGATTTATTTTTTTATTTTTTTATTTAATAGATACACCAACAAGGAACAAACATTATTAAAAGCTAAAATTGCACATTCATGTTGTTTACACATCTAAATGCTGCCTTAATTATAGGTGTAATACAACTTGCATCTTTTATAAGTACTTACATAATTTCAGGGAGATTAAGTTACTATGAATTAATATAATTTACAAATTAAACATAAATAAATCAATCACTTAAGTAATAAACTAAGAATTTAAATGGTTGAAACTAAACAAAGTTGTTCGACAGTAATTGTTCAATTTTTATTGCGTTCTTATTATTTTTTTAAATTCGATTAATTTACTTGAGAATATACAGGCCTCGGTCGTACATGATATATAATTGTTATATTATGTCCTGCACATTCTATTAATCGGTGAAGATTGCCCCAAGTTAGTTTTAGCAAAGTTAATGTGGAATGGCTTGTAACAATTTTTTCTGGGTATCCTACTTGGCACATTAATGGATATTTTACGAAGTAGTTGGTTGCAATCAATAACACCTGTTACTAGCTTGTGCAGAAAAACTAAATCCAAATATTGCCTACGATCTAAAAGTGGTTCCATCTTGAAGAACGTTAATCTGTCTTTATAATGTGGTATTTTTTTAGCCAAGCCATGTTGAAAAGAGAGGTGCCATAGGAATAGTTTCTGAACGCGTTCTATGCGATTTGTATAAATGGCGTAAAGAGGGTTCCAGACAGTGCTGCAATATTCAAGTTTGCTGCGTACTAGGGCGTTATATAAAATTATGGTGGTTAAGGGATTTTTAAAACTTACTGAATTACGCTTGATGAATCCTAGCATTTTTAGACTATGGCAAACAATGTTATCTACATGTTTATGCATCTGTAATTTTGAATCTAATATTATACCGAGATCCCTTATTTCTTGTACTTGACTAAGTGTATTGCCGTTAATATTATAATCTATAACCCAGGAAGCCTTACGTTTTCGCGAAAAGCGGATATGGTAGCATTTGCTAATATTTAGGTCCATTAGATTGTTTCTACACCAAGTAGTTAAATTATTTAGATCGCTTTGAAGTTCACGTGTGTCACGAGTTGTATTAATAGTTTTTTTTAATTTTGAGGTCATCAGCAAAAAGGTAGAAATCTGTATGAATGAAACAAGTGGAAATATCATTAATGAAAATATTAAAAAGCAAGGGTCTCAACCTAGAGCCATGTGGAACTCCGGATAGAGTTGGAAAAGGATCTGATGTGAAACCATTTACCACTACAGTTGATGTTCTACCAGATAAATACGACTTAATCCAAGATAACATAGAACCTGCGACTCCAAATCTATGCAGCTTAGTCAAAAGTACGTCATGGGAAACCCTATCGAAAGCCTTGCTGAAGTCGGTGTATATAACATCAACGCAGTTTTGGCCATCAACGGACTCCATCAAATCATCAACAAAAGTAACCATGTTTGTGGCCGTAGATCTGTTGCCTACGAATCCATGCTGGTTTTCAGATATATAAGGTTTTACGTGCCAAAATAGGATAGGGTAAATTAACTTTTCAAATACCATCCCAAAGGCTGGCAAAATTGAAATGGGACGGTAGTTTTTAATATTGTGCTTATCACCGGCTTTGTGGAGTGTTAAAACAAGTGCTTGTTTTCAGACATTAGGAAAGTGACCATTGCGTATAGAATGATTAAAAATATGGTATAATAGCAGGGAGAGACCTTTTGCACAAGTATTTAAAAAAATTGGCGGGATGCCATCAGCACCTGCGCCTTTTTTGGCGTCGAGGTTTTTTAGAGTTTTATAAATTATTGATTGAGAGATTGACACCACGGCGTGAGAGTTGGATCCTACATTGAAATTAGATTTCATAACACGATCGTTATTATTTAGCATAGAATTATTGTACGCATCTGAGAAGTTACTCGCAAAAAGATTACAAGTATCACGACCAGTAGAGGATATATTATTGCCTAGATGCATGGAAGATAGAATACCTATCGTCGAGTGCTTTTTAGATTTTATAAATGAACAGAAGTGTTTTGGGTTAGAGTGATGGATAATTCAATTCTCTGCATATACTGTCTATATTGTGAGGATTGTAATTTTTTACACCGATCTCAGAGTATTTCAAGCGAGATGCGATCTAGAATTAGAATTCTGTATTTATGTTTCTCCTTTAGAAGTCTTAAAGATCAGAACCAAACCAATTGGGGTAGTTAATTCTATTTCTTTTTGGGCCATATTTAGATACATATTCCTCGATTATTACTTTTAACTTTTTATAAAAAATATCAGCCATAGCATTAACGTTCGGACTGCCACTAAAGACAACGTCCCAATTTATTGATTCTAATTTATCATTTATTTTATTATAATCGGCTTTAAAAAAATTATGTTTAGCTACGTTTCTGTTTAAAAGTTTATTAGGCTCTGAGAAAATATCAAATTCTAGTACAGGATGCGCTCGATCAATATTACCAACAAGAGTGTTATTGTTTTCACGTAAATTTCTTGCCGGAATATTGCTAAAAACAAGATCCAACACGTTCTTTTTATAATTTAGAATATGATTGTACTGCTTAAGATTGTTAAAGTGAATAAAATCAATTAATTCGTTAATCAAATCAATATTAATATCTATATCAGTAGACCAAGATATTTGTGGCATATTAAAGTCTCCTATAATCATAGCTTGGCTTGTATTACATAAAGCTCTATTGGCGTGATCAAGAAATTCATCTAGAATGTGTGCTTGAATTGGTGGTGGTAAGTAAGCCACACATAATAATAAACGTGAATTTGATGCCATTTCTAAACTTAACCATAAATCTTCACATCTACTCTCTAACTTGTAAATTCTCTCTGACGGTATAGTTTTTTTAATTGCAACTAAAACACCTCCACCAGATTTTTTTGGGTTAAAACCAGTTGAGCTACGGTCTCTTCTGTAAACTACATAACGTTCATCAAATAGTTCAGTGTCATAAACATTTAAATCCAGCCATGTCTCAGTTATTATAATGACATCAAAATCATTTAGGCAGGGGCGTGCGCTCCATATAGGCAGAAATGCAGTGCTTTACTTGTCATTCACAGATATTTTAATAAAACGTTCGTACGTTTTAGATGACTTTAATTAATAGTAAATAAATTAATAAAAAAAATATAATAACTTTAAAACGCCTAATATTTTATAAATAGCAACTCATGCAGTAGCTTTGTGCAGGACAAATCATCGCATGTATCTGTAATTTTCATACTTCGCAAACGCACACACCCATGAATATCGACATGTTTAAATAGGCGAAACTCATGCGGCATGAGATGGCCTTCGGCTTCGGGCGCCCGTGGCGCGAGCTTGGTACTACAACGAGTTCTATGATTGCCAGTATAATGTTATTTACTAAGAAAACTTACTAGATAGAACTTTACGTGGAAATTATAAATGACACTATTTTCAGAGTACGAACATAACCAAACATAACTAAGTATATTATTATCTACGTACTAACGTAGTATATTATTATCTCTGTGCTATAAAGATAAATTGTTAAATAAGCGCCCATAGCGCCGCCTGCGCGTTGCGTCGTCGTTTTAACTAGGCCGCCATCTATCGTGAATTGACGATATTTAATTTGAAGAGTCCCGTAGTGCCGATGTACTTTATCAATTCAATTTTTAAAAAAGAGGGCGTTGTATGAATAAAATATTGTTATAAATTCATATTTTATTCAGTAATCATTGAAAATTTTGAAGAATAAAACTAAATAAATCACTGACGTAAAACAAAACAAGTTACATGGCGGTTTAATTGTGCTTTTAATGTAATTTACTTTTCCAAGGTTCACAATGCTTACTCATAGCGACATCTTTACGTACTGAGCATGTACTTCATTTTCCAATGTATGAAACTGACCAGACATGGTTCGGCTATCCGATCGCTTCCGAAAACCGTCGAACTGGCTTGTCGGAAATTATTCGTTGCCTATACGAGTAAAAATTATAAGCCGCGAATCTAATAAATCGACGTATGCATTATTTGTTTAAATAGAAGAAACGTTTTGTGTTTCGCGGGGGCCATATTGCATATTTCATGTGATAAGCATTGTTTACAATTTAATCGCTCCAGTTTATTTATAGTTTTCTTAAAAGATTTTTCATTTTAACATTTGAAAGTGTGTACATTTAACAGTTTATTACTGAGTTTCTATAATAATTGTACTGATTTGCTTTTACTAGTGAGTTAGTCGATTTTTTTCAAATGTTATTGACTGTGAGGTTTTGAAAATGTGTGTTTTTTTAAAAATTAAAAATAAGTTCTCACAATTGTCATTCAGTGAAAAGATACAAATTCTGTCTAAAGGTAGGTGTGTACCCGAGTTACAACAATTAAACCAGCAAAAAAATAATGTAACTCGAAAATTTCATGTTAAAAGTTATGAAACGTATAATGGCTGTGTGGTTGTGTACACACGATTAAATTATATTGTTTTTCTTGCATATTATTTAGTAATTTACATTGGGATATAGTAATCTCAAGTAACCGGAACCTTGAATATGTGAAAATTGAAGCTGACTGACTGGTGAGTAGTTACAATATTTTAAAATATGCTTATTATTTTACTTATTAGAATTTCTTCCGCTGCGACGATCGATCGCTGTTTTGTCTGCGTTGCCGTAGAAGATGTACATGAATAGTAGTACATCTAAGACTTGCTCTGTTGGCATGGTTTCGACTTAGAGATTCGTCGCTTGGCTGTAGCTATGTTAAAAATCTATAAACGAAAAAGTTTTTGTGACCGAGTACTTCGCCGCATACCCAGTGTCATAATCCTGTGCACGCCACTGCATTTAGGGTAGCATTATGAAAAAAATCATCAGTTTTCGTGTTAAGGCCACGTACGTTCTGATAATATATATTTAAGTCTGCGAATTTTATAAAACTTAGCTACAGTCGCAAGCAAATCACCAAATCTTTACAGAATTAATTCATAATATTACCCTGTCCTAGTTTATTTAAACATTCCATGTTTCTTACAAAAATATATTCGGAAGACTCAGTTTTTCTCATGTATATACGACCATTGCGAATCCAAATAAACTTGTATTTTAGTTCCTTCGCCTTTGCCCTAGCAGCAGCGTGCAAGAACTTCATTTTAGGAGTTAGATGTTCTGTTTAGATTTAGATGAGTTAGATGATTTGACATTTATCAGAAAAAAATCTTCAATACAAGAAAAAGTTACGCCATCTTGATTGCAGAAGATTTTGTCAATTTAATGCGGAATAAACTGCGGAAGGCAAATGTCAAAATGTCAATATGACAAATGTCAAACCTTGACTACCTCAGACGACCCAGTAAACCTAAAAAGTAACAGCTTAAGTGTGAACACTTTTCGCCTCGACATGCCTCATCTATGTTAAATAGATCCATTTAACATAGATGATTGCTCCTACTTATCTTATTATTATTATGAAAAAATGCGTCGCATATATCACAATTGGTCCGTCGAGCCGAATTGCAAATTATTACGACTTATACATGTCAATTTGTTTGACCGTGTACGGTGGAACATCATCATATTATGAAGATGAACATTATCCGCTTATTATTCTGCAGACGACGCGAAATTGAGCTCTTAAATGTGCTTAAGTGGATCCAGAGTGTCGAGCGTCAAACGACAAATTGATAATATATTGTACTCATTTTATTTTCAATATTGCATGATTACATTACTGTAATCCAGGCAGTACTGTTATGCGAACAAGCTTTGTATTATTAAGTAAATTAGCTTTACGGCTTTAGCAGTGAATGGCAAGCTTATGTGTACCTACTAAAAGGTTATTCACATTCCCGTTTACTAATAAAAATGTTTACACAACAGTTATGCTATTTAATGTTGCTGTATTTGTCTGTTAAGTGACTTTTCCAACGTATCAGACAAAGACAGCAGCCTAACCGAAGTGTAAATATTTTTATTAGTAAGGGGATAAGAATATAGTGCGTAAGGGTATAAGAGGGTAAGAGGTAATGTGTGTTGTTGTTATTTTAATTATTCGTATGTATATTTCTAAGCATTATTTTAAAGAATATTAGCTTTTTGCACACCTTCCTCCACATTAACTTATAAATACTCCTCCGTTGGCACAATAATTCTCGTGTACACAACATTACTGAAAGTTTTTGCTTCACATACTAATATAATAAAGTAAGTCGAACAAACTTCAATATTTATCTTTTGAACCGTATCTAGTGAGAACACAGGTAATGTTCAACTTGTATAGAACTGTTTTCGTTCCATTCAATCCCGGCGGTACTAATAGTTGCCAATTTTAAATGCAACTTAATATTTGAGCTGGTATTCGATCTGCAATGCGGTGTGGTCGGAATTGATGCAGGCATAACTCGGCGACCCCTCAAATTCCCTATATTCAGGTATGTATAATGTACATAAATAATGGAGGGATCAATTATAACTTTACAATGGGAATTTTTTTTGTGACTTAACATCATGTAAATATACTATTACTACTGATCAGTGACCACTTCAAATGGAGGATGAAAATAAATATTATAGGTTTTAACCCCCATACGTAGGTACATTTTTTTTAAAAAGGTTCCGACTTCCAACGAATGAGAATTTTTAAAGGCCCCTAGACGAGAGGCCAATCGATTCAGTTAGAACTGACGTCAGTTCGGCCTGAACGGATTCGAGCACATACACTGAAAAAATAGCATCCGACCCAACTGACGTCATTTCGGCCTGAACGGATTCGAGCACATACACGGAAAAAGCACTTCAGTTCGTTCTGATTTGTCGCGAGCTACGGTCGTGTTTATTACTTGTAAACTCACTACGCTTGTATACGATACACGCCCGCACGGCCACGGCTCTGGCGAGAACTGAAGCTATTTGTCACACATGGTCCGTTCAGTCCAGAATTAATGTTGCCAACTTAGTTATTTTACAAAGTTTTACTACTAAATTGTTTTATTCCCTCCTTAGTAGGAATTTAGTTGTTAGTAGCGTTTTAGTAGGAAAGAGCCAGACAGTAATCATATGCAAAATGGCATAGGTTAGGCATAAAAAAAACAAACAAAAATTTACACCTTATCATAATAATACATCGTAGCATTCGTACGTTGTAACTTGCTTGAAACTACCCGTTTAATTACTATACACGTAATATTTCCTAGAATATTTTAATAAAATTCAATAAATAATAAAATATTATATATAACAAAACCTAAACGCAGTGGTTTTTGGGGGCTTTAGGGATTCCTAAGTTGAGTAGCTTTTTTGATAGTTTTCAGTATACTTTTAGTAGGTTTTAGAAGAAATCGACACGAGTTTAGTAGTTTCGCAAAAACAGAGCTGGCAACACTGGAACGAATCGCTTCAGTCTATCCGGCCGACTGATGCGATCTCAAAATTGCACACAGACAATACGATTTTACATCCGTTCAGGCCGAACTGAAGGAAAACCGGCCCGTTTATAGAGCCCCTTAGTTTGTTACATCTGACAGCTGTTTGACACTGCTAGGATCCGACTTTTACAAAGCCAGCGGGCCTAGCATGGCGACCTGAAGAAATAATTTTAAATAAGAAATATTCTATCCAAAACAGTTCGTTGCAAAATAGTTCTTACCAGGCCATGGTAACAAGGTCGTCAATAGAAGTCGTTATAATTTGTCTTGGACCGCCATGATGTGGAGTAGTTGACATTATTGTAAGACTGTCAAAAGACGCCATTTTATTCGGGAAGAAAAGAAATGTTGTTTCTCATAACGACGATGCATCGACCTTGCTGCCTTACAATAAGAACTATTTTGCTCCGAATAGTATTGATGTTTCTTCAATCTGTCATTTTGTCGATTCTTCGGTGTTTCTAGAGTGCGCGTGCTAAGCCTGATGGTGATAGAAAAAATGTGTCGAAAGTTCTTAAGCCCCCCGGTTGTTTGATGCAACCATTTGACGTCGGTTTGATCGGTTTGTTAAACGGCACTGTTCATTTTCACTGTAACTTCACTGTCAAACAAAACAAAAAGATGTAATTCTATCAAACGAGTTTTGACAAGCCGTTCAAACTAGCTTTGTAAACGATCATATTGGTTTGACTCAAACCAAAATTTAAGTATTTGAGTCAAACCGTTCGATCGTCTCGGTGGCTCTTTACTGACAGTTATCGAAGTAACTTTCGCCACCAGATGGCCACCTTGTGTGAGTCGGGTCTGCCCTCATTGAGCACTGCTATTTGAAGTCGGCTAAGCTATTTAAAAAACCATAATATTATTATCTTTTTTTTTTGCTATAGCACAAGAACAAAATTTCCTTCCGTTTTCAAAATTTCATTCCCATATGAAAACCAAATCAAATAGGTAATCTCATTTCCACTAATCCAATCTTACATCGAGTCATAAACTAAGATTCGATTTGCGCTCACGAGTCGGGTAGTTGGAAATTGAAGTGATTTACAGCGTCTAACTTGCCCGTATCGAGTTACACAAAATTAATCAGGTAGTTTTCATACAACTTTCCTGGATACAATAGCTAACAACATATAAATAATAGGTAGACCTATGAAATTGCCGTTCTGCAGTACTGGCCATTTCAAATCAAAATAATTATTGTTTGGCTACGAATTCTAATTTCAAATTAATTTTATTTTAAAAATATGGAATTCTTTTTCCAAAAGTAGTCATTTGTTTATTGATTAGTGTTACATTTTCATCGCAATTCAATCTTTTTCATCATCATGGATACGTTAAAAATTTATTTAAATAAATAAATACGTTAAAAAAAATTCGAGTAGTTATAGAATATGAGTACCGTCGTGGCAGCAACGCGGCACAAGCGGCGAAATTTCGACCTGAAAAGTGAACCTCGCGGTCGTCTGAAGACTTTGGTCCACAATGACGAATTAAAGGCGATTGTGGAAGCAGAAGCTGAACACAATCTACGACTGAATTAGCAGCAGCTTTCGACGTTAACGTCAAAACAATATTGGTCCATTTGCGTCAAATTGGCAAGGTAAAAAAGCTTGACAAATGGGTGCCCCACGAACTCAATGATCGCCAGCGCGAAGTACGCGTCGAGACGTGCCTTGCACTGCTCAACAGATACACAAATTAAGGAATTTTGAACCACATTGTTACCTGCGATGAAAAATGGATTCTGTTTGATAACCGCAAGCGCTCAGCAAAATGGTTGGATCCTGGTTCAGCACCTAAACAATGACCTAAACGAAAACTTGCCCCTAGAAAAGTGATGGTCACTGTTTGGTGGTCTAGTGCCGGTGTGATTCATCACAGCTTCTTACCAAACGGGGTGAGCATTACTGCAGATGTGTACTGTGAAGAACTGAACACAATGATGGAGAAGCTGGCACATCTCCAACCAGCATTGGTCAATCGCTCGTCTCCGCTGCTCCTGCACGACAACGCGCGACCTCATACTGCACAGCAGACGGTCTCCAAGTTGCAAGAACTGGGGTGTCCGTCATCCGCCCTACTCACCAGACCTTGCGCCTACAGACTACTACTTTTTCCAGAATTTGGATAACTTCTTGGCGGGAAAAAAATTCAATACCCGAGAGGCAGTACAAAATGCCTTTGAAGAATTTGTTGCCTCCCGTCCAGCTGATTTCTTTAAGAAGGGCATTAATAAACTGCCACTGCGTTGGCAAAGATGCATTGATTGCATGGGTAATTACTTCGATTAATACAAATAAAAAAAACATGAAAAAAAATTGTTTAAATATTTTCATACAAAACGGCAATTTCATAGGTAAAGACCTAATATTACTTGTATCTCAAACCCGGCACTAATTAGCGTTAGGATGGGACTATATGATCCGGAATCTGGTAGAATTCAGAGCATTGAAAAAAGAACTCTGAAGCAGTACAATAGAGCTGAAAATCGGACACACGATTTGACAACTGTCACATTTGACATTGACATTTGACTCAACACTCGTGTATTCGATTTTTAACTCTCATTGTATGCGTCCAGTGTTCTAGTTTCAATGCTCTCCATTTTCTCCGGTCGGAGAGATTCCGGATCATAATATATCCAGTCCCAGCCTGGGAGTATATTATGATCGGGAAGGTATGGTAAGGAATCCGGCAAATTGTATAATCTTTATCATTCCTAGGCCAGTCCACATCTGGCTAGTAGTGGACTGGCCTAGGAATGAAAATTACTCAGACAAGTACAAGTTTTTGTATGAGTAGCTTTTTAGTTTTCTTTTGCTGTATTGAATATTTTGGAGCGCTAGATTTGCATTTTCGTGTACACTAAGCCCTGGACTTATAATATATATGATATGGATAATACGTTTTCGTTTTTTCGTCTGGGGTGACTTGTAACTAATTCCAGTAACGAAGGCCAATTCTACCCAAGATTTCGAAATGAAAACAAGAATATGCAGAATATTTGTTTATATAAGGTTTGGTAAAATCAATTACTAATATTTTGGGCATATGATCTACTGCATTATTCTAAAGACATTTAGACAGAAAATTATTTTAAAATTTCGAAACCTTGTATAATATGTATTAGGTCTTTACATATGAAATTGGCGTTTTGTCGTACTGGCCACTTTGATCTCAAATATATCTTCTTTGGTTAGGAATTTCAATTTCAAATTTATACCGCTATTTACTCATGCATTTGTGTTTCGAAAACAGTAATTCGTTTGTTTTTTCCTCTTTTGGTTTTTTCTTTGCGTCACTCGGTTTACAAAATGGAAAACTTGAAATATCGTATTATTTTCGAGTACGAGTTCCACCGTGGCACCAGTGCTGCAGAAACGGCTCGAAGGATTAATGATGTGTATGGCGGCGGTGTCGCAAAAGAAAACATAGTGCGTTTTTGGTTCCAACGTTTTCGTTCTGGAAATTTCGACCTGCAGAACAAGCCCCGTGGACGGCCGGAGACCAAAGTTAATAATGAAGAATTGAAGGCTATTGTGGAAGCGGATCTATCGCAAACCACGACCGAACTAGCTGCAGGCTGCGGTGTTGGTGATAAAACTGTTTTAATCCACTTGAAGCAAATTGGGAAGGTGAAAAAGCTTGAAAGGGTACCTCATGAATTGAGTGCAGCAAACCTACAAACACGCGTCGACTGCTGCGTTACATTACTCAACCGGCACAATAATGAAGGGATTTTAAATAGCATCATTACCTGTGATGAAAAGTGGATCCTGTACGATAATCGGAAACGCTCATCGCAATGGCTGAACCCTGGCGAACCAGCCAAAGCCTGCACAAGCGAAAATTGACTCAAAAAAAGTTACTTATGAGCGTTTGTGTGGACTAGTGCCGGTGTCGTTCACTACAGCTTTCCTAAATCTGGCCAGACGATTACGGCAGATGTCTATTGCCAGCAACTGCAAATCATGATGGAAAAGGTAGCTGCTAAACAACCAAGGTTGGTCATTCGCTCAAGGCCACTGTTGCTTCAGGACAACGCTAGACCACACACTGCACAACAGACGGCTACCAAATTAGATTAGAATTGTCTAAGACCATCCACCGTACTCCTTGGACCTTGTTCCAACAGATTACCATTTTTTTTCGAAATTTGGATAACTTCTTGCAAGGGAAAAAATTCAACTCCGATGGGGCACTCCAAAGCGCCTTCAAAGATTTTATTGATTCCTGTCCGAATGGTTTTTTTAGTAAAGGAATCAATGAACTACCTATGAGATGGCAAAATTGCATAGATAGCAATGGTATATACTTTGATTAAATAAATATATTATGTTTAAAAAGAATCGACTTTATGTTCCTCCTTTAAAAAACTTTCTTTTTGAAATCAGCTGTTTGGCAGTATTTAGCTCAATGACCTTCTCAGCGCAGTAGACATCTTCATATTTCATAGTAAGTAGATGTTTCTTTCAAATTTCTAATATTTTTTCCGTCAAAAATTGATTTCTCAATACGCTATTAGTTTCGCAAGGCATATATTATAGTAACATCTACGAAAAAAGCTCTCAAAATCAACTACTATTATAAATGTAAAAGTTTGTGAGGATGAATGGACGGATGTTACTCTTTCACGCAAAAACTACAGAACGCATTTCGATGAAATTTGGTATGGTAGACTCTGGATTATAATATTATAGTAATTTTTATTCCGAAGAAGTACAATATTCCCTTAGGATGCTATATTTACGCGCGCGTACGGGACGAAAATAGTGATTACATAAGACTACGTCACATGCATCGTCTTCAAGGATGTCATACATAAACCAACGTTTAATACATTATGCCGAAACTGCGGCGGCGGCCAAGTTCTAAGTGACTTTGCATATTGTAGGCGCACGTGTCCAGACATTTAGGTACTATAAAATATCTAGAGTCCTTCGGGTTGCATAAAACTGTTTTTCTCAGTACAGAGGGTAAGCACGAATAATTGACAAGTACGTATTCGTAACGAATTAAGTTTGTATAGGCGCTAGGCGCTGTCTTAATTTTCATACAATTCTTATTCGACAACATTACGATCACGTTGCTGTCAATTGTTCCTGCTGGGCCCGCTGGTCTAGTCTATTCGCGTTAAGAAGGCAGTGAATCATGAATACATATTATGCCAAAATGGCTTATTTTAATTTGCATAATGTAAATTGTGAACACAGCTTATGCGTCATTGGTCAATTTTGTTATTTCTACGAATGATTCACTACCTTCTTAACGCGGATAGAGTATAATAATAATAATAATTTATTGTTGCAAAAAAGCAGATTGTAGTTCGTACAAAATTTACTTACAACTAGGCACAATTTTTAGATACAATCTAGTCACTGTGGGTTGCGTCATTGGTCAATTTTGACATTTGTACGCATGACGCACTACCTTCTTAACGCGGAAAGAGTATCGTAATAATTTTTTTTTTGAAAAAAAGCAGATTGTAGTTCGTACAAAATTTACTTACAACTAGGGACAATTTTTAAATACAATCCAATCCAGTCACTGTGGGTGAAGTCCCGGTACCCTTAATAAGGTTTATAAACCTGTAGTCCCTTTCCCTCTGGATACGACATAGAAATTACACTGAAGATACAGTAATTTACAGGGGTTCTGCATGGTCAATGGTCAAATTTTAATAATGTTAATGATTAGGTTAGGTTAGTGCAAGCATATACATATGTATGTGTGTGGGGGGGGGGGATGCGTGCGTGTGTGTGAGCGAATACGTATGTGAGTGTACATAATATAATACTATAATATGTTATGGCATGACGTCGATGTGCGATGTGTCTTTACGAATGCACGATCTCGTTATCGTGATGAAAGGAGTGTTTCGGCGTTGCAGGAGGACTATATTGAAGATAAATAATTGCCGAATATTTAGCACATTACAACTTTCGTATAATACAATATCACGCAGGAAAACTAACACATAATAACACTCATCTGCGAACCATGAAACAGAACAATAGAATAACATTAGTATAGGTACATGTATCATGATGCATCAATGTAAATTATAAATAATTCTATTAATTAGATCAGAAAAAAAATACATTCGAACACATAACCGCCTTCTTTTTGGAACGCGGTTAAAAATAGTTACATAGAGCAAAAATTAGAAAAAATTATGTGAGTAAAATGCAGCAACAAAAGCACTTTTAGCGGTGACCACAAATATAGTTTTATAGTTTTGTGGATATTAGTGACCTACATCGTGGTAAAAAGTATTACCTTTTGCCAAAATTTTAATACAAAGTCGGCATTCGGCAACAGAATTTGTACCGCTAAGCTTTTCCTTAAAATTAATTATAGAGATTCGTAGAGTCAAAGATAAATTTGTAAGTTATGTGTATTTACCACGCCGACAAATTTGTAAAATAAAATCAAGAAAAAAAAATTTTAGGGCACATCCCCATCATCTCGCTTCAGACTCCATAGAGTGTTATCATTAGATGGTTTGATTAGATTAGGTTGTAGGTATCCGTTAGCGAGATAGTCTCACTCCCCCCCCCCCCCCCCCCCACACACACTAAAGCCTAACCTAGTAGCCTTACTTATGGAGTGCGCTGTCTTGGAAAACTACGAAAATATTGGTATAATGGTAGGGAACCTTCGTCCACGAGTCCGACTCGCACTTGGCCGGTTTTACCTTTTGGGTACGGAAAACAGATAAGTAAACTAATCCAAACAAAGGTCTACATTCTGTAATGACTAGTTTATGAAAAAAATGCCTTTCAGGGTTGTCACAATGCTGCATCAAAAGCAATTAATGTTATACGTCACAATAATGAATCCGCAAGTACAGAGCTAATCATATCACAGCGGACGGATGCGAGGATACGCCGGCAAGTTTGAAGTAATCAGTCGTACAATGGACGCATTGTGGAGTCGAGAGATGTCATACCGCGGCGCGGCGCGCGGCGTGCCGCGTGAACTTAGGGTTGCCACGCACGTAGGGAAGTTAATGTAAAGCTCACTCCAAACGAGACCTCTATTAAGCGGTAAGGTACAGCTTGGCAAAAAAGTGTGTGACACGGTGACAGCAGGAACTAAAAACATTTTCGACTGTTTTCTGTAGTGGGTAGTCCTAAGATAATATTGTATGGTAGTTCTAATTATGTTGGAATAAATCAGTTGTTCGTCCTACGCCTGTGTTTCAATACATAACACGGTGACAGCGGTGAAAAATAGTAACGAACTTTAAAGTTTATGTTGATACATTCTGCGCAAGTGTAGGGAAGTGTTAAAAAAATTGAACTGATTGTTATTCGGTATGGACCACGCGCGACCGCCCTCGGAATTGTGTTAGGCTATAAGCCCGATGTTATAAATATTAAGGAAAATATTTAATTACAAACGTGGAAAGCTCATTCCTTTTTTTTTTTTTTATTAAATAAGGGGGCAAGCGAGCAAACGGGTTACCTGATGGTAAGCAACTACCGTCGCCCATGGACACTCGCAACATCAGAAGAGCTGCAGGTGCGTTGCCGGCCTTTTAAGAGGGAATACGCTCTCTTCTTGAAGGTTTGCAGGTCGTATAGGTCCGGAAATACTGCTGGTGACAGTTCGTTCCAGACTTTTACAGTGCGCGGCAGGTATCATATTTTATCCTCATTAGATTGGAATGACATATTTAATTTAAATATATTATAATAAAACAAATAAATATAATAAATTTCATTCCAATCCAATGAGAATAAAATATTATACAATCGAAAATGTTTTTAGTTCCTGCTGTCACCGCGCCATACTCTTTTTTGCCAAGCTGTAACAAGGCGGATGAAAATTACTCATAGGAATGTCACTTAATTGAAATTGCAATCATAACAACAATTTTAGTAAAAACTCCACTTGTATCTATATCGCTATTTCACTATTTTCTAGAAATATTCAGAGGGAAAAATAGAAAAATGTCTAATTCTATAAAAGCTAGTGACAATTTATTTCTTTTAAATGTTGTAAGAACAACAATTTAGTCTAACATAATATGTATGACCAGCGTAGAAATGTTTGTCTACACAAGAATAGAAAAACTGACAGATTGTATGGACAAAATCATTGATTTCCTTTATCAATCTGTCATTTTGTGTATTCTTCCGTAGAAAGGAACCATTTCTATGGCGGTCATAGACTAAACGTACTGGTCTAAAGGGCCATAGATGCTCAAAAGACACGATTGGCAACCCTATAAGCCGCCAGGACATGAAAGATCTCTGTTACGGAGTAGGCCTGATGTAGCACACGTGCGAACAATGCGAAGCCTGTGGGGACTGAAATGTCCTCTAAGTACTCAACTATCACAATGGAATATTATCAAAACGCAAAAGTATCAACATTATTCGGCGCAGTATGCTGCGTTGCTCTTATTGTAGAGCAGACAATTTCCGAAATTAAAATTTTCCGCTTTTCGGAACATACTTTTTGGGGTTCCGTACTCAAATCGAAAAACAGGACCTTATTCTCATCCATCTGTCTCTCTTTATGTTGGTCTCTCACCAGGCTGTATCTCAAGAATCGTGACATAATATGATACAGTTATATTTCTGTTGCCACTTTAACAAAAAATATCAAAAATGAAATAAAAATTTAAGTGGACTCGGACTGAGCCGGGTTTTGTTTTGTACAATATAACTATAAAGAAAAAAACAATCTACCTTGCAATTGTTTGAATTGAATAAGTTTTTATTGCAATTAGTAATTAGCCATTGTCGTATCATACACAGAACAAAAGATATAAATTATTATATTATAGCGAGTTGCCGAGGTATACAACTTTCATTGTTACCTTGTATTGACATTGACATGTTACCTATTCGTTATTTTATAATCATACATTATTATTTTATTTATATTAATATTCCTATTTCCGATACATTTTGTAAGAACGTCACGTTGGCGGTCAGCCGATTATAATCATCCGATGACTCTGTACACTTTTATCATAGATTCTGTGACCGATATAATCAGTGGTGGATTTACAGTTGGTGGATTTTAGTAGGGAGCTGCCCTAGTGGGGGCTAGTGCCCAGGGCGGCAAATTTTGTGGGGCGGCAAAATTTGGAAAGTAAAAATAATATTTTTAGAATTATTTTTTTACAATAATTATCAAAATTGTACATTATAATAATTAATTAATTCTATTAATTAATCATTTTTTATTTCTTGTTTGAAACGAGTTAAAAACTACTTACGTTTTACAATGACTGCAAATAGTCTCAAAAGATTGGGGATATTCTATGTATAGAATATGTACGTGTACGTCTACTTTAACGTTTAGATTGTGAAGATTTAATCGACCAATTTACAAAGTCAGGTGTGTTTGCCTGACAAACAAATGTAATACAATCATAAGTCATCGTTAGTGCAAAATGCATGATTCTTACAAAGATATATGATTGGCTTCGCTGGGCGCTCGATCAATGATTTTTCTATGGATTCTTGGAACAAAAACAAATATTTTTTTTATATTATTGAAGTATATAATATAAAATAAAATTTATGCAATGAGCAAGCAATTAGTTATTGTATTAAAAAAATAAGATATAAAAACTATAATTTTAAGTAAAATTTCTGTGATAGGGTGGCATTTTCTTCAGTGTCCAGGGCGGCACTAATTTTAAATCCGGCCCTGGATATAATACAGTTAAATGGTTCTGGATAGTCATGTAATGTAAGTGTGACGCTGCTACATATACAACTATACATGGCTTCTATTTAGTTTGTAACATGTTTCAATTTATAAGTCTTAAACATCAGATGTATAGATCGTTGTCCACTTACGACCCTCTCGTAAATGTTATGAGGATTTGGCTATACACGCTGACAGACTTCAGTTGCCTTTAAATATATTAATATAAGACACTACCTACGGATTTCCACTTTTTTAACTACTGTCGTATAAATGTACAATCGAAGAAGTTACTGCTCGCCACACATGCTCAGACACAATGACAGATTTCCTTTATCAATTCTTCTGTAGAATGAAACCGCTACAGGACAACCCTGTACTATTAAAAACTGTCGCGGTCATATTTTAGTACGTGTAAATATTATGTATGTATGTACACCTCGCCATCTTTAAAACTTTTATCTCAATATTATGAATGAAGGCACAAGTATTCATTAAATACGTCATATAATTTTCATTTGACGCTAGCTCATAAACTTCTAAGACTGAGCTACAATGCTTCATAAGATGCTTAAAATATCGATTGAACTGAAATGAACGAACTGAAATACGGGAAAATGTAAATTTTGCGCCGGCTCAGAGTTCAAACTATCTAACAACAGCCGCAAAGCTCCCAAAATTAGTCGGCGGTTTTTACTATCTACGTCGTATCGGTTACAATAGGTTCGTCAGGGACATTACCAAATTTTGAACTGATTCAAGTAATATCCCATCAGGAGTAAATGCGATATTATTATTGCAAAATTTGTTTACAAGGTAAAGAACCATCCGTGGTAAGTTCTGGAGGTGGATTCTGCTAATTAAATCCTGCATTAATACAGTTGTGATCCAAACCCGACATAATAAAACTGCAAAATGGTATTCTCATTAACGTCAAGCCCGTTTTGATTGGTCCAAACTTCAAAAATCAGTTTATACTTTATATGATATCAAGACGATTCATTTATAATTAAATAAAAGTAAAATGTAAGTATCAGTTAATAATGAGAATTGGGGTTTCTGGTAACGCCAATGTCCAATGACTAAAATCGCGACTGTCCTGTAGTTCAGTGTGGCCAAAGTATAATGATTAGGATTTAGGTGTTGCCCTGGATTATATCATTCATCACCGTTAGCTGGTCTCAATCAAACATTTTCTTACAACACCTTAACAGGAAGAAATAGTACCCCTCCCCTCCCCTGTCCCTCAGAAGCATTACAAAAGCTACAACTACACATATGTATATAAATAAATGATTCCCCCCGAGCTGATGAAATCAATTTTCCGATCAAGCTGCACAATAGTACGCCGTGGTGAACGGAAATAGAAAACTTGCAATTTCCACTTGTCGCGAAACCTTTTAACCGTATCTGTTGTATCCTGACATAAGTGCTCTGGAGGCCGCATTTATACTTCTCGCTAATGTATATCCACACTCATGCTTTTAATGGCAACATTTTCTTCGGAGTTATGACCGGTTCATTTTTAATTGATTTTAAAGATTTTCACCATTCTAAAAAAACTGTATCCCAAGCACGAACAATTCGCGTAAAAGAATTCGTGTCGTCATATGAAAATCATGTCAGTTTTTATTCGATAACGATACTCGGAATACTTTTACGCATATAGTTCGTGATTGGGCTACAGAAGGGTAAGCACGAATAATTAACCGTACGTAATCGTACCGTTGTCGAATGAGATTTGTACCCATGTGTCGTGATTTTCATACAACGAGAGGTCGCCCCGCGGTCGAAATTCGTCAAAATAAAATTAATATAGGTACATGTTAAACTTGAACTTTATAAGGGTTCTTTTGCCTCTTAGATAGAAAAAATAAAAAATAAATGTAAATGTTGACGACTTGTGACAGATTGACAACGTGTAATTGTGACTTGTGACAGATTGACAACGTGTAATAACTAATGTATCAATCAAACGCACGGTAGTGTTAATAATAATCTGAGGTAGTGTGTGTTGTTGTTCTTTTTATACATTTTACGTATGCAGAAAGCTATTTTTTTTTAATTATTAAATTAGTAAAAAATAAAAATTGCTCTCTGCACACATTCCTTCACAACTTTAGTTTACCGACAAAATTTCATACTCCTCCGGTTGAACGATGCTCGCAAAACTGTACTGAAAGTTTATGCTTCACGTATTAATATAATAATTCTCATACGATAACGTTACGATTCCGTCGCTGTCAATTGTTCCTGCTACACTCTACAGTAACTACAGTATAGCACATAAATGTATATTTTTGCGCGGTTTGCGGACTATAGCTATTATTTTGTATTAGCATACTGTTTAGTACGATGACATAATAAAAGATCATTCACAGTTCTGTGATATCAATGAACTCTAAATAATTATTATTGTACGAAATTCCCATGACTATGTAAATTATTTTTAAATATAAATAACAAGCTATACCCTACCTAGTAATTTTAAAGAAGAATAATAAAATTAATTACTAATGGCAATTACTTTAACACGAAATTAATAATGATCACGAAATAAACTTTTTTGCTGACAGTACCCCGAAAAAGATGGAAGCGTTTTGTTTATGTGTAGGAATTTATACAAATATGACTTTTTCAAATATTTACGGTAACTTATCAGATTTTTTTCCGCTTATTGGATGGATGGCTCTACTTCGATGACATTCGGAATGATGGTGGAATGCCATGACTTTTTAAATATTAATAATAATCATAACTTCCTTAAAACATTTACATTATAGGTATTGGGTACTCGTACGTAACGTATACACGTAACACAATAGGGGCCTTTAATTAATGATACCAATTTAAATGTCACATAATTATCGTACAAATTGCAATAAAGAAATACAACGACTCATTAATTTGGTCGAATGTAACATCTTTGTTCACGTTTAGATTAAATTTAATTATTTATACAGAGTATTATAGTAAGTTTTTGAAATTGATATTCAACTTCACCGCGCCAAACCATAGCCCCCGCCATTAGGATATATCGTTAGCCTTACACCTAGATTCTAGTACATACCTGTATCTGGAACATGGATATGGAGTCATCTAACATCTGGACTCGCACTGCCAGCATCTTGCCGCCCTTTTTGGGCGTGGCGGGCGGCGTGCGCGCGCCCCCGTCCACGCCCGCCGGCGTGCTCGCCGAGTGGTGCATTCGACCTGCACGACATAATGGCTTTAGCAGATACGACAGTTTTGGGAGGAATAAAACTTATATGATAACACATTACTCATTATTAATGAATGTGTTAATAAAGTACCTAGGTAACCGATCTTTGCTGGAAAATTAAATAAATAAAAAAATATTATAATAACCCACCACGTTTCGGATATTCTAACAAAAATTATACATACGCATACCAAACTGCCAATCGGACTGACAAAATAAGAGTCGAAATTATTGATATATAAAAATGCGCAGTTGATGCGCAGGGATGAGAGCTACCCCAAAACTCCCTGCATACTAAATTTCATAGTAATATTTGGAGCCATTTTCGAGAAACCGATTATATACATACAACATTCGTTGACGAAACGTTGGAACCAAAAACGCACTGTGTTTTCTTTTGCAACTCCGCCGCCATACACATCATTAATCCTTCGAGCCGTTTCTGCAGCACTGGTGCCACGGTGGAACTCGTACTCGAAAATAATACGATATTTCAAATTTTCCATTTTGTAAACAGAGTCACGCAAAGAAAAACCCAAAAGAGAAAAAAACAAATGAATTACGGTTCTAAAATCTTACGGGTACGGGTATAAAATCTTCAATAGGTAAAATATTTTACGCACTCAATTCAACTCAACGAACGAAGTTTATACATTTACCCGCTATTAATAAAAACATTCGTAAGGGAGGGTCTATATTTCTGCAATTTCAATATTATGTAGATTTATTACAAAATACGTTTTAAGTGCACTTACGAAGAACGCAAATCTTCTTTATCAGCAGATATAACATTTTACGTGGATTCACAATGGACGTAACTGTTCATTAAAAGGAAAGACAACATTATTTGGATATATTACAATAATTTTGATAAACTTTGAAGTTACAACAATTTTTCGAAATTTTAAAATTAAAACTACCTTCGATATCGCGGTCACACACACGAGTTAATTCTGCTTGTGCGCAACCATGGGAAATATCCCCCCCCCCCCCCACACACAAGCCTTCTGAGGCGTTTGAGCCTTGAGAGTAGAGACAAATAAAATTATTAATTAGAAGAATTTTGCACTGATGATATCCTGCAATTTGAATGCTACTCGTCTTTCATCGACAAGAAAATTGAACTTTTGCGGTATAAAGCGCGTATTCCATCTCCCTAAATTCAGACGACATAAATGATTCAGTGACGAAAAGTCAAGTGAAATAGTTTTGAAACTTAAGAAGTTTCAAAGTTATTTCTATCCTAATTAGCATCCTAAATCGGAAGAAGTATGGCTTCTGGCTGACTAAATTTTAACTACCTTTCTTTAATGGATCCTAATTAGGACATCTGAATAGGCTACTTGACCTTGTTTTTATTTATGTCCTAAACGCTTCATAATCGTTTCATTACACACAAAAAAATAATTTAAACACTATTCGCCATGTTGGTTGATAGATTATCTGGGCTGTGACGACATACTAGAACTATTTGTAATCTGTGCTATAGTCCATAGTAGTAAAATGGCTGTGTTACGTTCCATTTGACGTTTTGACATAAATAACTTTTTAACATGTCTAGAATTATATATTTATTTATTTACAAAAACGATCCGTTTCAGTACTACATAGGTGTTTAGTGTGTTTGTGTCGTCACATCCTTGCCGGAAGTTACTTCGAGGTGTTTTCATCAGTGGAAATTAAAAAACAAAAATACATATTTTGAATTAACTTTATTTATCAATCTTAAGTTTTTAATTTATGATATCGCTAGAATATGTTATCCTAAGCCAAGTACTAAAGGAAATACTCCTTCAATATATTAAATGAAATATAAGTCAAGTAGCCTATTTGATATGGAATACATAAGGCTTATATACATAAGGCTGTCTGTGTAATAAAATATATTTATACCGCGGTTACTTAATGAGACTGAGACAAATGAAGTTGCTTGTGATACGTTAACTGATCATATTATGTAGATTTAATTTTCTTCAATTCCACTTCACACAAAACAAAGACATCAAAGTTGCAATAAAATAAAGACACCAGTGGCAATGCACTATATGATTCCAATTTTAATATCACTAATTTATACTCTGTTCAGAGTAAATTTGTTCCTTTTACAAACAAAAAGACATCAGTAACGCTACTAATTAAGCGACCTGAAAAACCTGGTGTTAAAAATACAAGTAACACAATAATATTGTAATCAAAAAGATTAATTTGGATCTGAGCAGTCGGCACAGTATATAAAGGTGAGAAAGCGTAACAAACAAACCTATTAGATGATAATATTAGTCAGGATTACCTGAAGCTAGGAGTAATGCTCACACGGATCATTGAACACACAAGTTGCGCTACTGCCTACTTAACTAATTGAAGGCTATTAACTAACGCAGCTGGCAAAAAACGCGAGGGTTTTATCTTTATAATACTTTTATTTATTTTATTATTATTATTATCTAGCTGTTTAATGCAACTTTGTATGTGTTACTAAAGAACCAGACTTTTGTATTTAAAATTATCTGTCTGTAAAAACGTATTCTGTCTAGCCTCTTAAACATGAAAGTAACAACATACAGCCATCATTACAAACTGAAGCATTCTTTATAATTGGGGGTCCCTGCAAAGTACTTTATATTTGCTATTAATTTAGTTGGCTGGCTTAATCATTATTACAGATGAGTGCACATTAATTTTATCATTAAACTAATGATCCTTAACCATTGTTTTATAGTAATTAGCAGTCTCAATTGGATTACGTTTATAGAAAATATATTGTATGATGATTATACTCTGTTCAAATCCAATTGAATTTAAATGTAAACAAAAGGTGAAATTGAACTTAATTGATGTTATCTATTTAAATTATTTACAAACTATAAAAGTACTTATAAAAAAGAAAATTAATATAACAAAACTTAAAAAGCTACAAAAAAAGAAATCTCACAGGTTGTCCCCACCAGGCATAATAATAGGCATTGTAATACTCACTCTATGGGACACAGATAGATAGGCCAGATGAAATTGATGTTATTTTATTTCTTTATATATACTAATATATATTTTTTTTTTCTCCTCATTTATATCTGCAATCTGCTCAATATAATTACAGCCATAATCAGATTCTATCTTCTAATTTTGGATTGTTGTGTTGTGTTGTGTAGTATTGTAACAACTCTATTAAGCTGGGTCCAAGTTTTCAGGTGTGGCCATTATTCGGCCTATCTTTTGTCAATGTCCAATATATTCCATTTTTTTGAACCTGACTTTTGTGTATTACTACTAGTAAGCAGCTCTTGCAAGTGAGTTAACATGTTCTTGTAATCTCGTACATTGTACTATGTCTTTTAGCTTCTTCCTTGACAGTTAGGATGTTAAGATTTTCATGGATTTCAGTATTGCGTGTAAACCAAGGCGCGTTAGAAATAGTTCTAAGCGTCTTATTTTGGAATATTTGTAATACTTCGAATTACTTGCTGCGCCCCACAGCTCTATTCCGTAGGACCAGATAGGCTTCAAAATACATTTTTGAAGCCTATCTGGTCCTTTTCTTTTAACAATTGATACTTTCCATATGCTCGGGAAATGGAGTACTCTCATTATACTATTAAACAATAATGTTGTGAATATTATAGCTTTCTTAGGTAATTTCTTTAATTATAGGTTTAAAAACATGCGAAATTGGCGTTTTGTATAGGAGGATCATAAAGTCGATATTTTTAAACATAATATATTTATTTAATCAAAGTATATACCATTACTATCTATGCATTTTTGGCATCTCATAGGTAGTTCATTGATTCCCTTACTAAAAAAACCATTCGGACAGGAATCAACAAAATCTTTGAAGGCGCTTTGGACTGCACCATCGGAGTTGAATTTTCCCCCTGCAAGAAGTTATCCAAATTTCGAAAAAAATAGTAATCTAATGGAGCAAGGTCCGGGGAGTACGGTGGTCCTCGAATTTGATAGCCGTCTGTTATGCAGTGTGTAGTCTAGTATTATCCTGAAGCAGCAGTGGCCTAGAACGAATGACCAGCCTCGGTTGTTTAGCAGCTACCTTTTCGATCATGATTTGCAGTTGCTAGCAGTAAACATCTGTCGTAATCGTCTGGTCAGATTTATGAAAGCTGTAACTTTTTTTGAGTCAATTTTCGCTTGGGACAGGCTTTGGCTGGTTCGCCAGGGTTCAGCCATTGCGATGAGCGTTTCCGATTATCGTACAGGATCCACTTTTCATCACAGGTAATGATTCTATTTAAAATCCCTTAATTATTGTGCTGGTTGAATAAAAACACAGCAGTAGACGTGCGTTTGTCGGTTTGCTGCACTCAATTCATGAGGTACCCACCTTTCAAGCTTTTTCACTTTCAAGCAGCATTTGAAGCATTTGCTTCAAGTGGATTAAAGCAGTTTTATCACTAATACCGCAGCCTACAGCTAATTCGGACGTGGTTTGCAATGGATCCGCTTCTACAATAGCCTTCAATTCTTCATTATCAACTTTGGTCTTCGGCCGTCCACGGGGCTTCTGCAGGTCGAAATTTCCAGAACGAAAACGTTGGAACCAAAAACGAACTGTGTTTTCTTTTGCGACACCGTCGCCATACACATCATTAATCCTTCGAGCCGTTTCTGCAGCACTGGTGCCACGATACGATATTTCAAGTTTTCCATTTTGTAAACAGAGTGACGCAAAGAAGAAACCAAAAGAGAAAAAAAACAAATAAATTACGGTTTTCGAAACACAAATACATGAGTAAATAGCGGTATAAATTTGAAATTGGAATTCCTAACCAAAGAAGATATATTTGAGATCAAAGTGGCCAGTACGAGAAAACGCCAATTTCATATGTAAGGAACTAATATTTCTCCAGTTATTAAATCATATCTTAGTGCTTTTTTATTTTTTAGGTTTTTAATTGTTTTAGCTACTTCATTTCAAAGACTTCGTTTCAAAGGTAAGCTTAATAACTTACACACATACTTATAAAAATTAAAGCTAAGAAAACACTTCGTTTCAAAGGTAATCTTAATTATTGTTGATCACTGGTAACTATTTTATCGATTTCTTCCTCAAATTCAGTTAAAGATTTGGGGTAAAGATTTGTTTAAGGTAATCTGCAAATATGTTCGCTTTGTCAACAGGTTTTTGTGTCCATGTACCACCACTACGCCTTATCGGTGAAATATGCTCTTGAGGTGTTTGGTCATTTTCCACAGAGAGTAATTACCATGTGCTGTCGCAGATAAGTTGGTAAGTTTTTGTTTCAGCGGTTCATTTTCTGCATATTTGATTAGTTGTTTTGTCTTGTGCATATGTTAAAAGCGTTTTTATCTATGGTCAGTCTACGGAGATACCATCTTCGTCAGAGCTTCCTTTTTTCATTTAACTTTAGTCTAATATTTACAGGAATACACTGGTCTGCAATGAAACCCTCCTTTAAAAAATTTTGACATAAATATGACGATTCAAATGTTCTGAATTTATCCCCGTTGGCCGATTTTTTCCATCACGTCTAGGTTTTTTTCTATGATTTTTTTTTTTAAATTTCAAAAATTTGGGTTTTTTTTTAATTTTTTGCGCGTCAATGTTACAAATAGTGTATATACAAACAGTGTATGTACAAAATAAGTTTTAGCGAGTTGTAAGAGAAAGAAGGGAAGTGCCGAAGGTGATTTTTATGGTAGTACATACGCGCATGCGCAGTATTCGCTGTGACTCCACAAAAATTGAGTGAAAACTTGTCTCTTAATTGTTTACGTTTTGTATCAAATATTTTGGTAAGTTTTGCATAAAGTTCATGTTCCCTATATTGGTTTTGAGTATTTTATGTGTAGTTTATGTATTTTTTTATCAGCAGAAACAATAAATATAAAATATATGTTTGAAAATTATTTTAATAAAATTTTATGTAATTTTAGGTTATAAAATGCCTCGAACTTGTAAAAATTCTACTGACTGTTTTTGCTACATTTGTGGGGAATTCGTACTAAAAACCCAGCGAAATGTCATGACAGATCTTGTTAAAACAGCTTATAATCTATATTTTGGATTTTCTATCGACGAGCGAGATAAGAGTTGGTTGCCAAAAGTATGTTGCAATAGCTGCTCAAGAACATTGAGAGTTTGGCTTGAAGTTAGCCACAAATCCATGCCGTTTACAATGCCAATGATTTGGAGTGAGCCTCAGAATCATGAAAATGATTATTATTTCTGCATGACATCAACACGAGGATTCTCGAAAAAAAATAAAAATAAGATTGTATACCCGAACGTCCCATCTGCAAAGATGGTGAAGTGGTCATCCTCGTGGTGAAGGCACTTTACCTCCAATTCCACCAATTAATGAGAAGGTGGAAAATAAAAATATTTCTGGTCTTCAATCTCAATCGAGTTTTCTTTCTGCCGGTACATCTTCATCTTCATACACTTTGTCTGGATCTTCCAGTCCATCTAAAGAACCTCATTTACTTAAACAAGGTGACTTAAATGATCTTGTTAGAGACTTGAGACTTTCAAAATCTAAGGCGCAATTACTTGGATCAAGATTAAAACAATGGAATCTATTGGATAAAAGTACCAGAGTTTCATATTTTCGTACGAGGCAAGAAGATTTTACGAGTTACTTTTCCAAAGAAGATGATTTGGTATATTGTAATGATGCTGCAGGGCTTCTTCAAGAACTGAGTTTTCCAGAAGATTCTAGTGAATGGAGACTTTTTATTGATGCTTCAAAAATAAGCTTAAAAGCCGTTCTACTCCATAATAGTAATAAATACCCATCTGTGCCCGTTGCGCATGCTACAAACATGAAGGAAAATTATGCAAACCTAGAGATATTACTTGAAAAAATTGAATATTCTCAATACTTATGGAATATTTGTGCTGATTTAAAAGTCGTCGCTATACTCACTGGATTACAAGGAGGATACACAAAGTTTTGCTGTTTTCTTTGTGAGTGGGACAGTCGCGCAAGAGAAAAACATTACAAAATAAAAACTTGGCCACTAAGAAAAAGTTTAACTCCTGGGCTTAAAAATGTGTCTCAGAAACCTTTAGTGCCAAGTGAGAAAAATTTTCTGCCACCACTTCACATAAAGTTGGGACTCATGAAAATCTTTGTGAAAGCTATGAATAAAGATGGTGCAGGTTTTCAATATGTAAAAACAAAATTTCCTCGAATCAGTGACGCAAAATTGAAGGAAGGAATTTTTGTAGGTCCGCAGATACGTGAGCTAATGAAAGATGAAGCTTTTGATTCGAAGTTGAGCAAAGCAGAAAAAAGAGCTTGGGTGGCTTTTGTGGAAGTTTGTCATAATTTTCTTGGGAATACAAAAAGTGAGAACTACCGACAAATCATTCGGGAGCTTCTTTCTGCTTATAAAGCTTTAGGATGCAATATGTCACTCAAGATTCATTTTTTGGACTCTCATTTAAATTTCTTTCCTGAAAATCTTGGAGCCGTATCAGATGAGCATGGTGAAAGGTTTCATCAGGATATAATGCAGATTGAAAAACGCTACAGTGGGAAATGGTCAGCAGCAATGCTTGCTGATTTCTGTTGGTCAATTCGCCGAGAAACTCCAATAGAAACAATGAAAAGGAAAAAAACTACAAAATAACAAATTTTCGCACCATATAATGAGATAGCTGACCGATATTTGTTCTTTTTGTGACTATAATTTAGGATTTTTCAATGTAAAACTTAGACTGTAATATTTATTCATTTCGTTATAATAATTGATGTTTTAATAATATTATTTGTTAATTAAATAAATATTAGATTGGAAATCTACGTGTGGTACTTATTTGTATGTCAGATTCCGTGTTTAGAGCACAAAATATGAAGAATTCATGCATGAAAACAAGAAGGAGAAAAAAAAATTTTTTTTTTGCAGACCAGTGATATTAATGTTATCTTTTTTGGCGTTAATTTGCGGGGTTACGCGCCAGGCCGCTTCTTGTATTTTATTTGTGATGTAAAAGGCTGCTCTATCTATATCTTCATTTGTTTTTAATTTAAGGTCTATCTCACGATCCAAGAAATCTGCGAATGCATCTCAGTCAGTATGTTTATTGCATAAGGTAAATGGTTGCTCTATTTTCATAGGGATGGAACTGAATATACCAATGACTGCTGAATGATTCGACAATGTATCAAGACATGATGCTAGTTTGACATAATGCTCTCCTACAACAAAGGGTTCGTTACAAAGAAGTCAAACAGATCAGGGATTTTAGCTGGATCGGTAGGCCAATAAGAGGGTTCGACCGTTGAGAATGTTTTAAATTTTAAAGCATCTATACACTTTTTCAGCTCACATCCTCTTGTTGTTATCAGCCTTGAGCCCCAATGTTTGTCCTTGCTATTCCTATCCCCTGCCCTAATGAATCTTGTTCCAAGGGTCCTGAAGTAATCAACGGACATTTTATGTTGTGTTGAGGCGGGCAATAAACTGCACTTATGTTTATACTACCACCATGCTTCACTTTAACTGCTATAGTGACAGCCTGCAGATAGTCTTATTGAAATCTATCTTGTAAGTGATGTTTAATATTGTTATTAATGACTACTGCTGCTCCAGCATGACTAGTTCCATCAAGATGATTTGCCAAATAGATATTATAGCCCTTGAGCGTTAGATTCTTATGATCATGTGAGTTTCCGACGGTAGCATAATGTCTAATTTATTTTCTTAAATCAGTAGCTCTAGATCTGCTTATTTGGCAACAGACCATTTATATTTAAAATCGCTATTTTAAAGTCATGGAATTTTATTTATTAGCATGGTGATGATGTTCATTAAGGATTTGTCAATCTTTTCAGTTTGCATAAGTATAAGTTTTTCTATGTCAACTATGTCCTAGGGACATTAGGTCTTATGACAGTGTTAATACTGCGATTGGTGCACTGCGACTGCATTATACCACCTGATTCATTATTCATGTGTTTGTTCTTCTTATGACCACTTTTAACTTGTGTCTTTAAAGAAGTCATTCTGTGTATGGGATTTAATTTTCTTTGTAGTCACGTTTACTGTTATCTAGTTTATTCTTATATGGGGTTTCATTTTGTTTGCGGGCATTTCCTATTTTCGTTGATAGTATCTCCTTGTAGACAACACATCCATCATAATTGGCTGGGTGATTTCCTGTGCAAAAGGAATAATCCTCCTAATATAGGAGGTGCGTTTCTACCTAATATGCAGAGTGAAGTTTTATGGGAACCGGTGCATTTAACACACCTGAATGGTCACATACAATTATTCTTTGTGTCCATACTGTTGACAGCATGTGCACTGTGGGATGGTTCCACTTATCTTTAGTTGGGTATCTAAGTATAACTGGCTGATGGAAAATATATTTTATTTCCTTTATTTTTTTGTTATTTTCGTGTGGTAGTACATTAACAAAGAACACATTTCCAGGTTCCCTAGTCCCTTTTTTGCATAGTGTGACAATTTCTCCTGTAACTTCATTACCTGTCTCTTCTATGGCTTGTTTTATTTCCTCAATTGCTGTACTCTTTATACTAATATTATAAAGAGGAAAAGTTTGTTTGTTTGTTTGCATTGAATAGGCTCCAAAACTACTGGATCAATATTGATATAAATAGGCGCAGATATAGAGTAGACCATGGGGAAGGATATAGGCTACTTTTACTGTGGAAACTTTTATGGGAACAAAGTCACGGGCAACATTTAGTTCTGTGGTAAATAAGTAACATTATAATGCACTATCGTTTACATTTGTATTTATTGAATCTGAATGGAGTATGAAGGTACTGGTTGGTAGCCAACTATATGCAGCAGCAGCTGACACGTCGTCACAACACTACTGTGGGCCTAGCAGGAATATTTGACAGCATCGTAACATTGTCAAATGAGATTTGTATGGAAATGTGTCAAAATCATGACAGCACCCATAAAAATTTCATTCCATAATGTTTACACCACTGTCAAATGTTCCTACTAGACTCCTGGTTTCTATGTATTTCTATGAAATTCCCTGCATGTCTCAACACAAAGCTAGCAACAAATTTCTTAGGCATACACAGAAGCCAGTAGTGTCACCACAACAAATCATCTGCTGCAGCTGAGTGTACTGGCTACCAACTTTGAGAGTAATTTAGAATGTTGAACCTGGTATGTTCCATCCAATAGTGGAGAGATGTCCTGTGGAGTTGCAGCTGCCAGGCGGTAGCTCTGAGTCCATCATACTGCCGGCTTGACACTCTCACCACATAACACTTTATCGGATCCCATTATCATTACACTGTTCTATGTTATGTACACTTATGACCTGCAACAAAAAGGGGTATTATAAAACTTTGGAATGATAACAATTATAGTACCTTAAAACTTGCCGTTTAGAAAAATATTCAGCAAATTAATTTTATTAATTTTTTAAATGTTCATAATTACAAACTTCATATTATTTTGCATTTCTCACAATAGTAATATTTTTCTCTTGAAGGGATTACTTAAGTAAGTAATTAGCAGCTGATGTTTAAAAAACACAATAACATTGTTTTTATGATTAATATACAATACCACAGATCAACATTAAAATAAAAGCCACTAATTAAACTCTCGAAACTGTTGTGAATAGTTACTTAACCCATTAAAACTAAAGGTGGTAAAAGTTTATTACCACCAAAAATTTGCATCCAGGCACTATGAAAACATACATGTCTTTTCTTATTTTATCTTCCACTAATAGGACTAATAAGATTGTATTCTTACCATCTTCATAATAAACTTGAAACTGCCTAGAGAAGATATTACATGAACTAGAGTACCTACTACATGGTCATAGCAATGGGTTTAATGCTATTGGTAAATGGTAGTTTATTGACCCCGTTATCCTTTGACCTACATAAATTATGGAATTACGTGATGCGAAACTCCCATTTTTTCACTTATTTTTATCAAAAGGATCTAATGCAAGATTTTTTTACTAAAGATGTATTTATTGTAGACGCAAGCTAAAGGTCTGACGGTTCACTTCGCTCCCATGGACGTAAATAGTAACTCAATGCATTAACCAGAAAATAGGTCACACGGAGGTGTGCCCGCGCCCGGCCGACTGTCAGAGACAACTAGGCGCGACCTCTGCGCTCTGAGATGTGTGCATTTCGCACCCTCCGAATAATCTTATTACAAACTAAAGCGTCTTCAATTGCTGCCACGTATTATGCAGCGAATTCAAAGGCAAAATTAAACACATATTACCATAAGATAGATGGATATTTCATAAGTTACGAGATAAGGTTCATAATAATAGTCATCTACAGAGAATCCCAAGTCATTGATCCAATTTACTATGCGAAACACTGCAATTATTTGGGTCACACTGAATTATGGATTGAATTAATTTCGAACACAACACCGTCACGAATTTGTAAAACACTAAAAATTCTTATTTGCTTGGTAACAAATTTGGCTTCACACTCCTACGTAACGCACAACGTTACGCCATATTTATTTACAAATGCAATGCTGCCACTGCCATCAAATTAAAAACCATAGATCGTCATGGATATTTCAATTTATGGGATTGACTATGTATGGGCATGTAGCCTAAAAAATTTTTTTTTGTCTATTCGAAGTTAGACAACATGATAATACACAATCTAGAACCCATTTTTGTATATCTTAAAAAAAAACGAAGATACAAACAATTTAAATTTATAATATAAATGAGAGCGAATACATCGGCCTGTCACGAGTTGCACCCGCCATACATTTGTCATTACAAAATGTATGGCGGTAGGAAACTTGTGACAAATCGTTTTGCGAGAAAGAGATGGGTAATATTTTTTATTTGCTTATAATTTTTAATCGCTTTTTATTTCTTTTAGATTCTAATTATATCTATTTCTTTTAGATTTATGTATATTTAATCAACAGTGCGTTATACCATATCTACCTCTTTTAAATATAATACATCTATGATTACAACAAACAACTCCCTATCAAAAATGAAGTTATAATTTACACTAGAAAGAGACACATCTATTGTGCTCTCGTTTATTTTATATTTAGTCTGCAATAAAATAAATAATCTCTATTAAAATAAATAAATAAACTTAAACTCTATGTTCTTACGGACATTTGACACTGACAGGTGCCATTATGACATCAATTTGTTTTTGTGGAATTCTCAAAAGTGATTTACTTATGCTGTGTTCAGATTTATTGGTGTGATTGTAGATAAATTAAAGACAATGGTTTGTGTGTATTACGAAATTATGTTTTGATATTTTAATGCCGCCACGTAAAATTAAATTACGTTTATCATAAGATTTCTAAAGCAACGTACAAAAATTGATGCCTAAATTATGGAAACAACACCATTGTTGTCTCACCCAAAACCAAAATCTATTTGGTCAAGGTAAGATGTTGCTTATTTTTCGATATTATAACATAATATGTATATTAACGTTGACTATGATTTTCAGAATAAAAACATGGGCTTTTCAAGAGAAAGAACTGAGTGCAAGAGTTATATTTTTGGGACTGTTACCAACTGAGGAATATCCTCCAAATTATGTTTGTAATCAAGTGAGTTTGACCTACATTATTTTATACAGAGTACAGACTGCCATCAGATCGTTCTTAATTTTGTATCTTATTATTATTAAGACATCTATACATCTATACTAATATTATAAAGAGAAAAGATTTGTTTGCATTGAATAAGCTCCAATACTACTGGGCCGATTTCAATAAAATTCGACATGGGGATACTAAAGTTATGTGGGTAGACCCAGGGGCAAAAGCTAGATTATTATAATTATTATAATATCTTTAGTTAAAATTTGAGCCTTTGATAATTTTTTTCAGAAATATACATTCATCACATTCCTCCCTGTGGTTCTATATGAACAGTTTCGTTTCTTTTTGAATCTATACTTTCTGGTAATGGCCCTTACTCAGTTCATTCCCAGCATTAGAATTGGCTATCTGTACACTTACTGGGGTCCACTATGTTTTGTGCTGGCTGTTACGTTGATCAGAGAAGCTATTGATGATTTTAGACGTTACATGTAAGTCAATGTTTTATTCTTGACAACTTTTTAATTTGACAATTTATCACATTTTGTATACAATTTTTTTTAACAACTTCTTTTGCATATAATATGGCTTAGTCCAATAAATTTTTACTAACCCAATGTTCTTTCCTCTTCCTATGAAATAATGCAGTACCAAAAAAATAATTTTCTAACACAATACAACATATTATGCCCTGAGACTAACAAGTAGCTTAGAAAATATCCTTGAGTGCACATAAAATATGTAAATAATATGCTTTATATATTTACATAAAATATACATGATCAAAATTAATGTACTATCAGGGAATCTAATTCATAGGCAATTAGAATGTTCTCATGAATTATTTGTATTATAGGACATGTCATTGACAATACAATTGTCAATGACATGTCAGTTTAAGATATTATTAACCTGCTTATGAATTAAATTCCCTGCTAGTACTGCGTCCTTTACCCTTTCACATCATGATTTGCTTGCCAGCTATTAAGTTAATTAAGTAGAATTACTTTCATACTTTTGCTAATCAGAATATTATGTATTTCAGGAGAGACAAAGAAGTTAATAGACAAACGTATGAGAGGATAGTATTGGACACACCATGTGAGGACTACCGTCCGTACATCACCGAGGAAGTATCGGCATCTTCACTCAGAGTCGGGGACATTGTTATGCTCCACAAGGGACAGAGAGTACCAGCAGACATGATACTGCTCCGAACAAATGAGACTATGGGCACTGTCTTTATAAGGACGGATCAATTGGACGGAGAAACGGATTGGAAGTTACGGTAAGAGTTTTGATTAGATTTATATTACAGTACAATAGTAAATATTCAACAAAATATTGAACACATACTTATAACATGATAAGATATAATTCAATAATTTATGTCACTTCTTCTTCATGAAGATTTCAAGTAGCAGAGATATTGTTATATACAAAAATCGTGTCGTGATGCGACCTTAAAATTTTACTGCTAAAAAAATTTACTTCAATAATATTGTTCATAAAACAAAGTCTTATTAACAGTTTGTTCTAGTTACTAATGATTGTTGTAGATTTCTAGAATTTCTAAAAGTGCTGTGACCTACTTTTAACTGGTCTATGTTAGAAGTAAGTGTTGCCCTGCACCGAAATCTAATTTCGCATATCTATATCAATACAAACAATCGCGAAAATGAATCACGCTCGTCGTTCGATGAACCGCAGCTCTGTATATATACATACAATGGGTGTCACATCCGCTCGGCCAGTCAATTCTTCTTTTGTAAATAATCCACGCACTAATGAGCATAGTTCAGAATCAGCTTTATTATTACGGCAATGTGCAGGGTAAATTAGGTTTGCTCTTTAATTATAGTTTTTGAGAAATTAAACCTAATAAGGGGTTTACACTGGTGACTAAAGCCGCACAGCACGCCGGTTACCTAGCATGCGTTTATTCGAACCTCTCTGTAATTCGAATTTACCACGAATTTAATTTATATAATTCGAAAAATTTGGATGACTGATAATTCAAGTAACTGTAAGTTCTAAACGTGGGATTTACTCAGTCGACTAAAGCCACACGGCGAAAATCTACCGTATAAATGGCAATCCGGCGAGGTCGCAAGTGACTAAATATAAAACTTACAGTCGACTCACAATAAATCGAAATTCAAGCCTTCAAAATATTTAGAATTACCGATTAACAAAATTTTTATATTTATAAATTAAATTTGTAGTAACGTCGAATTAAAAAGAGGTTCGAAAAAACGCATGTTTGAATTAAGAAGAGTCGAGTGTATGTGGAAATGTTCATTATCGAAACATCATACCGTCGAGACTGTCGGAAGAGGATATTTTATTTATAGATTCGCTTACAAAGTGTAAGAGGAAATGAGATCGTAGCATTGTTTTGCGCATGTACAAACACGCGTTACTACTTATAGGCTGATAAGAAGAGTACAATCTATTTGAATATGAAATACTCTTATGAATTATGTTTCAACAGTGAAACTATTGTAAATCGAAAATGCACGTTAAATAACGCAGATCTTTAAGTGTTTGGCCTTCAACAGCTAACTACAAGTAATTGAACCACACGTATCGATTATAATAGGGATGATGACTACATCTAAACTTAGTTTCATTAATATAATCAGATATAATGAGGCATTACAACTCGGTAAATTTAAAAAAATATAATATTTTATTTGTAGATTAGTAATACGATACATCTAAAAAGTACAAAACAGTTTAATTTTTTTTTCTAAATTACTAAACAAAACCTACATCATTAGTTTACTTACATCATATACAAAAACATTTATTATGGTAAGTATGAACTTAAACGCACAAATATCGGAGATATTTACAAATATGGTCCTGCGGCCGTATACTTCATACACTTTAACCTAGGCGTGACGTCACAGCCAGGAACGACTTTAGTATGGAGTGTTTGCACGAGACTTGCGAAATGTTGTATACAAATCTCGGTACCTTTCAAAATATTCACTTTTGATATACTGTTTCTTCTGAGAAGTTACTCATATTTAAGAGTACTATTACTTTATGCAATAAAAAAATAGTCATCTAGCCTATTGATATCTGAATGCGCTATTATGAGTTTCTAGTGTTGTAAAAAAGTATATAGTAGGCTTGCCAACCCCAAATTTTAGTAACCGCCTCCTTTTTTGGAAGCCAGTTAAAAGCTAGGATTTGAATTTTAAAAATACGGACAATTCAATTTAAAAACACGACGCAACAGGCGTAATATGTAGTGAAAACAGGTTAAATGAAATATATGTAATGCTAATAATCATATTTATTATAAAAGTATTTGAATAAAATTAAATTAGAAAGACAAATTGTAAAAGTGGCACACTTCAAAATCCCAAGATGCTGCTTTAAAACTATTTAAGACACTGCAAAAACTAGGACATGTCCTGGGGAAACAGGACGGTTGGCAACCCTAGTATATTGGAGGTTTAATAAAAAAATACAGGTACACACAGTATTTATGTAACATTAATTTTAATAATATGTAACAAGGATATTCGGAGTACTGACACTTGTTTACGATAAGCTAATGCGTCAAATTGTGAAACATTTACTTATAAACATGTAAGTATTATAATGAATGTGTCATCCGCTAAATTTCACTGAAAAGGCGCGTGTTTCTGACCTATGATATTTTTGTTAGCAGTTCTAAATATTAACCTATGCCCTGTATTTAGCAATTACAAAGCGAATTCATATCAATAAATAGTCAATCATATTTAAACAAACTGTGTAGTACTAACTGGAGTGTTTTTTGTTTACTTTCAGATTTTTTGTGTTTTATGATATATTATAATTTACCATAGGGTTGCCGAAGCCAAATTTAAAAAACTAGAATTTGAAGTTGGTAAAACCAGCACAATTCAGTTTAAAAACAGTACGCAGTAATAGAATAACAACAGTATGTACTGAAAATACGTTAAATGAAATGTATATGCATGTAGTACTTATAATTATATTTTTTGACGTGACAACGTCTAATAAATCTATGAACGCCGGCTGCATGCACTAAAAAGGATGACTCATTATCCCGTTACGCTCATTGTACGCTTGCACCGCATCTATCTCTCTTCCACTCGATTGGGTTGGATATGCGTCCGTGGAGAAGAAAGACAGCGGCAGCACACATCTTACATCATTTCATCAATGTTTTGTTATGACGTTGTCACGTTAAACTATCGTCCGTAAACCGACTTAACAGACAACCAATTTTTTCCATATAAGTATTTGAATAAAATTAAATTAGAAATAAAAATTGTAAAAGTAGTGCGCGAATTTTAAAATACGTAATGACTCATGACCTTATCGAGAAGCTTCAAAAACCCAGGATGCTTCTTTGAAACTATTCAGGACATCCCAGGACACTGCAAAAACTAGGACCTGTCCTGGGAAAACAGGACGGTTGGTACCCCTAATGTACCAGAGTGGACGACGCTGGAAGCTGTGTCACAGTTTATACTAGTACAGCTCCCAACACTAACTACTGAATAATTACGTAAACTGTACTATTAAGTTCTTATAATCTCATTTATTTATCTCTTATATCTTAACTATATGTATATATATATATATATATATATATATATATATATATATATATATATATATATATATATATATATATATATCTGAGTAATAAATATATAAATAAAATATTTACTGAATTATTAAGCTCACTTGGATTTTATCTTTATTTTATTCTTGAATAGTAAAACTTAAAAGACTTACAAACAAGCAAACAGATCGTTTGCCTGATATTCGATTATAATTTCTTACAGAATACCTTTATCGTCCACGCAAAAGCTACCAACCGACGCGCATCTTCTCGACGTGAACACTCAGCTGTTTATCGAGAAACCCGAGAAGGACATTCACTCGTTCATCGGCTCCTGCACTAGGCTCGACGAGGGGGAGAATGTGTCGCTTGAAATTGAGAATACTTTGTGGAGCGGCTGCGTGGTCGCCTCGGGACAGGCTGTTGGCCTCGTTATATACACAGGTAAGTCATAGGTAAATGACATTGTCTCCTGTACTACGACGGTACTTCGTTGAGGGTGTTTTGGGTATAAGTTAAACAGTAAAATAAACTGGTAAACTCCGCTTGACAGGAGTGCGTTTCTGACGAGCGGTGACTATGGCGCCCAATGCGAGCGTTGGATCTGCTGTCACTGCCCGCCGCTGCGCCGCTTTCCCGCATAATTAGAGGCAGCGGACTTATATATTAAATTGTATATCTATATTATTTTATGTATGTTTGTCTCATAGGCTGCGAGACCCGCAGTGTGATGAACAACGCAGCGCCTCGATCCAAAGTAGGCCGCCTCGATTTACGCGTAAACGACTTCACGAAGGTGCTGTTCGTGACGACCCTACTGATATCCTTCCTGCTGATAGTGCTGAAGGGCTTCGACGGACCCTGGTTCGGATTCTTCCTCCGGTTCAATCTACTGTTCTCATATATTATACCAATCAGGTAAGCTTATTAATACAAGGGCTGCACTAAAAGTATCGGGGATGGAATATTTCCACTGTTCCTGTCATATTCAAATCTTTTTAATTTAAAACTCCTTGGTTTTAAAAATCGAATACCGTTTATTTATTTAAAAAAAGATTCTCGGTCTTGTCACAAGGTCTTGTCAAACTTGTTTAGTCGTTGAGAAAATGGAATTGACTCGAGAAAATTCTAGAGCGATGATTTATTATGACTTTCGAAGTGGTTTAACACAAAAACAGTGTGTTGACCGGATGATTTCTGCATTTGGTGATGAAGCCCCATCCAAAACCACAATTTATCGCTGGTTTGCTGAATTTAAACGTGGACGTGTCAAGCTCAGTGATGATCCCCGTCAAGGTCGTCCAAAAACTGCAGTCACCCAAGAAAACGTTGATGCTATGCGTAAGCTGATTGAGGAAGATCGACATGTGACATACCGCGAAATTCAGGCAACTTTAGACATTGGCATGAGTCAAATGTTCTTGCATGAACAATTAGGTGTAAAAAAGTTGTTTTCCCGATGGATACCGCATTTGCTCTACGAAGAGCATAAAGCGGCTCGCGTTACTTGGTGCGTCAGAACTCTCGAAAGATTCCACGCAGGATCCTCAAATGCTGTATACAACATCGTATCAGGTGACGAATCCTGGATATACGCGTACGAACCCGAAACAAAAAACCAGTCACGAATTTGGGTGTTCGAAAATGAGTTAAAGCCAACAAAAATTGTTCGTTCACGGAGTGTTGCAAAAAAAATGGTGGCCACGTTTGTCTCCAAAACCGGCCATGTTGCGACTATTCCTCTTGAGGGACAAAGAACGGTTAATGCAGAATGGTATGCTAACATTTGTTTGCCACAGGTCGTTTCTGAACTCCGTAAAGAGAACTGCAACCGCCGCATCATCCTCCATCACGACAATGCGAGTTCTCACACCGCGCACAGAACAAAAGAGTTTTTAGAGCAAGAAATCATAGAATTATTAGACCATCCGCCGTACAGACCCGACCTAAGCCCTAGTGATTTCTATACTTTCCCTAAAATAAAGAATAAATTGCGTGGTCAGAGATTTTCATCACCTGAAGAAGCTGTGGACGCCTACAAAACGGCCATTTTGGAGACCCCAACTTTCGAATGGAATGGTTGCTTCAATGATTGGTTCCATCGTATGGAAAAATGTGTCAAATTTCGCGGAGACTACTTCGAAAAGCAATAAATACATTTTTAAATAGTAATGTTGTGTCACTTCCTTGATTCCCGAAATTTTCAGTGCCGTCCTCGTATCACTAATGCGAAAGTGTTTGTATATATACTGCTGAGTTTTTGGAGGCAGATAAGTTTACTTTTCATCACCCCCAAAAAGTACAATTCTGCGCGATAGAAAAACGTGCGAACAAATTACTGACACATTCGACTTGTGTTTGTATATGTTTTTTAGTATCTCATAAAATGTTCCTTGAATATTTCAGTCTGCGAGTGAACCTGGACATGGGGAAAATGTTCTACTCGTGGACGATACAGCGCGACAAGTACATAGCCGGCACAGTCATGCGGTCCACCACCATACCTGAGGAGCTGGGCAGGATCCAGTACGTGCTGGCCGACAAGACCGGCACGCTCACCAAGAACGAGATGATATTCCAGAAGCTGCACCTCGGCAACGCGCTGTTCGACAGCAACAACTTCTATGAGGTGAGTAGTTGAATACAACCTAACCGCATTCACATAATAGTTATATTGGATATCATAATATTATTGTTGTATATCGTTTAGTGTATATTGTATCACACCTATTTCGGTGACGGTGCCGGTTTCATTGGATCCAAGGCAGCTACGCAGGAGTTATTTTATTGTGCCCAAGTGTGTGCGCAGTACATAAGAGCACTCTCTCTCTTCCTTTGCTCTCGAAACCTAGTGGAACGGATAGCCGACACGACTGGCGAGAGATCGGGCGCAGGTCCGACATATTGCTCTGACGCGCGGATCATCTTTCTTGTCAAGACAATCAGGTGATCAGCCTGCATTGTCCTAACCAAACTTGGAAATAATTTTTTTGTTGTTCCAACGCGGGAATCGAACCCACTATCTCCGAGTCGAGAGCCAAGCTCTGGACCACGGAGGCTGTCAGCCGTAATATGCTATTCAAGATTAGCCTATCTTAGTACCTACTGTCTTAGATACTCTGATTTATAGTCTCAGTACCGAGAGGCGAGAAGTAACATACCTACGCACTTTATTTCACTTTCCTTCTGTTTCAGTTGAGTTAAGGCAGTATGATTTTTACACGACTACAGCGAAACGAAAAGGGATGGTAATGATTATGGCAGTATATGTATGTATGTATGTTCCAACGTAGCGCCTAAACTACTGGGCCGATTTTAATAAATGAGGTATCAATAAATTCGTAAAAATAGCCCAGGTAACATAGGGTATATAATTTACGTAGTCGGGTTATAGTTTCTTATAAAAGTTGTAGTTATTTCTGTAATTTTCCGAGTATATATTTCGATGTGTTATACAAAATTCTTGCAGGTCGAGGAGCTCCTCACACAGTATGTGACAAACGACTCCCCGTCGCTGCCGACCTCCCCTGTGACCGAGGGGGCGGATGGGACGATAGGAGCTCCGTCCCCCCGGCAGGTGTGGCGCGCGGTGCTCGCGCTGGCGCTGTGTCACAACGTCACACCGGTCTACGACAGCGAGGATCGCGGCGTGGAAGCGCAGTCGGGTGAGCTTATTTCAAGGAGTACTATGACGCACGCGCTGGTGAGCTCTTACACTATAATATTATTATAGTGCCCATATAATTAGCGTCTATAGGACGCTTTTTAAAGCACGTCACACTGGTCCCGTGCCAAGTTCTCGAAGAACTTATGTTACGGGTACCAGACAATAGAAATATATATAATACTTCTTTACTAGAAACTTACTACACATTATATTTAAGATTTTTATTATATTATACACATATTTAATACACATCCATGTCCCAGGAACACAGATACTTTATGTTCCTTTGGCGGGATCCGAACCCACGACCTCCGGCTAGAGCATCGATGCGCTCAACCACTGAGCCACAGAGGTCGTCAATATACCTACTGTGAGGTATATGTTAAGTTGGAGAGATAAATGAAAAGTAGAGTTCCGATAATATTAGGTCTTTACCTATGAAATTGCCGTTTTGTATGAAAAAATGTAAACGAAATTTTTCATGTATTTTTTATTTGTATTAATCGAAGTAATTACCCATGCAATCAATGCATCTTTGCCATGGCAGTGGCAGTTTATTGATGCCCTTCTTAAAGAAATCAGCTGGACGGGAGGCAACAAATTCTTCAAAGGCATTTTGTACTGCCTCTCGGGTATCGAATTTTTTTCCCGCCAAGAAGTTATCCAAATTCTGGAAAAAGTAGTAGTCTGTAGGCGCAAGGTCTGGTGAGTAGGGCGGATGACGGAGAGCTTCCAACCCCAGTTCTTGCAACTTGGAGACCGTCTGCTGTGCAGTATGAGGTCGCGCGTTGTCGTGCAGGAGCAGCGGAGACGAGCGATTGACCAATGCTGGTTGGAGATGTGCCAGCTTCTCCATCATTGTGTTCAGTTCTTCACAGTACACATCTGCAGTAATGCTCACCCCGTTTGGTAAGGATGTGATGAATCACACCGGCGCTAGACCACCAAACAGTGACCATCACTTTTCTAGGGGTAAGTTTTCGTTTAGGGCATTGTTTAGGTGTTGAACCAGGATCCAACCAACTTGCTGAGCGCTTGCGGTTATCAAACAGAATCCATTTTTCATCGCAGGTAACAATGCGGTTCAAAATTCCTTCATTTGTGTGTCTGTTGAGCAGTGCAAGGCACGTCTCGACGCGTACTTCGCGCTGGCGGTCATTGAGTTCGTGGGGCACCCATTTGTCAAGCTTTTTTACCTTGCCAATTTGACGCAAATGGACAAACATTGTTTTTACGCTAACGTCGAAAGCTGCTGCTAATTCAGCCGTAGATTGTGTATCATCAGCTTCCACAATCGCCTTTAATTCGTCATTGTCGACGAAAGTCTTGGACGACCACGAGGTTCATTTTTGCAAAGCAAACCAATAACAGGTGGTGCGTTGGTTTGTAGTGTTAGCTCCGTAAACGTCGTTGATGTTGCGTGCCGCTTGTGCCGCGTTGCTGCCACGACGGTACTCATATTCCATAATTACTCGAATTTTTAACGTGTCCATGATGACGAAAAAGATTGAAATGCGATGAAAATGTAACACTAATCAATAAATAAATGACTACTTTTGGAAAAAGAATTCCATGTTTTTAAAATAAAATTAATTTGCAATTAGAATTCTTAGCCAAACAAAAATTATTTTGATTTGAAATGGCCAGTACTACAGAACGGCAATCTCATAGGTAAGACCTATTATTATTTTGTCTTTTCACTTATTACTTACATACAACGTTTAACTTAATATACCACTTAGGTTAGAACGAGACTGTCTAACTAACATTGGAAATATAATAATGCACTTTTGTGTGGTCCTTACATCATCCACCCTTCTAGTAATACAAAGAAAAAACACCTTAATACATTTTTAGATATTTTATTAAAGTGGTCAAGTGTGAAAATCCAAGTATGTGCCTGCTTCTGGGTGCTTAAATCATGTTTTTACTTGTAAGACCAATCATATAAAAAGACTATAAATCATAAGACTATGAGCTCGCGCCCACGAGTTTTTTTGTGTTCGCGACAGAAAAAAAATCACTGTAAATAGAACTGCGCTCCATACAATAGAGCTGAAAATCGAAGTCACAAGTGTCAAATGTCAGATTTGACAACTCTACACCATTTTCATTTTTTTTATATTAGTGCACAGTTCTATTTACATATTTTTCCGTCGCCACCACAAATAATCCTCGTGGGCACGTAGCCTAACTGAACATTTTATGTGTATAGATATGGAGAGCAGCGTTATGTCGGACAGCTGCGGGGGCGCGGTGCCGCAGCAGCAGTTGTGCGACTACCAGGCTGCCAGCCCCGACGAGGTCGCGCTCGTTAAGTGGACAGACATGGTATATTATAACATATTGTGTCCGCAGTTCGCACGCACAGACAGTAGACACACATGTACAAACGCATAAAAGTACACACATTGGTAGGCACGCATGTACGCATACGCGTACACACACATGTACACACATACGCACTCAAACATGCACATACGCAAGCATACACGTATGCAGGTACACATACACACGTAAACGCATGTTTTTTTATAAACACCAGTGGACCAGTGTGTATAATCATACTATTGATATCATACTATATACTTTTAACTTATGAGATTCATCTTACCTATTTGTAGCACTTCACTGTCTCTATAGCAACAATTACGTAGTACTATCGGGGAATCTAATTCATATGCAAGTTGACCGTTGTAATAATTTGTTCGCATTATGTCAATATTTAAAAAAAAGGGAATATGCATGTGACATCAAAATGAATATATATTTATATATATATATATATATATATATATATATATATATATATATATATATATATATATATATATATATATATATATATATATATATATATATATATATAGTAATGTTATAATCAGTAGAAACGTTTAAAAAAAAATGCATGCATTCTCCCTATTAACTATATTGTGATTTGTGACTGCATTCCGTCATTATATGAGAACACACTAACTGATTATGAATTAGATTCTCTGATAATACATGCTAATTATTTTTATTCCAGATGGGCGTCTCGTTATACCAGCGTGATTTAGAAATCATATCACTAAAGTTGCGTGCCGCTAACGAGGTTCTACAGTTCAACATACTGCAGATATTCCCCTTCACCAGCGAGAGCAAGATGATGGGCATTATTGTTAAGGTATATAGGTAAAATTTTTATAAACGAGATAGAGTGAGATAAATTATGCCGCTATGAGCAGCACTCATAGCATGCCCACCATAGAAATGTTTTTGTCTACACAAGAATAGACGAACTGACAGATAATATGGATCAAATGACAGCTTTCCTTAGTCAATCTGCCATTTTATGTATTCTTCCGTAGAAATGAACCATTACTACGGTGGTCATGATAAGGCTGGGACTCCATGATCCGGAATCCGGCGGTTCCGGGAAAATTCAAAGCACTGAAAATAAAACTAGAGTCGAAAATCAAAGTGTCGAGTGTCCAGCTGTCATATATGACATTGACATTTGACTCGACACTTGTGTGTTCGATTTTCAGCTCTATTGTATTAACGCAGATTTCTATTTTCAATGCGCTCAATTGTGCAAGTTTCCTCGGCCTACCGGATTCCGGATCATATAGTCCCAACCTAAGCTTGCAGGGCATCGGCAATTATGCGTTTCTGCGAGAGTAGCGTTAGTAGCGTGTCAATGTACAATTTTCTACGTTTTTAGCGTGCCACGTGATTTTTTTCTTTGTGCTTAGGAGGAGGCGAGCGACCGTATAACGTATTACGTGAAGGGCGCGGACGTCGCGCTGGCGCCGCTGCTGGCGGGCGCGTGGCTGCGAGAGGAAAGCGCGCGCCTCGCCGCGGACGGTCTGCGCACGCTCGTCGTCGCCATGCGCACGCTCACGCAGGCCGAGTATGATGACTTCGAGGTACTTTGAAACATTTGAGCACGAATTGCCGACTATAGTAATATGTCGGACTTACATAAGATTATCGAAATGGTCCCTCAGGCTCGGCAAGGTCTGCCTATTCACTGATCGTATATAGTAACTGCCACGACACCAACACACCAAAGAATTCACGAGCGCATTGACGGCCTAATATATTTTTCTGTTATCGCCTTATAGAAAAAGTACCGTGAGGCGCGTCTGAGCCCGAACCGAAATGAGCGCATTGCCGCGGCTGTATCCAAGCTGCAGTGCGGACTGACGCTGTTGGCGCTTACAGGCGTGGAGGACAGGCTCGCTGACCACGTGCCACGCACGCTGAGCATGCTGCGTGCGGCTGGGGTTAAGGTGCCTACACATACACACACACACACATACATGGGTTTGATACCATGTTGTGAATCCGCCCCGAAGTGGGCTAATTGTAGGGGCTACTGAACAGATTTTGGATTAAAGATTAAGAAAAGACGGAGCTCTGGATTACAACATTGGTTACTTTTTATCGGGAAAAGTACAGTGTTTCCGTAAGATACTGTATTTAAAGATTTCTATCTATAATCTAGGTGTGGATGCTGACGGGCGACAAGCTGGAGACGGCGTTGTGTATAGCGCGCTCGCTGCAGCTGGGCGGCGGCGCGCGCTGGGTGACCGCCGCGCAGCGCACCACGCGCCAGCACGCGTACGCGCTGCTCGACGAGCTGCGGCGCGACGACGCCAACCTCATTATAGAGGGGGAGAGCCTTGAGGTAATTAAATATCATATTGATTAATACGTGACGCAAAAGCTTTCAATACAGTTTTACGAGAATTGTCCCAACGGAGGAGTATGATGTTTGACACAGATAAAGTTAATGTAGAAGTAGGTGTGCATACAGCTAATACTTTTTCAAAGAATGTTTCGAAATACATCAAATTATTGAAAATAACAGCAACATATGCAATCCATTTATATATTATAATAAAAATGGTTTGCGATTCCAATGGCTCATTTTGGTCTAGAAATTTAAACGGTGAGAAATATTGGAAAAATTGCGGGGAAAATATTAACTGTTTTGTTAATTAATTATTTATAGATGCGACAAAACAACGTGTGTCGGGACAGCTAGTAGTTTAGATAGATATCATAAATTAAAAAATTAAGATTGATAAATAAAGTTGATTTAAAAATATGTATTTTTCATGACATTTTAAAAAGTTATGTAAGTCAATACGTCAACCGGTACGTAACACCGCCATTTTACTACTACGGACTATAGCACAGATTATAAATAGCACTAGTATGACGTCGCAGCACAGATAATCTATCAACCAACATCGCGAATAGTGTTTTCGGTGGTTTTAAAAAGTGTATTTTTAAAATATTTTTTGTAGGTTTTTAGGTTTCAAAATAATGTAATTTTTTTTGTGTAATGAAACAAATATGAAGCGTGTTAGACATAAATAAAAACAAGGTCAAGTAGCCCATTGAAATAGAATCAGTTCTCGGACAGAGGTGCACTCGATAGGTAGCGCTCTCAAAATGCATAGTCTACATACACTACAAGTTGATCAATAAACGTGTAAGAGACATTTATTAATCAATCCCGCGAGGGGCTCCCACATATTCATTTCACTGTCCTATTCGATGTTATTGCTTACAAATGAAACTGCTAGTCGTCCATTACTTTTAACGACTGACTATAATATCTCTATTTCACTAGATGTGCCTTAGTTCGTACGAGGAGGAGTTCGTGTGCGCATTGCAGCGGTGTGGCGGAGTGGTGGTGGCGCGCTGCTCGCCCACGCAGAAGGCGCGCGTCGCGCGGCTACTGCGACGACGCGGCTGCGTCGTCGCTGCGGCCGGCGACGGTGGCAACGACGTCGCTATGATACAGGAAGCCGATGTCGGTCAGTGAAATATTAAAAACTTGGTTTGAAGTCTTCAAATTCATACTTTACCTTCCGTACATACCGTCAATTGTCTTTTAAAAATGTAGAGACCGAAATCTGATAGTTCAACATTAATCGTTTTTAGGTTTGCTGCTACAAAAAGTAGCCTATGACCTTTCCCGTAGTCTAATCTACATTTGTGCCAAATTTAATCACAATCGATCCAGTAGCTTCGGAGTCTATTCAATGCAAACAAACAAACAAATCTTTCCTCTTTATAATATTAGTATAGATTATTTTGTACCATAGGCGTAGGTATAGAGGGCGCGGAGGGTCGCGCGGCGTCGTTGGCGGGCGACGTGTCCGCGCCTAACTTCGCGGCGCTCGCCCGCCTGCTGTTGGTGCACGGGCGGCGCTCGTACGCGCGCTCCGCCGCGCTGTGCCTGTTCATCGTGCACCGTGGCCTCATTGTCTCCACTATGCAGGTACCGCCTCTTTTTTTCTATAGATATCCTTCCTAAACACGCGACGCGAGACCGCGACCCGAGGCCGAAATAGGGTCGCGGATCCGCTGCTTAGTGTGAATTTATATCGCTGGTTTGCTGGTCGCGGTCTCGCGTTGCGGTCGCATAGATCAGAAGGCTACCTGGTCTTTTTGGCTATGGTTACAGCCTCTGTTGTCTATGGCCCACGGTTTATTTTGTGTCTTTTTTTTCAGGCGGTGTTCTCAGTGGTGTTTTATTTCTCATCTGTGTCGCTATACCCCGGTTTCCTCATGGTCGGCTACGGAACTCTGTTCACCACGCTACCTGTGTTCTCGTTGGTAAGTACCAGTGGCTCATAAATAACCCTGTTGTTAAAAATTCCATTGAAAAAACAATTTTAGTACCCAAAATACATAAACACAGGATATCAAAATTAAGGCTTGTATATATTTATAAATTTAAAAGAGTAATTTAATTCCAAATCTAATATCTGTTCCTTTGTATCAGCTTTAGAAATGAGGACAAATTTATCCTTAAATTCATTCAAATTCTTTATTCAACATACATAATAATATACAATAAAGATAAACATGATAAATATACATCACGTCAATCTAATCACATGCTAAGCTAAGACTTGTGTTATGGCAACCAGACAACTGATATACATTTGACAATTTTAAACTACTTATATTATTTTATTACAAACACTCTCACACTACAAAAACACTAAAAAATTGTTTATCACGTCTTGTCTTTTTTCGACGACATGATGCACGCTTCGTAATAAGCTAATACAAAATTTTAGAACGCTCAACTAACATTTTAACTCTCTAATGGCGTTACTCGCTAATTTTGTTTGCAGGTGTTAGACAAGGACATATCAAGTTTAACGGCGCTGCGACATCCGCAACTGTACAGACAGATGACCAAAGGCCGGCAACTCTCCTACAAAACGTTCTACATATGGATAGGGATATCTATATACCAAGGTAATAAGCCAGTAACAAAATTAAACTTGTCCTTCTTCCTGATACGTCTCCTCTAAAGGAGAAGGGGCAATTAGGACTACAAACCATATAAACGTTGGATAGGTATTTTCAATTGGAACAGCAATTGGGTAGGTACTTGCCTGTAATTTTTTTAGTACATAAATGTATAGTGCTCTGAAAAATAAGAAGATTTACAAAAGGAATAGTATACTAAAAACCGGCTAGGATAGGACCTAACCCACCTTATGTTACGTTTTTTAAATATTTTCTTTTAAATTTAATATCATACTGTTGCTATTAAAGAGAAGCATTCCTCAGGCGGTGTGATAATGTACGGCGCGCTCGTGCTATTCGAGGAGCAGCTGATCCACATAGTGGAGATCAGCTACACGGCGCTGATCCTCACGGAGCTAGTGATGGTGGCGCTGACGGCGCGTACCTACCACGGGCTGATGCTCGCCGCGGAGCTGCTCAGCCTCGCCAGCTACACCGCAACGTTGTTAATATTCACCAGCTACTTCGGTGAGCATATTACTTCCAAAGAGCTAAAATATTATATCTAGCAATATCCCGCAAAAAAATACCCACAACCTGCAAGCAATTGTGTGAGTGCATGCATAATCATGCGTAAATCACCTCCCTCCTCCCACACTGCTTATGCGTACACTCAGAAACAAGATCGTACAAACATCACCACCGCACAAGCAACAATGTCAGTAAGATCGTGCAAAACCCCACACCACCATGCAGATTGCAAAACTCGACGCGCGTTTCGCCCCGAACCTGGAGCATCCCCAGGAAGTGGACCTGCGAACAAAGTTGAACAACAACTTTGTTAGATTAATTGATTAAATTGTATGCTATGGATTTTCGCAAAGTAACGCCTGATTCTATATAATTATACTACTTCCATCAGTAACTGTCTCTTTCTTAAAAGCTAAAGGAGATGTAATACGCAATTCTTCATTAGCTAATTCAAGTTCAGTTATCACTTTCTCTCTATAGTCTACAGTGGCGAAGGCTGGATCTCCTTCATAGGGAAGCCCTAGCCTGTATAATAAACACACCGGCATATTTAGCGGAACACAAAAAAAGGTCCATAATTAAAAAAATATGGTTTTATTTTAAAATCTACTTACTACACTTCTTTTGTTATTTAAAGTTTCATTTGTTTTACTTAAAATGGGATCACATTAAGAACAGATTTTGCGAGTAAAGGCTATTTGTGAAAATTTGTACATTTTTGAACTTTTCATGTAACCGGGAAAAGTAAAAACTAATATTAAAATAACAATTAATTAAATTAGAAAAATGGTGATTAATATCGCGTATTTCCTCCACGCTCTTATTAAAGTTTCGACCCGTCTAGACATACGAGAATGATGTTATCGTTGGTCTCCTGGGATAGTCTCCGCCATTCCTCAACTACGGCGATTCGCAGTTCACCCACGTTGGCAGGAGCTGGAATTCTGGACTTAACTTTTCTTTTCAGCAAGTCCCAAACGTGCTCTATTGGGTTCATATCCGGTGATCTCGCCGGCCACTCCATAACAGTGATATTCATATTATTAAGATAAGCTTGAGTTACCCGAGCGGTATGCGGCCGAGCATTATCCTGCATAAAAACAAAATCGTCACCCATATATGGGGCAAACGGTACGACATTTTCTTCTAAAACTTCTATGATATAGCGGTCTGCAGCGAGACTCCCTCTGTCAATCACTACCAAGTCTGTGCGAGCTCCCAAACAAATGCCCGCCCAAACCATTATTGATCCACCACCCTATGCAACTGTAGTTTCAAAATTTGTCTGAATGTATCGTTCTCCTTTGCGTCTGTATATTCTTTGCCTGCCGTCAATTTGATTTAAGAGAATTCTGCACTCATCACTAAACAATACCTTACTCCATTGGTCCGCGTTCCAAAGTCGATGTTCCTGAGAAAAAGTTAACCTGTTTCTACGATGATTTACCTCGAGCCTTGGAGCCTTGGCGGGCACAAATGAACCCAAACCAGCTTCTTCGAACCTTCTTCGTACCGTACGCTCACTTACGGTTACACCCCGCATTGCTTCTAACTCATGTCGGGCTTGGACGGCCGTCAAACGGGGGTTCCTACGTACACGAAACCGAATGAAACGATCATCCCTACTCGAAGTGCGTCTTTTTCTGCCTTGTCCTGCTCTTCTCACATAAGTACCGGCCTCCCTGAACCGTTGGATACTGCGATGGATCGTTGAAACTGGTCGACGAAGATCTCTGGATATCACTCTGTAGGTTTGACCATTTCTTCGCATTTCGAGTGCCCTGGCAATCTCCGTTGGGGCTAAGTCAGGCATAATTCAGTCCTCAACTCCAAAAAGATACGCGATTAAAAAAAAACTAACAAAAAACAGTATTTGAATGAAATTTTAAATCAAACTCAGAAGGAAGAAATACTCGAAGTTCGCTGCAGATAAGGTGTATTTGAATAAAATTAAAACAATTGCATAAAATGTGATGTTCAGTTGTTTTCTTAATTTGAAAATATTTCTTTTTAAATTAAATGACGTATAAACCAGCCAGCAACCTTATATGATACTGATATCAAACCTTTATTTTATGTTCCGCTAAATATGCGGGTGTGTGTAGGTAGGGACTTGGACGAGGATACTCAAAAGGTAAGTGGTAAGTGAAGCCGATAGGAATGGAGTTATAGAAACCCCACGCCACTGATAGTCTATTTGAAACAAATCTTATTCGGGCTTAATATAGAATATAGACGATGTACATTTGCTTGTGGGTCTGAGGAAGTAGGAACACGTTTTATAGTTTGGACAGAAACAAAAGAGACCTATCTGACATTTATTATATAATAGTAACATTTTTGAAATGGTACTATTATAATTGTGAAAGTTGTGAGGTTGGATGGATTTTTGTTACACTTTCACGCAAAGACTGCTGATTTTGATGAAATTTGGCATGGTACTAGCTTGACCTCTGGATTAACACATAGGCTACTTGTTATCCCGAGGAGTAGAGAGTAGATGTAAAAGTACAGTGTTTCTGTGGAATACTGTATAAATTATGCTGGTGGAGACGCGGGCGAAAGCTGGTATAAAAATATATAACAGCGTGACAACCAAAATATAAAAGGTGTCCCACAAGTCTCTATATTGGGCCCACAGTCTTATCTTAAGCCCGAATAAGACATGTTTATTGTTTAGTCTATCTGTACGAAAAAAAAAGACTTGCTGCAAATAGTCAACCGTGTATATACCTAAAACATGAAAATTCTCTGCAGACAGCGACTTCATTCGACACTGGGACTTTTGGTGGAAGGTGACGACGATTACTCTGGTGTCGTGCCTGCCTCTGTACATCGTCAAGATAATGCATAGGCGGTGGAGTAGCCGACAGTACAGGAACATCAAGACGCATTAGTCATTGTAATGGGTCAAGCCTACTATGTTAAAGGGTATTCATGTCGGTGACATGATGTTAATCATATGACTTTGATATTACTATTAAGCAAACCTGTTTATTTCAGTGGCATACTTACTTTTACAAAATAGTAGACCAGGCCGAAAATCTGTGCAACCGTTTAATCCCATTATTATTATGGTGGTTATTTATGAATTTTCTTATGGTATACAATTGTACAAATTATTATTATCGATATTGGAAGTTTCCGTCCTTGTTTTGATTTTTTTCCTTTTGTAAGTTTTTTTTTTGTAAAAATATAAAAATGCAACATAAGTCATAAATATGGTTGCACAACATTTATAACGTTGATATAATTAAAAAATATGGTATTATAGTTCAATGAGGGTTTTGGACATTTTTTCTGCCTTTAGGACACAACTCACGCAAAGCTCCATCTGGTAGCGTAAGTGGTATCAAAAACGGCCAATAAGAATTTTCGATTTTTTTTCTGTCACCAGGCGGCGCTCGGTAGCCTAAAACCCTCATTTAATAAGATACGTCATATGATTGCAGCCACGGAAAAGGAAACAAGTGGAACTGTTATGCGACACAATTTATATGGTAATCGTCGTCTCCAAATACAAATACATCGATAGTCAAACATCGCACTACACACAAAGAATTCGTTTGATTGGTCAAATGGTCACAATACATAAATCATAAATTTTGAATATATCACACCAATGGATAAGGTTTATTTTGTTATACTGCAAAAAGTATTATCACAATAGGCGTATCATCAACTTCTATGGCGCTAGCCACGAAGCTACACGCCAGTCGTGCCACAGAAAATTTGTTCGCGCCACGGGCCACGGCGTAAAGTCATCGACACTGGGCGCCGCATTGAAACAGTTAATCGTGACACGCGTCCACGCCTACTTGCACTTCCACTTGTCTTCTGTTCCGTGATTACGGCATTCCAGTATTACCACAATGAAACGCTCCGCTAACACCGTAACATTTGAAACATTCATGGGTCAAAACCAGCAACATCGTCACCTCAAAAATTATCACGAACGTGGGCGGAGCTAATAGACAAACAACTCTAACGTGCCTTCATTCTTAGTACATTCATACATTCGGGATCAGTTGAATAGCCTATCCGAATTCCGAACGTATGAATGTATGAAGAACCAATACGGGTTTCGACTGTTCACTGTTCAGTAGCCCAAGCACAATTTGCAAGTATTCGTATCGTTATCCAATGAATATTGTAGGTCTGTCGCTGTAATTATTTTCATACACTTTCACTTGTCATTCGTTCACGATACAACAAATTCTTTTTCGCAAATTGTTTGTGCTCGGGCTACTAAGATTGGTCAGAATGACTATCAAGGCTGTATCCCAACAGCTTTGCCTGTGGTAATGTAACCTGTCCTGACCGCTGGCAAATGGCAATGCTATTGGAATACTTAGTATAAGTTAGGTATGAAATACTTTTAAGTAAATCGATATCACATTTATTATTAATATATTGTTTAGTACCTACAACCTATAATAATTCTATTACAAATGTCATCGATAATAATTTGCTAAAAAGTAGAAATATTATTTTAGTAACTTATGAAAAAAAAAAACTTATTACGTAAACTGGTTCAAATAATTATAGGGACTGAAAAGAAAACTACATACGAGCAGTCCGCGTGTCTTATGTAGTCTTCCTTTGTTTAATCGAGTAATATTTTATTATGATTAAATTGAATCTTATAAATATACAAGCTATTGTAGATATACAAGGAAACTGTGATTTATATGTAATTAAAGATTGATTCAGCGTTTTAGGCCAGGACTATAATATGATCCGGAATCCGTAAAGCCGGGAAAATTTAGATCACTGAAAAAAAAACTGCTCTAATACCTACAATAGATTTGAAAATCGGAAGTGTCGAGCTGTCATAAATGACATTGACATTTGACTTGACACTCGTGTGTTCGATTTTCATCTCTATTGTTTTAGCGCAGAGTTCTATTTCCTATTTGCAGTGATTTTTTCCCGGTCTTACTGGTGCCGTACACTATAGACCCCAGCCTAAGATTATTGTTAACGGAGGACATGTAATGTACAAATAATTTGTGATAAATATTTATTTTGTTGCACATATTTATTCAATGATTTTATGTCTATCGATGTTACTTTATTTTTGCCCTCCTTAAAAATTATATTTCCATTCCCTACTCTTAAGTATGTAACTAAAAATCTTATTTAGCCTTATGATACACTAAAATAAAATCAAATAAATTATTCTTGTATTTTATTTCGAAATCCACAAACGTATTCTCTTAAAAAATCAAGTCTTAAATAAATATCTTACTAAATAAATGAAATATAAAAAGCTAAAAATTTTTTGGAGGTGTTTTGAATGATTTGTTATTTGTGCCTGAGTTGGATCTAAATAGTTTTTGCTTGGAAACGATACGCTTTGCCCAAGCCAAATCGCGCGTGTTGCTACTTCGACTCTTTGAAATCTTTGAGCTTGTCGAAAAAGATTCTCCAGAGTATGAGCTTTCTGTGCTAGAAGATGTCTCCTCTCTGAGGAAAGTTTGGGCGGAATCCGTAACCAAAGAGTGGGTTGAATATGACGCTTTCCGTGACGTTATTGGCCGTTTTTTCTGAATTCTTATTTCCGATATCGATGTTTCAATTCGCGGTGGACTTAGCGACTGTACATTTTTCAATTTTGACTGCATAGTAGAATCCTTTTCTAATTCTCTGATTATTTCAGATGCCATTGATGACTCCGAGTCCTCGCTGCCGCTTTCTTCTATCGCCATATCTTCCTCCCTATTTTCGCGCATATCGTATACTTTCTGAGTTCGTATTGTATGTGTAGACTTCCCTTTAGGTTCAACCTTTCTAGGTCTCGGTAACATAACGGGTAAATTCACATTCGCATATTCAACGTCCACGTTTTTTTGTGGGTGTTTACAGCGGCAAATACCACCTTCGGTGAAAACGTTGCTGTATATCACTTGCAGAAGGCACACAACTGTGGCGACAGATAGAACCACAAGCATGTACAAGTATGACGTGGAATCGTCTATAGAATCGTCCGGAATAGTTTTCCATGGCCGCCATTTTGAGGTGTCGCAGTCTCGAGATGAAAAAATATTACGCCGGGACAATCCCTTCCCGTAACTTTGAACGGCTGCTGCTACCCTTAAAACTCCACCGAAGGCTGAGTATAATTTCTCGTCGACGAGATGTGGCGCGACATCACGCTTCATCCAATGCCAGAGGTCATTGTTGAAGCCAACAAAGTCTGAGTGACGACATTTTGCAGGCGAGTTATGTAGTATACACTTAGAACCTATAGTATAATATTTTAACAAAATATTTTCTGACTTCTGTGACTCCAAACTTACCAACCCTCCAGTTTTAAATGGCAACGCTATTGCGGATGGTTTGTCGTTGTCGTCTAGCTTTGGAGGCGGCAAATATATGCATGATCTAGCGTCGCGTTTGAATATTAGGAGAACGCAAGGATTCGCATATTTTCCGAGCCCTATTCTTATTTTCTCCATTGTCAAGTTTCCCCATTTTTTTATTCTAGCCGGTAGGTTCCAACCGAGACCTTGTGTATTTAACATTAATTTTATGTGGTTGTAAAAATCGTGCAAATCTCTCGCTTTTCTATATGAGATGTAGCCAGCATAATACGCAAATCTAGAAGAAGGCAGTACTTCACTTCTCATGTGGGAACCTATAGTGTCAGCTAGGACGTCTACGGGTAACAAACCAGTACTAGCATCGTTGTTTTTTGCAGCAGTTTTAAGGGCGCGCTTGAAATAACCTAGCAAATCCGTCACGTACTTATCATTCATTTTGTCTGGGGCAACTGCGGGTGGTATTAGTTCTTCAAATAATTGCCTAGCTCGCAAATTAGCTATATCATAATTAGTCCAGCAATCTCTTCTAGAAAAACGTTTGTAAAACAACGAACTGCCAGTATTATCACAACAAGTTATTTGTATTAAAATCATAAGCACTAAAAATATCATTGAATTGTGCAGTTACCTTGTAAATTCATTCCTAAAAATAAATTTAAATAAACACATTTGTTTAGAATATAATTATGGAAATTATGTATGGCATGTATGTAATCTATAAAATCTGTTTTTGATGAATAAATGACATTATTCTTGAAAAATAGAACGTCTCCCAGAACAGTTTATTAAAGGTAACCTACCTACCTACAGATTCAGAACACAATGAAACAAATAGGTACTTATTTGTAAGCTGGGTTTCTAAGCATAAAAATATTTAGATAAAAAAAGGTGTAATGTCATAATTTCATAAATGTTTTTGACGTATTATCCGGCTGAGTGTTGACAAATGACAACTGAACTTTTCAATTTCAAAATACAATTTTGTTCAATTTTGTTTTCAATTTATGAGTTTGTAAGCGTTAATTCGAAATTAAAGCTGAAAACGTGAATGATACCAGCTAATACTTGAAATGTCCTACAGGTTTCATGATAAGAATTTAGTTCTTTAACGTCCAAATGGTATGTCTTCTTCCATTGAAAGTTACGATACACGCGCAACGGCGCATTCGCATAAAATATTTGGCGCAAATTTTTGTTTTTTGGAATGTAAGAAATATGAGTATTTATACTGTGCAAAATTATGTTTATATTATGAATACTTTAAATTTCATACAAATACAGATATAGGATGATAGATAGGTTATGAATATTATGTCTCTAGAAACACAAAGCAATATTATTTTTTATTTTTATCTTATATTAAAGAGCATTGGATATATAATATGAATTTTTAACTCAGAATAAAATGGCCATAAAATAGGGGCAAACAGAAGTGTTGAAGGCAGCTTAAACAATATATAAGTTGCTCTACCTCAACATACAATGATAGCATTATCAATATCATTGCAGGATATTAGAAATTATTTTACATGCAAAAAGGAAAAGAAAGGAAAAGACGAAGATAGTGATGTTATTCCAGAATCACCCCAAGTACCAGTCAAAGAAAAGGTAACTTTTATCAGGCAAATTTACTTGTAACAAACTTGTAAAAAACATGAAATGACTACTGTTATTATTTCAGAAAAAACAATCAAGGAAAAGGAGACAAATCTCAGATGATTCAGATGAAGAAACGAGACAGAAAAATAAACATCTAAAATCAAGTGCTAAAGACAAATCAAAGAACAAAACTCCACCAATATCTATGCTTAAAGAAGTAAAAGCCTGTGATATTTTTTCAACTTCAATCCAAAGAACAGAGCCAATAGTTAAGAAGGGAAAGAAGACAGAAATTGGCCTTCACTCAGACGATGAATTTGAACAAAGTCTGCTGGAAATAGACGTAGTTGAAGAGATTGAAAAAAGTAAATTATCTAATAATTTGAATAAAAAAACAGTGAAGATATCTCCAGAAAAAAGTCCAAACAAATTAAGTAAAGAAATAGAAACAAATCATGATAATAACAGTAAAAGTTTACCAGAGAAAAAAGTTAATGGAGAAAAACCAACAAAATCACAAACACCTGAGAAAAAAATAAATGCTGATAAAGAAATAAAATCAGAAAGCTCAGATAAAATAAACGAATACATAGAAGAAGTTGTTAAGAAAGGAAAGAAAAGAAAAGCAATAGAAGATGAGAACAAAGATATTGAAATTAGTATGTCCAAAAAAGTTGAGACAAAAAAAGATTTCAGAGAATTTCTTGAAAATGATGATTCTTTCGTTATATTTGACAAAGATGATAAAAGTCATGAGAGTGAACCAATACGAAAGAAACCAAAAGTCAATAAAAGTCTCAATGAATCAGGTAAAATTTCTAAAATTTTTAACACTTAATTATTTTTTATAACTATTGAGAACTAGAGAGATGAATAATGTTTAATTTGTTAATACTTTTTAATTTTAGTTCTATCAGATGAAGAAAGACATGAAAGGAAGAGATATTCTGCAGCGTTATATCAGAAGTATTTAAACAGAACTGGCCCAAAAAATCTAGGAGCAAAGGAAATACCTAAAGTACTTATAGTTTTTGGTCTATAATTAAGGATGTAGATACCTTGGTAGTGTATTAATTAGTCGATTTTCTTTCGCCGTGCGGAGGAAATTGTGCGGTTTTAGTCAACCATATAAATCATGCATTAGATACCTTGATAGAGTTAATACATTGGTGATGTATTATGTAAATAATTTTAATTAGATACTTATTAATTTTAATTAATTTAGATACCTAGATAGACGTGTAATAAGTGATGACTCCAGATGTAGAGACAGATAAAATCAGTCTAGTTCTATACATTCTGTGAAAATTGGACAATGAGAAGTAGATAGGGCACAATTATAAGTTCTCAAGATGTGCTGGAGAAGGATGCAGCATATAAGTTGGATATATATCCAACTTATAAGGACAAAAGAGAAACATGCAAAAACTTTAGAAAATAGAAGAAGACAGATTACTGGGGATCTTAAAAGACATGACTTATTTATAAAGATTTTTTTTTTACTTATTACTTATTTATAAAGAAGAAATTAGAAGAAAGAGGGGTAAAGGAAGGCCAAGGAGAACCTATATAAGTCAAGTTTTAGAGAATGTCATGTCTTCTAGGGAGCTTAAGGGAGGACCGATAAAAATGGTGGAAGCTCCATTGGCTAGGGCTAAGCCCTTAAGTGAAAGAAAAGCTTTTAGTGTTTTATAAAGAAACAAATTTCTTTCATAGTGTCTTTTTACTATAACATCGAGTATAAAATTGCATTATTGTTAATTTATTATATTTTTTTAATTTTTAGGGTGCACCAAACTGTCTGAAAAATTGTGTATTTCTTCTTACTGGTGTGTTAGACTCATTTGAGAGGGACGAAGTTATTGCCGCCATCTCTGAGTATGGAGGTGTAATCAAAAATGGTATTAGTAAAAAGGTATGATTTATTCATAAAAAATTATCCTGGTCTTATGAAAGTTTAAACTTGCTGTGTGCAGAATTTCATTTAGACAGTATGTGGTTTAGGATTGACTTATAAATTATAGAATATAAAATATATTAATTCGCTAAGTTGTGAAAATATTGACACAATAGCATATGTAAAAGATACAATCTTGTCACATTTGCTACAAATGTAATGAGTCATAAGTCGAAGTTTAACTAAGCAATAAATTTTAGATTACACATGTCATAGCTGGGGAAGATGCAGGTCCAGCTAAAGTCGCTAAAGCACAAGACTTGGGCATCAAAATACTCAATGAAGATGAGTTTTTACAAATGATAGCAGATTCAACAAATAAAAATAATAAGCCTGATGAAAAAGACGAAAAAAGGAAACACGAATCAAAAGCAATCTCAACCGACAAAGAGAAGACTAAGAAAGAAGATAAAAGTCATAAACATAAATCAAGGTCCTCAGACAAGGATAAAAAATCTAGTGAAGATAAAAAAGAAGAGAAATATCTAAAGAATGAAATAAGATCACATGATAAAAATCAAAAACATGCAGATGTTAAATTAGAGAATGGTCTCAAAGGTGAAAGTAAAATTGAGAATGGTATATCTGATGTAAAGAAAAAAATAAAAGTAGAAAGAAGGTCCATGTCACCTAAAAGGGTAACCAAAGAAATCAAAGTTAATGGTGAACAGAAAATTAAACAAGAAGATGTGAATGGTAAACAAAGCACAGTTTCAATTTCTTGGCCCTAGGTTATTGTTTAAAATTATAATCAAACTTCTTAAGGTTTTGATAAATCGTTTATGCTAATATTATTATCTTTTTAATTTTTGGGAGATGAATACAAGTCTCTTAACAGTAAAAAATATTTATAGGTGATACTGATGGCATAATCAACGTTACACCATCTCTAATGTGGGTGGATAAATACAAACCGCAAACTGTGAAGCAGATTATTGGCCAACATGGTGATGCTAGTAATGTGAAGAAGTAAGTTTTTTTACATTTTCTTTGCCTAACTATAAATTAGTTACGCTCTTTTAATAACAAATACCTCAGAAAACGAGCTTTGCTCAGAGTTTTGATATTAAAAAATCAAGTGATAAGGTTGTCGTCAAAACTGACATAAATTTAATGTATGTTATGCTTTCTAGGCTCAGTAACTGGTTGACAAAATGGTACAAGAATAGAGAGGCTAAGCTCCCTAAACCTAGTCCCTGGGCAAAGAACGATGATGGAGGTTATTATAAGGCGGCGCTCTTGTCTGGGCCTCCTGGGGTTGGTAAGTAAATTAAAAAAATATATGATCAGATTTTAATTTCTATTTTCTATAGTATTTTTATAAAAAATATTAATCGACCCTTCGTCAGTCGCTATTAGACAAATTTCGGTAAGTTACAATGTTGATTGTATCAATTCAATTGTATTTTATCAAATCAATTTCCATACAAAAAGGGATTTCTATAAAAATAAATAAATATCGATAAAAATGTCACAGGGGCATGAAAGTATTATTTATAATCCCAGGGGGTATTAAAGGGGGTGTCGTGAAAAAAGGGTAGTTAGTAACTAACTGATAAGTAAATAAAATAAAATCTTACTGACTTATGTCGTACTTATATATCATGGCAAAGGAATATACAAGATTTTGAATAACATTACCCACTTTTTATTGACAGAAAAGTAAAAAAAATGTTTTTCAGGCAAAACTACAACAGTGTCCCTAGTGTGCAAGGAGCTAGGATTCGACACAGTGGAATTCAACGCCTCTGATACCAGGAGCAAGACATTGATAAGAGAACAAATAGGACAACTGCTCACTACTACATCTCTGTCCGGATATGCTAAAGGTATGTAATGTATGTATGTAATGTAATGTAATGTTACTACGTCTCTGGCTCAGTGGTTGAGCGCATTGGTGCTCACGCCGGGGGCCGCGGGTTCGAATCCTGCCGAACGAACAAAAAGGTTAATCCGAAACTCTCGTGTCTTTGCAGGTGCAACTGGAAAGGGAGCCGTGTCAAAGAAACATGTGTTGGTTATGGATGAAGTTGACGGTATGGCGGGAAATGAGGACAGAGGTAAACAAAGTCTAAAAATTTTATATTCCGCTCCCTAAAAGGGACGAAAACCTGGACCAAAGTTTGTATGGAGAGAACACAAGCGAAGCTATGAGTATATAGGCTATGAGAGCTCCGTGGCCTAGTTGGTAGACCGTTTGATTCGCACTCGAGAGGTTCGATTCCCAGGTTGTGGCGTGTACCACTGAGACTTTCAGATCTTAAGTACATTATACGGACGCTCTAACGGTGAAGGAAAACATCGTGAGGAATCCCGCACATGGTTGGCTCCAGACGTGTTGTCCAGTCATTCCTTTGGGCTCGGCTGACTATGTTGTGAGAATGCCGTATGTGCTTGGGCAACCATACGACATTTAAAAAAACCGACTGACCCAAGCACTATAGTATTTCAAGAGTGGTTACTTCACTCGGAGAATACTGTATAAAACATCCAATAAAAAGGCCTAAGTTTTATACGCTATCAAATAACACTTAAAAAATTATCCTACACGATGTCTACCACCGGTTTGGAAACTAGCCAGGCGAGAAGAACCGTCGTGTGGTGTACGTGAATACGTTAAAGCAAAAATAAACATGTTTCTCCAGGTGGTCTCCAAGAGCTGATAGCTCTCATCAAGAGCTCCTCGGTGCCGATCATATGCATGTGCAACGACAGGAACAGCGAGAAGATGAGGACGTTAGTTAACTACTGCTACGACCTGAGGTTTAGCAGACCGAGGGCTGATCAGATTAAGGTATTAATTAGTTGAAATAATAAGCGTACCTGAGTAATAACACAATATAAATAATGTACAGTAGCGGAACTCAGCTGTGGCGGAACAATGAGCGCCACAATCCTCCTGAATCTCGCTATGGAAGTTTTCAAAGATCGGCACTATATTATATACGATATCTGAAATTCATACAAGTGGGCTTCGGCCTGACCTAGCATAGCACCTGGCTCGGTCGGAGATCTCCCTTTGGGGCATCCACTCTTCCCACACAGCCATGTCCTCCTTGAAAGTTTTACCTACGATTGAGCATGGCCGAGCGGAGCGCTAGGGCTGGTACGTATATAAAGAAGGCGTTGGCAGCGCGCAGTTTTTTTTTTTTGTGTAGTTACCGTATTTAATACACTCAAAAAATACCCAATGCGCGTAAATAAATATTATTGTTTAAATTACAGTTTTGTTCCTATATAATTATCATTTCCAGGCGGCGATGATGTCGATCTGCTTCAAAGAGGGCGTGAAGGTGACTGGTGACGTCATGAGCTCCATCGTAACTGCTGCGGCGCAGGACGTGCGGCAGGTGTTACATCTGCTGAGCATGTGGGCGGCGGACGCGCGGGGGACGCACTCCAACAAGCCCACTAAGGATGTTAAGATGGTGAGCGATGATGATGGGTACATTGTACAGAATGAGGTAGTATACTCTGTTCAGATACAATTTAATCTTAACGTAAACAAAAACACAATAGCGCGCTGTAATGCTACCAATTTAAATCTCACATATTTACCTAGTTAAGAAATACAATACCACGTTAATTTAGTTGAAACTAATATCTTTGTTCACAATTAGATTAAGTTGGATCTGGATAGAATATTGTAGTTATTTGGTGACTAATTTCTACAAGCAGGAATAGAAAAAATGCCTTTGTCTCCCAATGAAATTGCAAAGAAGTAGTTTTATCTTTTTATAATTGCATGTAAATATCTAATCCTTGTACTGTACTTTGTATGAATGTTGTTAACAACATTAAATGTGCGATAGTGGAGATTAAAATATAATTATGTTATTGATTGTACTGTAGGTTCTTGGTGGAAATTCATGTTTCCCAGTAACAACACACAGGACTTCTTGCACTATTTCCACTTTAATAAGACTTATTTTACATTAATTTTATAAAATAAAATTGCAATAAAAAATTATGTCATTCTAATTCTGTCCAGGGTCCATGGGAGGCGATACGCAAAGTGTTCTCCGCCGAAGAACACAAGAGCATGTCTCTCAATGACAAGAGCGACCTTTTCTTCACAGACTACAGCATAATGCCGCTGTTTGTGCAGGAGAACTATTTGAGCGTGGCCCCCGACTGTCTCAAGTGGGTTTTCTTCTTTTGACATAAGCTTCGTTATAGTTTTGCCAGTGCCGAAAGGAAGGATTATTACAGATTTTGTTAAAGCTACTTCCGAGTGTGGCAAGAGATTATGCCTAAAACATCTGTTGCCTAGAATTTTTATACCCAACAAAAGCTACCTTAGTTTTTACTGCGGCTTCCTTTCGCATGATGTCATAGTTTAAACAAGCTTACCGCCAGGAATAGGAAACATAAACATGCGTTTGTTTTAAATTATCAAAAATTTTATATTTTCCGAAAGGCAACATTAATATGGGCCGAAAAATGCAAAAGTACAGTATTCTGTTGCTAAATTAAAAAGTTACAGGACTAAAATGACGTCGATTTTTTTGATATGATTGTAAAACGAAAATTACTGTTCAAATCCTTATGTTATTCATGACATTTTTGTTAAAACTATGATATCAAACGCAGTATTTAAGTTAATAAAATCAATTTTGTATTTATCTTCATACATTTTAACTGCTGTCATTCGTGTATCATTTTTTGTATAGAGCGTTTCTAATGCTCTCCAACGATCTCACTTTTCTGATGACTGTATTTCGTCAACGGTTGACCGTAGATATGCCATTGCAAAGACAATATTTCCTGGCTTAATATTATGTACTTTTCGAAAAGCCAATAAAAAAAACTATTCATGTTCCCCATTATTAAATTTTTTCATCCTTATACCACGATGGATAGGAAGGATTGTAGTGTAGTTGGATTTACAAGGAGTAATATTTGAAACTATATTAAATTTTGATTATATTTTCAGGAGTGAAGTCCTGGACCGTATCAGCAAAGCGGCCGACGGTATCAGTCTGGGCGATATAGTCGACGCCAAGATACGGAGCGGTCAGGCGTGGAGTCTCCTACCCGTACAGGTAAGATAAGCTGCCATTAGGTCTAAAATAAACAGGCACCTGAATTTTTCAAATAATTTATATTTCCCACGCAATAGTTATCTAATTAATTTTATACAACTCGTTAATATCAATATAAAAATCTTAGACTCTAGTTTTTCCTTAATGTGACCAAAATAAGACGAATTGCTGTAAATACTTCTTAAATATAAACGTTTTACCTGAAAATAAAACGTGAATTAAATTACTTACCTAAATTTGAAGCCTAATATTTATATATGAGAGAGAGGCCACTGTTCCGTCCCTTTTTTCCCACGTTTCGTCGTCCAATCGTGTCGATTCTCCCCTCCATCCATCTCTCTACATCCACCACCACCGCCAGCTGCAAGATCGCTTGCGCCTGACGTTTGACTCGTTGATGTCGTTGTAAAACCAGGCAGAAATTAAAACTATTAGGCTTCAAATCTAGGTAAGTAATTTAATTCACGTTTTATTTTCAGGTAAAACGTTTGTATTAAATAACTTGATCGTAAATTTGAAGCCTAATATTTATATATGAGAGACGTGTTTGGTATCGCCTGGTGGTGGTGGAGACGTCAATGTGATAAATAAATAAATAGTTAGATCACATTACCTGCAAAGGATATTTCCTAAGCAAAAAAGTAATAGATGATTAGTATGCATTTATTACATTTAAATTGGCGCATAACAAATATGTGCAGTAAAAAACAAATATTTAAAGTATTTCACATAATTCAGAATCATCTACTAAAAGCAAATAATTGTGCTAAGAATCGATCAAACAGTATTGAAAAATTTTGTAACTGAGTTGTGACTATTCTGTTCTCTTATTTCTTTACAGTAAAATCGTTTAAATGTATTGCTAGATCGCCAGTTTGCTCTTTAAAGAATATCGTCTAGAGAGCAGTTTTCTCCCCAGCTTTTCGACGCTACGGCAGACCGACAGCTGCCAGCTGAAGCCTCAATGTCTGCCTCTTTTAATAGTTTTTTAACCCAACCTGAAATGACACTACGCGAGGCTGGTCGAGGTTTTCCACAAATTGTTATAAATAAATTATCACAATCAGCTTTCATTCTTCTATCCTTACCAATTGAAATCAATTTCTTAACCCAATTAACTGGATCTAAAGACCGATTATTTTTGTTTTACAATAATTTCCATCCGGATTGACAATAATCAGCAGAATCAGTTTTTGAGCCGAACTTTGGCCAAAATATTATGAAATCATCATTAACTTCGCAATTATTACTATTAGTGCTTAATAACGTTAGGTCGTGTACACGACGGCCAGAACATAAAAGTAACAAGGATGCGGTATATTTTGATACCTCAAAAAGATTTTGTAAGTCGTGATTTTGACAAGCTATGAAGGATATAACTTGATCAACATTCCAAATCGGCAATTTAGACGGTTTTGGCGAGTTTAAGGCAATAGATTTTAGTATACGCTTAACAAGCGGATGTCCACTGAGCCGATCCACAGAATCCGGGCTACACAGGGTAGAGACAACAGCTTTATGACACAAAATTGTATTATAGGAGAGCCTTTCGTTTTGATGGAGGTCCGCCAAAAACCGCGCTAAATCTGAACCTGTAGGTTCAGATATCGATACCTGATGATGGCTGGTCCATTTAATCCATCGCAACCATGCGGGTCTATAAGTTTTCAGGGTAGAAGTGCGCCAGCTTGTCATGAGTAGACCATTTTGTTTCTGGGACCAGTTCATGAGTTTTTTATTCCACCCCCACATCTCCAAACCTCCATGGTCATTTCTCCGACATTCTGTGGAGGTTGGCTCGAGGATACATCTATCAGTACTTCGTGCAGGTTCCTGATTGTCCATGGAGGACTTAACGCTCAATTTTTCAAATCCGGTCTCCAAAATATTTGGTTCCAATTCGGTGCAACTATCAGATATATTCCTCGGCATTTGTTGAGGTACTGAAGAACTTTTGGCATTAGAAAAGGAGGTGGAAACACCCAAGCCAGTTGGTAGTCCCAGGTCGAGGTGAAAGCATCGTGAAAAACTGCGGCTCGATCTTGAAGATCCAGTGTGCAATAGCCTGGGACTACATGAGCGCGACAAGATGCGAATAAGTCTTCTTGGGGAGTTCCCCATTTTTTGAAGATCTGTTCTGTCACTTGTGGGAGTAGATGCCATTCTGGTAGGTTCCGAAGCCTCGACAATCTGTCGGCTTCTACGTTGTAAATACCCGGAATGTGGTGAATCGTAAATTGAATTTTGTAAGTGTCGACAACATTTAGAATTTTGTGTGTCATATCCAGAAGTGGTAGGGATATTGTCCCGCCTTCGTTTCTCAAGTAGAAACTACGGTTTTGCTGTCGCTTTGAGTGTGTAGAACAGCGTTGAATAGGTTCCAGGAGCAATGCTGAACTGCTTTTAAGATGGCAAGCATTTCTTTCTGATTGCAATGTAGCAATCGTTCTGCCTCTGTCCATGTCCCTGAAATATAAACGTTGTTTATTTGAGCGCCCCAAGCTCTGTCGGAAGCGTCGGTCACTATGTATACTGTTGGACAAGGCATGTGAATATCGGATTTTATCCCGAGGTGGTCTCTATCCACCATTTTAAATCTTTCAGAGCTTCTGCGGAGACTGGTTGAAGAATGTTCGGCTTCACGTGTAACCTGCTGATACATAGCCTTTGTAAATGACGAAAATTTAACCTCCCGCGTGGAATAATGAAACTTGAAAAGTTCATCATTCCTATTATACTCTGAAGATCTTTGAGGGAAGCAGTCTGTTTCGTCACGATGGTAGTGAGCCGCTGTTTTAGTTTTGGAATCTTCTTTACGGGAAGATGCTTTTGATTTGTTGCAGTATTCCAACAGATTCCGAGATAATCTATTATTTGACTTATTTGACTAATCGGTATTTATTGTGCATCCCAGATATCTGAGTAGGTTCACTGTTATCTCGATGTGACGGATCAACTCGTGGATATCCTGATTTGCTAACAAATAATCGTCCACGTAAACCACCACCCGTATTCCGCGCTCTCGTAATTTTTGTGCGATCCAATTGCTTAGGGATGCAAAGGTTCTTGGTGCTGAACTGAGCCCGAAGGGCAGGCAGTTCATTTGCATTAGTTGGCCTCTGTATACGAGGCGAAAGAAGATTCTGTGCTACTGGAAGGTGGAAATACGCTTGCGAAATGTCGATTTTCGCCATCCAATCGTGGCGTTGGAGAAATTTTGGAATCGTGAACATGTTTATTAGTCTGAAAGTCGAGTTCTCCACGAATCGGTTGAGAGCTTTCAAATTGAATATAGGGCGAAGCTTTCCGTCGGATTTGGGTATCACAAACATAGGGGAGATAAAACTCCGCCCTAACGGTCCCACAGTTAATACTTTTTCTGTTACCATTTTGTGAATTATTTGGTCCATCTCCAGAGAAGGAGTAGATTGACCTTCGTTGCCCAGAATTGGGGTATGTAGCGGCGGTTTTCGCATAAATGGAATCCGATAACCTGAAATTATGGACTAAACGTATTTTGGTGCGCTCATTTTCTGCCATCGGTCGTAAAAGTTTTTTAGTTGACCTGCACAAAACTGATTCGGCGAGTCAATACCTTTTAGGGTTATCTCTCCTATCCCGGTGGGATGAGGGAGAACGTTTTCATTGATAACCACGGGGGTAGTTATTGGTTTTTCGAGCGTTTGACTGCTTGCCACCTCGCCCCCGAAAGGGCTTGCTGTTAACGTTATTATGAGAATAAGTATTGTTGGATCTAGAAGATTGTCCCATAGGTTTATAAGTTTTGTGGCTTGGAACTAATAACCTTCGATGAGACATAGAACTATTTGGATCGGACTGCGGTGCAGAAGCTCGACCTCTGTTATATTATCCACGTAGCCAGAATACTTTATTTACACCCCCAAATTTGTCCAACGTGGAGGTAAATTTCTCCGCCTCAAATAAGTTGTAGCAGGACGGGTATCTTTCTTAAAATACTTTTGTTAACGGTGTCCTTAACTGCCGATAAAATGGTTTGCCTTCTTTGCTGGATGCATTCCGCCCTATGACCACAAACCATTTGCAATGCATCGCTTGATATTTTTGCATAGTCACCATTAACAAAAATTTTGGAAATTTGTTCACTTATAGAATCAGCATTTAAATCATTAGTTTCTCGAGTCCAATTTAAAAAGGAGCGTAGCTCAGATTGTAATGTTTCTTTCTGATTTATAAGTACAAAAGTTATTGAGGCAAATGCCTTTTCAGTATTAGCTGACCGTGGTGCGTCGTAACGTTTAACCTCTTCATTTACTTCTAAGTCAGTAAAACTGGGGGCACGCTTATATAATTTCTGGACATCAGCGTACCTAAAATTTGTCCAATCAGCGTCGTTAAAGCGTTGTAGACTGTTAAGAATCTCTAAGTAAGCAGCAGGAGTTTTTAAGGTTTCAGGATCCTTAATCTTAGTGCAAAAAGAAAGGAAAGAAAGAGAAAGGGAAAATTCAGGTTTTCTCCTGGTTCTCTGGCTCACGGTTATTATACTCTTCTAAGGGATTATCAAAGTACAGCTCTCTACTGACATCATCATCAACGCTATCACCGGAATATGACCTACGGTCTAATTCGATAACCCATGGTTCTAGCTTTTTCTTTAAGTCAGCTACGTCATTAGCTAATTTTTCTAGTATACGATTATGGTCCCGTTTGCGCTTAGAACGACGTGAACGCTTACGATTACATGAGCTATCGGAGTCACTTGATTGTCTACTTGAAGATGAAGAACTAGAGTCGCATTTAAGTTTCCTTTTTCTAGTAGGATTCACCTGGGTTTGATTCAGTTCGCTTGTGCCAGCATGTAAGATATTCTGATCACTCATTATCTTCAAAATAAACATTTATACTTTAATATAATTTAGACCACGAACGGTAGCACCGTTAACATTCTAGTAATAAAATAACGTAAATACTAATAATTTTCAACCTTTTTGTATAATTAACAATAAATATCTTATGCGAATTAAAAACGATTGACGAGATTTCGTAGGATTCATAAAAACATGGCGGATAACCATGCCATTTATTTAATATCTATTTTACTTATTTAAAATATTTAAATACTTCAAATAATACATTTAGGTACGAGGGCTGCACTAAAAGTACCGGGAATGGAATATTTCCACTGTTCCTGTCATATTAAAATCTTTTTAATTAAAAACTCCTTGGTTTTAAAAATCGAATACCGTTTATTTATTTAAAACAAGATTCTCGGTCTTGTCACAAGGTCTTGTCAAACTTGTTTAGTCGTTGAGAAAATGGAATTGACTCGAGAAAATTCTAGAGCGATGATTTATTATGACTTTCGAAGTGGTTTAACACAAAAACAGTGTGTTGACCGGATGATTTCTGCATTTGGTGATGAAGCCCCATCCAAAACCACAATTTATCGCTGGTTTGCTGAATTTCAACGTGGACGTGTCAAGCTCAGTGATGATCCCCGTCAAGGTCGTCCAAAAACTGCAGTCACCCAAGAAAACGTTGATGCTGTGCGTAAGCTGATTGAGGAAGATCGACATGTGACATACCGCGAAATTCAGGCAACTTTAGACATTGGCATGAGTCAAATACAAATAATCTTGCATGAACAATTAGGTGTAAAAAAGTTGTTTTCCCGATGGATACCGCATTTGCTCTGTGAAGAGCAAAAAGCGGCTCGCGTTACTTGGTGCGTCAGAACTCTCGAAAGATTCCACGCAGGATCCTCAAATGCTGTATACAACATCGTATCAGGTGACGAATCCTGAAACAAAAACCAGTCACGAGTTTGGGTGTTCGAAAATGAGTTAAAGACAACAAAAATTGTTCGTTCACGGAGTGTTGCAAAAAAAATGGTGGCCACGTTTGTCTCCAAAACCGGCCATGTTGCGAATATTCCTCTTGAGGGACAAAGAACGGTTAATGCAGAATGGTATGCTAACATTTGTTTGCAACAGGTCGTTTCTGAACTCCGTAAAGAGAACTGCAACCGCCGCATCATCCTCCATCACGACAATGCGAGTTCTCACACCGCGCACAGAACAAAAGAGTTTTTAGAGCAAGAAATCATAGAATTATTAGACCATCCGCCGTACAGCCCCGACCTAAGCCCTAATGATTTCTATACTTTCCCTAAAATATAGAATTGCGTGGTCAGAGATTTTCATCACCTGAAGAAGCTGTGGACGCCTACAAAACGGCCATTTTGGAGACCCCAACTTCCGAATGGAATGGTTGCTTCAATGATTGGTTCCATCGCATGGAAAAATGTGTCAAATTTCGCGGAGAATACTTCGAAAAGCAATAAATACATTTTTAAATAGTAATGTTGTGTCACTTCCTTGATTCCCGAAATTTTCAGTGCCGCCCTCGTACTTCACCTGGTCTATTTCATTGTAAAAAACCATAAATAGTAATGGAAAGCTAACTGATTAACATGATGCAACACGATTTAAAAACAGAAATTTTTTTAAAGACGTGCAAGTGTAAAGCTTGAAATCACTTCAAAATGAGTTGTATTGTACAGAAATAGAAAAAGGTACATACCAATGGCTTCTGCTTTTTAACATTTTTTATCACTTTCCCTAAAGTGACAAGTTGACAGGACGGGAACAACGACGTCAATAAGTCAAACGTCAGGCGCAAGCGATCTTGCAGCTGGCGGTGGTGGTGGATGTATAGAGATGGACGGAGGGGAGAATCGACACGATTGGACGACGAAACGTGCGAAAAAAGGGACGGAACAGTGGCCTCTCTCTCATATATAAATATTAGGCTTCAAAATTACGGTCAAATTATTTAATAAACGGTTTTATTATTAATAAAAATTGTTTTTGTAGCAGATGACAATCATACGAATAATTAATTACGATAAGTAAGGTATGCGATACATCCACGCTGTCAAGAAGGATTGCCACCGTTTTAAGATGATGTTTCGCTTATTCACGCAATGATTTCAAATCTTAGGATGGGCTATGACGTACATTTGACATAACAAATCTTCATACAAGAAAAAGTTGATTTCACCATACCTCATTTAATGGGGACAGATTTTGCCTCGACACGCCTCGTCTATATTATATAAGTACGTATTCACGTATTTTTGTATACAGGCGATGTACTCGTCCGTAATCCCGGGCCACCACTGCAGCGGGCGCGTGTGCGGCCAGATCCAGTTCCCGGGTTGGCTGGGGCGCAACTCGCGCGCGAACAAGCTACGACGCCTCGCGCAGGAGATACACGCGCACACCAGACTCAGGTAGGTGCGCGTGCGAGCGTGCGTCCGTGCCGATGGTGCGTGAGTGAACCCTTACTTCCTACTACTATTATAAATATGAAAGTTTGTGAGGGTGGATGGATGGATGGATGTTACTCTTTCACGCAAAAACTACCGAACGGATTTTAATGAAATGTTGTATGGTAGTAGTTTAGGCTCTAGATTAAAACATAGGCTACTTTTTATCCCGAAAAGGTACAGTATTCCCGTGGGATACTATATTTATGCGGGCGGAGCCGCGGGCAAAAGCTAGTGAGTAATACAGCTCTTTTCGGATGTGATAAGCGATATTATTGCCTAATTTATTGTGAGTGTTAGTTCTAAATAATCCTGGAAAGTCGAGCGTGAAATGCGGTGCGTAGAAGAGTGTGCTCCACTTATTCATTTTATTCTTTAACCAATTAAATATTACAGTACGACCGGCTCAAAATCATCAATATATCTGGACTATTCGATGCACCTTCGCGATGCAGTAGTCAACCCACTAATTAAGGACCGAAACGAGGGTATAGAAGAAGCTTTGAATGTGCTAGAGTCATATCGCCTTGTCCGTGAAGATCTAGACTCACTTACCGAGCTCTCATTATGGCCTGGACAGCGGAATCCAATGCTTCTCATAGATTCCAAGGTAATTTATAACAAAATATTTTAATAGTTTCAGATTAGCAAGTAAGTAGATGTTAATTTGCGCAAAATAGTAATTATTATCATCTATTAGGCAGTTTGCCAGATGCCAGATGGTAAGCAGTAACTATACCCCATGAATACCTACGACACCAGGGGAGTTAAGTGCAATGACAACTTTATCATATACTAGCATTTGCCCGCGGCTTCGCCCGCGCGAATTTGAAACTTTCATTCCTTATTTTACTTTCTTAGGGGTGGAAATACGTCCGTACTCAATTAATACAAAAATTGTAGAATAAAAATTTGACCTGTGCGTTTATTTAAAACTTTCAACCCCTATTTTACCCTCCTAGGGGCTGAATTTTAGAAAACGCTGAAATACATAACTCATTTTTTCCGTACTCAATAGGCTACTTGACTCATATTTAATTTCATAAATTGAAGGAGTATTTCCTTTAGTACTTAGCTTTGGAAAACGTATTCTAGCGGTATCATAAATTAAAAACTTAAGATTGATAAATAAAGTTGATTTAAAAATATGTATTTTTGTTTTTTAATTTCCACTGATGAAAACACCTCGAAGTAACATCCGGCAAAAAAACACACTATGTAGTAGTGAAACGGAACGTTTCTGTAAATAAATAGTTCATGACATCATATTATAAAGATAAATATGGACGAAACGGTATAACGGAAAGATAAACGGAACGTCACACCGCCCGCGCCATTTTGTCTGAGCGGACTTTTAAAAATTATTGTATTTTTTAATTATTATTTTTTTCGGTTTTTAAGGTTTCAAAATAATGTAATTTTTTTTTTGTGTAATGAAACAATTATGAAGCGTTTAGGACATAAATAAAAAAAAGGTCAAGTAGCTATTTATACGAAATATCATGCAAATATGTCCAAGGAATAAAAAGTTCAAACCCTTTTATAGACTACTAGGCTGACACTAGTAAAATTAAAATACATATCACTCATGTTGGTTCAATTTTACACAGTGTCCTGGGATATGGAACTACCTACTTTAAAAACTTACAGATTGACCCCTCAACTAATAAAAATATTTAGACAAGATATAACTTACATAATATTGCTCTCTACTGCTATTCCTGGTCCTGTCTATCATGTGACTTTTCAAATGTATCAAAGACAGATACATTGTATAAGTTATCCATTTTGATAATATTTTTATTGTTAAGGGGATAATGGTTTAACGTGATGTATTTTTAAAGGTCAAAGCAGGGATGACTCGAACATATAACAAAAGAGCGGCTCCACTTCCATATTTGCCACAGGCAATTAAAAAGGGTCGGTCCCACGAGTCCCAGGAAGATGGAACGGAAGATTGTGAAGAGGAGGAGGATGATAATGATGACATGGATCCAGAAAAAGATGTTTTAATTAAGGTGAATATAGTGGAATTATTTTAATTATTTTTTTTACTAACATTTGCTATTTGCAAATGATTTGAAATTGATACTTTTTTATTTGTTTTTTTAAAGTTTAATTATATTTTCAGAAAAAGAAGAAGGAAATGGGAAGGCCGGCCAAGGCCAAAGCTTCTACATCAAAAAAGAAGAAATAATTATGTAAAAAAAGTGAAGAATAAGACGCAATTTACTTTAAATTAGAGACTAATCAATAATCTCATTCGGAATGGAATAATTTAATACATTTTTTTTTTACCAGACTACAGTAAATTTTTAGAGAAGATGAAAAATGTGGACAAACATTTAGGAATTAACAACCATAGGACCAAATTGAAAAAGAAAATCAAGTTTCATCACCCCATAGTTAACTTAAACAAAACTATAACAAATAGAATATTTTTTACCATCTTCCCTTACAAAATCATGAAGAATCATCCCTACTATAAAATCAGTACAAATCAGTTTCCTATACACAGTATTATGTAGCATGTTGTTGTGATTACCACATATGTATATTACTTGTTAGTTGTTATTAAATTCCTGCAATAATTTAATACATATTTATTGCAGAGCTTTTTTAAATTAAATTGAAATAAGCACTTAGTTAAATTTGGTTGTATTAACATAGTAAAAGAAGAAGGGGCATTTTTGTATGGAGCCAGTCCCCACTTTTGTAGCACTACGAGACATATATCAAATGAAAGGTGGAAAGTGTGTCATTTTATTGTATGACAAAAAATCTCTAAACCATAGGAGAAAAAAGTTAATGAGGTAAAGATTAAAAAAAAGTTAAAAAAAATCCTGTATTATTGCACCATTTCATAGAGTAAGGAAGGAACAATACCTGGGAAGTAATGGTATACGGCAAAGTTCAGGAAAATGTTGTATTAACATAAAATTACTCATATTTTTGAAGAAATGTATAGTTAAATAATAAAATGCTAAAAATAAACTCTATTCTCAAGTTTTTCGCTCACAATTACCTCCCAGAAATTATCTCTTACTAGCGATACTATCGATTGGTGCAATAATACAGGACATTTTTTCATTTTCACATTCTATGGGTTCGAATCCTGCCTAGGAAAATTGAGTTATCAAAAATCTAATGATGCAGTTTAAGTTTTCATCAAGTACTCGACTCGACATTCCGTTGGGCTAAATTGCTGTTCCTAATTTGTTTTAGACTTCTCTTACAACACCCAGAAGAATAATTCATCATGTACTATATCTTTTTTACTTTTTTTCTGTACATAATCGTTTTAAAATTATGTTTGCTATTTAATTGTATGTATTTTAATGCAATTGTTTTATTTGCATCATTAGAATTTACATTAACCAATTTTCCAGGCTGGGATTCGAAACCGCAGATTAGGAAAAAATACATTCTGTATTATTGCACCATTCAATAGCGTTGCTAGTAAGAAACAATTTCCAGAAAGTAATTATGTGCGAAAAAATTAAGGAAAGAGCTTATTTTTAGCATTTTATTATTCTTCTATACAATTCTTCAAAATATGAGGCAGTTTATCAAAATATAACACTTTTCTGAAATTTGCAGTACATTTGTATAGCATTACTACCCAAAAATTATTCCATATTAGCAACACTATGAAATAGTGCAATAGTACAGGTGATTTTTTAACCTTTATTAAACTTATTATTTCAACTTATTTCTCCCATGGTTTAGAGATTTTTCCTTATACAATAAAGTGACACTTTTTAACCCCTTTCATTTGCAAGGGTGGGGACGTTATGTCCCTTCTTCTTTGGTTGTATTAACATAGTTAAATTTAGTTTTGTATTTCGTTGCACCATTAACTTCTATAAAATACTGGCTGGCTTCTATAACATATTGTAAAATTGTTATTAAAATAAAGCTATAAAACAAACTAATACTAAAAAAGAAGACAACTACAAACATAACTATCCCTATAAATAGAAATACTTTCCCAGGTTGTCCCCATCTAACATATAATTGACAGCATCGGCTCTAGATAGCAATGGCTATTTGCTGTGCGAGGTAGTTCCTGACTCTGGGGTCTCCGGTGGCTTCAGTAAGCTTTTCCGATATTCCTCTAAAAAGCTTGTGTGGGTTTCCACCACAAACTGTTCAAGTACAAGGTCTCCGCTAAGTCTCCGAGCTTTTGAACTATTGATACTAATATCCAATACATTAACAAAGGTCTTATTATTGTAATATTTAAATTTATATAGGAAGGCAAAACCAAACACTTCAATAACATAAAACTTTATTACATAACCACAACTATATGGTATTCAAACACTAAATTCGAACTAATCTTTACGGATCTTCTGCACTCTAGGGTCATCCGGCCTCATGATGGTATAAACTCGTTTGTACCTTCTGTTGTCTCCATCGTCTTTGATATAATTATAACATCCAGCAGTGCCCAAGGCGATACCAACCAGAGCCAGACCTGTCGAAGCGAAGATTTCCGGAATCTCGTTCCAACCTTGTTGTATCAACTGTTTTAGCGAACGTCTCGCTACTGGAAAAGAGGTCATTTTTTATTAGTGTATGCTTTTACCAGGTTGTTTTTAAATTACTACTTGAAACTCCGGATTTGCTTTTGTGCAAGATAATATTGACAGATTTTCCACTTGACATTGACAGATATCCTCATTTTATTTGTTTTTATTATTATTTATATATGGCATCGGCTTATAACCATTTGCCAGTGTCAAGTTAAAAAGGCGGGAATAGAACTTTCGTTTCAATTTTCAACACCGTATTCCTATATCGTCAAGTCTAAAGTCTAGTCAAAGTCCAAATATATAGTCAGTATAGTCTATGAGTCATGTCAGTCGATTCAGTAAAGTGGTAGAAGCTTTACTGAAAGTTCCTAGGGAGCTTTGGCGGGAAACACAAAATAGCACGTTTTTAGAAGTTGTACCACTTGCCCACACTTGTGCACGATAACGAATATTTAATGGTTAATATTCTACCAATATTACACATTAAGAACCGAAATAACACAAATTTATGAAGTTTTACAAATTCCACAACATCACCCATTGAACTCCCCGGCAAAACTCCCATTTTTTTGTTTCATCTAAATTGTAACAAAAGTATTTCCTTACTAGGGATGTTGCCTAGTGTGGAATATCTCATTTTTATGAATTAAAATTGAGAATTTTTAAAATAGTCGATTAAAGATACTACGTTACGTACCTACACTATTAAAAATTATAAGCAAATAAAAAATATTTCCCATCTCTTTCTCGCAAAACGATTTGTTACATCATAAGTTGCACCGCTATACATTTTGTAATGACAAAATATGTATGGCCGGTGCGACTCGGTGACGTCACACGCCTATATATCGCTCTCTTTCATATTGTAAATTAAAATTTTTTGTATCTTCGTTATTTTTTAAGATATACGGAAATAAACAATATAGAACCCCTATATTGTTTATTAACATGTTGTCTAACATCGATTAGGGAAAAAAAAATTTTTGGCAACCTGCCTCTTCCTAAAAAAAAAGCAATGAGACAATATTTTGAAGTTCTATTTCATAAAACGATAAACGGTACCTACATAATATTTTCATTATTAGCAAATTATTATTTAATCAGCTTGTAATTAAACACGAAGAATAATGCCTATGCCAAGCGAAATTGGTCATCAAGTACGCTTCAAAAAGTCGTTATTTGGTCTATTCAAGAAAGCTTGGTGGCACATTCCGGATATAATGGCTTCTTCTATGCTCGCTTTAATAGGTATTGGCTTAGGTATCGCAGGAGCTAGAAATTACATAAAAAATGATGGAGATAACCGGGAATACAAGCGAGTGTATATGATTTTGCGACCAGATGATCCAAGAATATCGCGCCTGCGAAATCCAGTATTCACGAAGTATTAGAATTATATTTTATTTAATAAAATTATGATAAAATTAAAGTATTGATTGGGTATGGGTTGTTAATTTTTTTTTATTTAACATAATTTACCGTTCTAAAATTTTAAACGCCCCGAGGGAGAGGGTGCGTGAAGATTATTGGTTTGTTGAGACTTTTCAAATGAGGTTAAAGAATGAAAGCAGGTCCTCAATCTTCTCATGGATACGGTTTTCAACACAAAATCTATCTCTTGGCTTCAAGTTTTAAAGTGCTAACATATAAACCATTGCTAGTGTCAAGTAAAAGAGGCGGGAAAAATTGTAACACCGTTTCTCTAAATCGTCAAGTCCAAAGTCTAGTCAAAGTCCACTTAAATATCAATGCAGTCAATAAGTCAAGTCAGTCGATTCAGTTAAGTGGTAGATGCTTTACTGAAATTTCCTAGGGAACACAAAATAGCACGCATTTTGTAGTTGTACCACTTGCCTACACTTGTGCACGTCAACGTATATCTAATGTTTATACATTAGATATTATTATTATACCTAATATTATTATTATACCAATATATATAATATTATTATTATACCAATATTACACATTAAAAACAGAAATAACACAAATTTTTGAGGAAATACAATAACAACAACGTCGATGATTAACATTCCCGGCAAAACTCGAAATCCATTGTGATCGTGCAGTGTTACCAACTCTCAAAACTATTTACCCAAATTTAAACCTAAATTTGACCTTGATTAGTTTAATTATAAGTTATATAAGTTATATATTAATAAAATGAATAACTAGTAAGTAGGTTATAAACGATATTTAATTTTATATCCTACTTATCTTACAACAACTTACAATTTTAATTGCTAAGAAGTTAGTTAAAATGTCATAAAAAAAATTTTAATCAGAATATCAGTCCAGTTTTTATGTCAAATGGCCTTTTTACTCCCTATGAATTTTTACATCCCGTGCTAGTTATGTGAAAATCGATTCTTATGGAGTAAACTCCAAAAAAACTTATCCCTTTTGTGGGAACCACAAAAGCCATAAGTTAGCAGCACTGAGATCGTTGTCCGGCACAATCGCCCGACCACGGTGGACTCAATTAATAATAATTATGTACGCCAGACTGTGCCACACACGGCTGGATTTGGTCCGGAGCAAACCAAATCGATGGTTCGCACCGATTCGAATCTGTACGTGTGTTCACGGAGGAAGCATATACCATATTGTGTTAATACTGTAATAGCCAAAGTACGCAGGCCGAAGCCCGTCTGCAAACCATAACAATAATAAATATTATTGTTGTGGTTATATTAGGAGTTTTGACGAGAATGTCTATGTGCGACGTTGTTCTTTTTGTATTTCATCCAAAATTTGTCTTAATTCAGTTCTTAATGTGTAATATTGGTAGAATATTAACCATTAGATATTCGTTGATGTGGTCAAGTGTAGGTAAGTGGTACAACTACAAAATACGTGCTATTTTGTGTTTTCTCCAAAACTCCTTAGGAACTTTCAGTAAAGCTTCTACCACTTTAATGTATCGACTGACTTGACTTATTGACTGCACCGACTATTTAATTGGACTTTGACTAGACTTTGAACTTGACGATTTAGAAATACGGTGTTGAAAATTTTAACGAAAATTCTAAGCCTGCCTTTTATAACTTGACACTGGCAAATTAATAAAGCTATTTATAAAAAACAAGTGTCAAAGTCAGAGATTGTCAAAATTATTTTGTTTTGACAATATCGACATTGCAAAGACCCAAAGGTCAATTGCCGATTTAAAACTTGTTATAAATAATTTAGCAGTGTTTACCAGATAATACATATACGGCTAACTTAGCAAACGTAACCTATTCAGCAGATAAATAAGTTTTGTAATAATTTGTTGTAGTAAAGTATATTATCAACAGAAAAATGAGTCGGTTCGATGTTGTTGAGCAGGGTCCGCCGATTGAGGTTTTCCAACTTATGAAGTTATTTGCAGAAGACACATTCAAAGAGAAAGTGAATTTAAGTGTTGGAGGTTTGTAAAATTAGACCCAATCATTATTAGGGTTCCGTAATAATCAAGGAATTTATTATTATAACTACTACTTCATTGTTGCTCTTTATATATTCATATTATCTATTTATATTATTTCGATAATATGAATATATAATTCTAACTACTACTTCTTCATTACTCTAAGATAAAAAATATGTGAATTAAAACACAAGATCATAAGGATTCAATAAGCTTTAGTATATTTGCATCCCTACACAGTCAGTGGTGTTGACTGTGCAGGGATGAATAAACATTAAACATACAATAATATTCTGTATGTAGTTCTGAAATAACCCATTTTAACACTGCTAAAGTGTAGGTAGTTCGTTTACATAAATTTTAGGAATATAGTGAAAACATTTTATGACAACATTTATTACAGCAAACCGGATGGAGAAATAATAAGGAGATATTTCCAGTTCTGTCATGGTACATTATAAACATTTTGATATCGGTTATATTATAATGACTATTGGCTCTTATGACCGTAATCTGTGGTCTTTGCAATGCTGTTATAACAGATTTTCACTGTATTTTGAGTCTGCTACCTATGATAATCTTTTACTCATAAAAATGTAAAGAGTACAAAACTTACATTTTCATGGGTAAAATTAATTTAACCCTATAGTCAAAAAACATGTGCTGTTTAATTTTATACTTATACCTCCTTACTAATAAAACTATTTACACAATGGATAACTTAAACAATGTTTCTGTCTTTATCTGATACGTTAGAAATGTCACTTGATAGAAAAAGATAGCAACGTTGTTTAAGTTATCTATTGTGTAAATATTTTTATTAGTAAGGGGGTTGGAAATTATAAAATGTGCAAAAAAACTTTTATGAATGGATGACTAAAATTTTGTTTTTTTTAGCATACAGGGATGAAAAAGGTAAACCATGGGTACTGCCAGTGGTCCGAAAAGTGGAAAAAAAATTGGCTGAAGATGAAACTTTATTACATGAATACCTACCAGTATTAGGTAAATTTACTTTAATTAACTTTTAACTTCTTCTTAATTGATTTATTTACAAACAACTGACAGAGATTTTTTTGCAAGGTGATGATAATGTAATTTAAATGTAATCAAATTGTAGTCAGTATTAATTATCTATTCTCTTATAATGCAAACCATAATTATGTTTATTTAAAATTATACAAAAATCTTACTGAGAGTGAAAGAGATATCACTTCAATGTCTCTATAAGTTAATTTTGATAAAATTTAATGACAGGCTACCTGAAACTCTGAAATCTGCATAGTAGGCAAAAATAATTTATGTATTTCTGCAAACAGACATAGTATGATAGTATAATATCAACAAATTCATAATGCAATCAACAATCAATTAGCATGTTCGTAGTTTGTATTACATAAGCTGATTCTTATCATACCAGCCTGAGAAAATGATAACATTAAAATAAGCAATTTACTTTTATCATAACAACGTACTACTGTATAATAGGTATTTTACACAATAGGTATTTTTCGGTAGTTTATGGTTATCACATTTGCATTATCCAATAAAAAGGGCTATTGATGAAAATCTTTTTTTTTCTTGAAAATCGGTTTAAAAATTGATTTGTGGAACTATTCATTTTGATGAAACTGCATGTCACTCACTGAAATTGATAGTCACAGCTTAGTGCTATCACAATGTAGTGTTGCCTCTGTGTAAAGTGAATGGTCATCTAGAAACTTGGGGGGCTAGCAGCAACAATTGACAGCAACATATTTGTAACATTATCAAATGAGAATCTTATAAAATTCATGACAGCTCCTATAAAAATTTCAGCGTTAACATAAATATGTAGACGGTTGATGGGAAAAATAAATGAAATCTTTAGGTGATGTTTATTGGTCATATTATCAACAATTATGAATTCTTATCAAAATAAGTTAATTAACATCAAAAGTGTTTTAAACACTGCATTAAAAATTACCCTTTTACTGCACTTATTAACAACGAATGGTTAAAGAGATAGGGGTCATGTAAACTCGCATGACTGTTTAGAAAATATGTATTACGTTTAGATTTTTATGTTTTTAATATGCACACTTTCCACTTTTTTTAGAATATAGCCAAATTGGTATACAAATACATACATACATACACAATATGCAGTAAAAAATATAACCCTTCCTTTGGCAGTCAGGAAATAAATCGTTGCGCTCAATACTAATCGAACCACACTCATAATTTTATCACAAGTAAAAATGTTTTACCCCCAATGAAGTGGGCACATGACAGTTACTAGCTAGTATGATATAATATGAGATCATACTTATCTCCCTAATCCTATGACAGTCTTTAGCCCCACTATGATAATTCGCGATTCTCAGCTTTACATGCATACTTACACGTCATGTTAACCAGGTTTGGAGCAGTTCAGCAGCGCTTCAGTCTCAATGCTACTGGGTCAAGACAACCCTGTAATTGCGCAAGGCCGTGTAAGTATTTTTAGTAGCATTAGTTCTACTAGAGGTCGCCTGGTGTTCGAGATTCGACCGTAATTAATAGTTTTAATTTTTAACCTCCTTGCCAATAAAAATATTAACACAATGGATAAGCTATACAATGTTAAGCCCATGTCTCATACGTTGGAAAAATAGCTTGACAGACAAGGACAGAACATTGTATAGCTTATCCATTTTGTAAATATTTTTACTAGTTGGTTATAAACACTTACCCCAAGTGTTTTGCCTCTTGGATACAAAATAAAATATGTAATAATAATATCTATGCACGCTTTTACACCACGTCAATATGGCCCCGCGCTAAGTTCTTGAAGAACTTGTGTTACGGACCCACCAGACAACGGAAATATATTTAATACTTTTTATACTATACATATATTTAAGATTTTTGTACATATTTAATTCACATCCATGACCCAGGAACACAGGAAACTTTTTTGTTCCCTGGCGGGGTCGGAACCCGCTACCTCCGGCTTTAGCGCCAACGCGCTAACCGCTGAGCCACACAGGTCGTCGGTCGGTCGGTGTAAATATTGTTTAATGAATATGAAAAACAGAATAAGAAACGTCAATGTGTGCAAAATATTATTATGATTGCATCAATAATCAAACCATGATTGTGTGAGTTATTAATCTAAGATACTGTGTTGTTGCTGTTTATAGCTTTAAATTTTAAATGACATGAATTTAAACTGTGTCAAATTTCAAACTCCTCCGTATAATTTTTTTTCATAGTTGCTTTTCGTTTCACGTATATATGTATCAGTGGCGTGGCGTGGGATTGCTATAACTCATTCTTATCGGCTTAACTTACCTTTTGAAGACCCTCATCACTTACCTATCATTCAGGCATTATACATATTCCCTATGAAGGAGAACCAGCTTTCGCCACTGATATATATGAAATTAATGTTAGCATTGTACTTGTGGAAATAGTGGTGGAGATCGGTCGGTCGGTAGCCCCAAAGGGAGATCTCTGACCGAGCGGGTGGTATTCTCGGTCAGGCCGAAGCCCGACTAGATGATATCAGCTGTTGTTGTATATCTAGCGCCGTACTACAGAAACTTGGATAGCGCGATTCAAGATTGTTGCGCTAATTGTTCCGGCACAATCTCATTTAAAATGTACTTGCAAAAAATTTGGTACAGAAATGACCTCATTTATAATATGAAGTATTATGTAAAGTAATAAAGGTCTGCAAATTAATTTCTAAATAACTGCATGAATAGGCGACTGTTGCGGTCTGTGCGTAACATATGATATCATCAATTGAAGTAATAGAATGGGTCATAATATATTGTATATATGTATGATTTATATTATTTTAATACTTCAGTTTACTTTAAATATTATCGTCAGTTTCGTCTATTTACAGTTGCAAACAAAATTTTGACGAGCTCTACGGCTCAGTGGTTAGCGCGTTGGCGCTAAAGTTTCAAGTGTTCTGGGTCATGGATGTGTATTAAATTTGTGCATTGAGTATATAATAAAAATCTTTAGTATAATTCCGTTTAAAATATTAAATATTATATAATTCCGTTGTCTGGTACTCGTAACACAAGTTCTTCGAGAACTTATAACGGGACCAGACTGATGTAGTGTGAAAGCGCGTGTGTGGTTAAGGTTGTGTGTTCAATTGTCAGCTTTATTGTATTAACCCAGAGTTCTATTTTCAGTGCTCTGATTTTTCTCCGATCTTCCGGATTCCGGGTCATATTATAGTCCCAGCCTTAATTAAGTACCTACTTATTTCCTACGTTTACAGGCGTTCGGTGTACAAACTTTGTCGGGTACGGGCGGTCTGCGCGTCGGCGCGGAGCTGCTCAACAAGCACCTGAAATACGACACCTTCTACTACTCAAGCCCAACATGGGGTGAGTGTTTTAAAACGCTAGTTTAATTCAAGCCCATCGTATCACTGCGGTCATGTCAATTCGCGCTAAAGAGTAAAGCGTGGTTTTCTATGAGACCGTACATCGCGTGGGTTGAGCCGGCACCTTCGTTCACTAAAGCATTGTACGTCCCTAATTGTCCCTTAAGTGAAATGTCTCCCTAACTTAATATTATGAAAAATCAAAGTAATTTTTTTTTAATACAATATTGGTATTTTTATACATTTTCTGAACGTCGTCATGATGCCTACCACCGGTTTGGAAACTAGCCCGGCGAGAAGAACCAGCGTAAGAAACTTGCACGGGGCCACCTTTTAGCAAAAAGATGGTTTGTGGTGGGAAAAATTGTTCTTTTCAAAAAGTATTTTTACAATGTGATAACTTAATCTATATAACAGAAATAATAAGTACATAAACATACTTAAGTACATAGAACCAGCCTTGCAGGAGGCCATCTTATTCCCAAGGTGTGCAATCGTTAATGAAATCACTAACCTTATAATAAGCTTTAGCACACAAACGTTATTTAGTAACTCTTATAAATTTATTAATGGAAAGATTTTGAACGTTTTCCGGGATTTTAATGTAAAGGCATATATTTACCTTTAGGCATATACATTGACCTTTAAAAGAGTTACTTACTTTTTTAAGTCTGATTATCGGTATTTCTAACGTAACATTTCTTATTTCTAGTATTCCTACAATGGTTGTCGCTTTTCTTTTTGAATTTATTAAGATTCTTTCTGACATACAACACATTGTCCAAAATGTATGTGTATTATGCATACAATATACATGATACATATTACATAGTATAAACTAGTATAAGCGTAAACAAACGCATTAGCTTGTATTAGCAGTGATTAGTTTATGTTATTGCGCATATCGTCTATCCGCTATCGCTTTACCAATGTCATAAATTATTTGCTGGAAGCATGTACCATAATCTTGATAATTACTACAAAATGCTATTAAGATACATCTAGGTACTTAATCCTAGATATTACATATTTTCTGAGCTTTTAAGCCTGGGACTATACTGTCCGGAATCCGGAAGGCCGGAGAGAATTCCGAGCATTGAAAATAAAACTCTGGGCTAATACAATAGAGCTGAATATCGAACACACGATCGTCGAGTTTTTTTAAATTGCTGCCGCTTGTCGCACGTTCGATTTTCAACTCCATTGTATTAGCACAGACTTCTATTTTCATAGCGGTCATTTTTCCTGCCGGAGAGATTCTGGATAATGTAGTACGAAACTAAGGGCGTTTGTGGGCGGCACTTCACGGAATTTTATCGTCCGGCATTCGATTTTCAATTTATAACTCTCTTATTATTATATGCATAAGGCGTTATAAGCAAAAAATCGAAATGCCCGACGGTAAATTTCGTGTAGTGAACAAACGCCGGTAATCAAGCTGTCTTAAATGACATTGATATTTGACTCTTCACTTGTGTGCTCTATTGTAATAACGCAGAGTCCTATTTTCAGCGGTCTGAATTTTCCCCGGCTTTACGGATTCCGGATCATAATATAGTCCCACCCTTAGAGATAAAATGTCTAATACAAGAATGTAATGTCATGTTAAAAATACTAATAATAAAATATTTTTTACTCAGTGTCGACTAGATATTATGTTATTGATTGTACTGTAGGTTCTTGGTGGAAATTCATGTTTCACAGTAATAACACACAGGACTTCTTGCACTATTTCCACTTTAACAAGTATTTTACATTAATTTTAATATATTACACGACCGGTTTCGACAAAGTCATCATCAGGTGTAGGTAGATTAAAATTAAAAAAAAAAAAATTGTAAACATTGTGCAAAGGGTTGTCAGCATCATGAAATTTTTACAATTTTGTGCTCGACTGTGTCGACTACTCTGCCACAGATTATACGACATTTATCTAATATACGACATAATATTATGTAATCAGTATACGTCGCGTAACTAATATTAGAGAATAGGACGAAGAGGTGGAGTCACTATGGAGATTATGACGACATTATTATCTTAGGATGATAATAGCAAAATCTATTTATTTTTGCAAAGTAATGTACAATAACCGATGCTATGATATTTTGGACGCCCGCGCCGTAAGAGTACATCATAGCTTACATTTTTAGGGTTCCGTAGTTTACGCCTCGGAACCCTAAACCAAACAATTAGTGCTAGAAAGATGTAACTTGGCATGATGTGTGTATTTAGCTCGTCGAATAGTGTGCTAAAATAAAATCACGAAAATAAAATTATTTTGGGGTACCTCCACGTAAATTGAGGATGATTTTTCTTCTCGCTCCCTCGTTTTTAAAAGACCTATCGTTAGATAGGTCTTTTAAAAACCATTGAGAGGGGCCGTAGTCGGTGGCATAGTCCATGTAATGAACTTTTAAAGGAAAACTATAACGGCTTATCTAACTTTGTTAGTCTAGTAGTTATAGAGACTTAACTTGTAAAATGCGCTTGCTTGGAATACTTCGTACAAAAATAAGTAAACATGTAAAATGTTGGTATAATGGTACGGAACCCTACGTGCGCGAGTCTGACGCGCACTTGGTTGGTTTTTTATTTTATTTTCGTATCTATATTCATATTTCTCATTGGCCTGCCTACCTATTACCATACTAAAGCTAGGCACTTTATGAATATCTCGAATTCATTTTAATTTATGTCGAGTGTATAAATAAAAAATAAATAACTCCCAGCACCGATTCCGGTGACGGTGGCCGGTTTCATTGAAACCAGGAGTTACGCAGGAGTAATTTTATAGTGCAAAAGTGTGTGCGCGAGCCGCGAGCACTCTCTCCTCCTCTACTCTCATAACCCAGTGGTGACTCATAACCATCTCATAACCCCAAGACTGACGAGAGATCATGCGCAGGTTCGACTTTTTACATGCCCATCCGACGCATGGGTCATCTTTCTTGTCAGACAATCAGATGATCAGCCTGCATTGTCCTAACCAAACATATAACATAACTATTGTGATTTATTTAACCCGACTACGGCGAAGCCAAAATGAGTGAGAATTGTGGGAGAGCCAGGCTTCGGCATAAATGGACCGGCTCGACCGGGTAAATACCACGGCCTCACAGAAAACCGGCGTCAAATAACGCTTGCTATGTGTTTCGCCGAGTGAGTGAGTTTACCGGAGGTCCAAGGGGGGTTGGGGATTTTAAGGACTGGGAACGCAAGTTCTTTCTTCGCAACTCGCAACACCAGAGGCGTTACACTTGTAACTCCTCTGGTTGGTTGCGAGTGTCCATGGGCGGCGGTAATCGCTTACCATCAGTCGATCCGTCTGCTCGTTTCCTGGTTCATTTCATTAAAAAAAATGATAATGATTTTGGCAGTATATGTATGTATGTATGTATGTTTGGTCCACCGTGGCGCTTTAACTACTGATCCGATTTTTATGAATGAGATGTCAATTAAATTCGTAATAATAGCCTGGGTAACATAGGCTATATAAATTACGTAGTCGCCTGAGTCGGGTGTTATAGTTTTTTTATTACATACTAGCTTGTGCCCGCGGCTTCGCCCGCGTGGAATCGTGTTCTTGGAGAAAAAATTTCTTCAGCTAATAACTCTACTCACTGCAATATACTTCTGTGTACAATATTGAAAATGTTCTTAGGGTTTCGTACCCAATGGGTATAAACGGGACCCTATCACCTCGACAAGACGTGCGAGACCGCTTGAATCTTGATGTATGTTAAAAGGAGGAGCGGGAAATTTAAGATACGTAATTGTAGTCTAATTAATCGTTAAATTTGCCATTCAAAATTCAAATGTTATTTGACAATTGACATTCCAACAAAACTGATCAACTACCTCCATGGACAATTGTTAATTACTGCAGCAGAAAATATTCGTGAGCCTCATAAAGTATACGTCTAGTGTTTTCGATAGCGCGATGCAGAAGCGCGAACCCCCCGGCCGGTCGCAACAGAAATGTCCCTGCATTTTAAATCTGTAATATCTTCGAAAATGTTCCTTTAAATTACACGCTGTAAGGGGCCATATTGATCTATATTAAATGCACAATGTATTTAAGGTACTTAATTGGATAAGGATTAATGCTGTATTGCTTAAAATCGCTTCGTAGATAAGCCACTTTTTCTCGTAAAAAGTAAAGGATAAAAAAATGGTTATTGTGGGTTTATCCCTAAGAGATAGACATATACCATCTAACTTTTTTCTAACTACCTTTCTAACCGGACTTTTTTGTAGACCTTTTTAAAGTGTACAATAATGTAGTAAGTACATTATTTTGATCTATCTCGCAGGGTTCAGTCAGCGTTTGCACTGTATGTGCAAAAAAATGTGTTTATTTACGACATTCTAAAATTATAAGTGTTTCTCTACTATATTATGAGCATGTTATATACATATAAACCTACCTCTTGAATCACTCTATCTATTAAAAAACCCACATCAAAATACGTTGCGTAGTTTTAAAGACCTAAGCATACATAGGGCCAGACAGAAAAAGCAACTTTGTTTTTAACCGACTTTCAAAAAAGGAGGCGGTAATACGTTCGGCTGTATATATTTTTATTTTTGTATGTTCAACGTTTACTCCGCCGTCTGTGGACCGATTTTCAAAATTCTTTTTTTGGTGTATAGGGTCTAATCTCAATTTGGTCCTTTTGATACCAAGGTGATGGGATCCATAAGAAATCGAAGGAACTCCTCGTAATTTATATGGACACATATAGTGATTTCGACTTTTTCTGAGACTTTTTTTTCCCCAAGCATATGCTACCAAAAGGTAAGATTTTGCACCAAGGTTTGTATATCAAGATATGGGTATATCCTGGATCAAAAAGAACTGAACAGAACTCTTGAGTCCTTATAGATACATGTTTGGGGATTTCGGCGTTGTTTAAAGAACTGCCACTATGCCACTATGTCAATTACATCTCAGTTCAGTCGGTACCAGCCTGTACACAGTATCCTGATAAAACAATATTTTATAGAACACACATTTAAGTTGGTTGGTACGGACTTCAAAATTATGAAGAATGAGTAGAGAGATAGTTATAATTCTAGCCGAATTTAAAAGGGGAATTATTTAGAAAATAAGATTTACTTCATAATTTTTTGTGCATTTTTACTTTGGAAGTCGGTTTAATTATATTTTTTTAAAATAAAATACCATTTAGTGATTATGTATTTCATGATAGTTTGGTGTTATTATGGGAACGGGTCATTTGCGTGAATAATAGTTAGCTTGACAAATATTCGTGCCCAGAGCAAGTTCAAGGCAAATGATAAACTTCGTTGTATAATATAAACATTAAACATCTTGCTGACGTCAAAATATATAAATAGACTTACAAATAGATGATACGTGAAACTTTCAGGTTGGTCTTAAAAATTGCATCACTGAAGCCCTGAAGCTTACTGAATATTTTACATCAACTCTTGATAAACTAAAGTTTACCTGGCACAGAGTTTCCGAATTCCGAAAGTGTTCTAGAATCTAGATGAATCTTTTTTAAATTTGAGGATAAATTTATTTTGTTTTGCTATAATTCGCCAATGTAACTAGTTTTATGAAAAACATTTGTATGAAATGTAGCTTTAAACTATTTTAACAAACAATCTTTTTCTGTAATGTTTTTAATTACTTTCTGTGTTAGCGCCGCGCATCTACCACTAGCTAGTCAGTTACGAGCTATGGAATCGACAAACGGACCACGTTGGTCAGTAATGTTAAACTTAGTTTATATTATATTGTCACTTTTTTGTTCGCTAATAGCGCTAATGAATAGATAAACTACAGACAAATTCACCTCAGAAACCGGGCATGAAAAGTTTGATTTTTACGCAAAATTTAGTAATTTTATGCGAAATTGGTTTTTTTGGTAGTGTAGGTATCAAACATGTTTTCCACAGAAACAATTTTGCTCGCTAAATAATAATATGCACTACGCTGCGCTCTAAAATGGGTATCAAGGACTTAGGTAACAAGGCTGCTAAGCTGATGGGATTGGGTGGCCCATATCGGCCGCATGCATCCCGACCGCTGGGATAATTAAAAATTTTAAGTATACCCCGATAGGCTACTTGACTTGTATTTAATTTTATACACTGAAGGAGTATTTCAATTAGTACTTGACTTAGGAAAACGTATTTTAGCGATATCATAAATTAAAAGTTGAAGATTGATAAATAAAGTTGATTTAAAAATATGTATTTTTGTTTATTAATTTCTACTGATGAAAGCACCTCGAAGGAACTTCCGGCAAGGATGTGACGTGTGACACAAACACACTAAACACATACGTAGTAGTGGAACGGAACGTGTTTCTCTAAATAAATAGTTCATGGCATCTTTTAAAGTTATTTTTGCCAAAACGTCAAACAGAACGTCACACCGCCATTTTGTCTGAGCGGACTATAGCAGGTTACAAATAGTTTTATGCCGTCACAGCACAGATAATATATCTACCAACATGGCGAATAGTGTTTTCGGCGGTTTTTAAAAAGTGTATTTTAAAAATATTTTGTGTAGGTTTTTAGGTTTCAAAATAATGTAACATTTTTTTGGGTAATGGAACAATTATGAAGCGTTAAGGACATAAATAAAAACAAGGTCAAGTAGCCTATTGTCAAGCAGTGAGTGAGCTGATGATGATGAATTATAGCTAAGAACACTCAATCATGTCAGCTTTCAAACAGAAAAACTAATCGAAATCGGTTCATCAGTTTGGGAGATACGATGTCACAGACAGACAGGTCAAACTTATAACATCCCTCTTTTTGCATCGGAGGTTAAAAATAAGCACTGAATGGGACCCGAAGATGAACGACGCCGCCGTGGCCGGCCTGAGAAAACTTAAAGTAGTCTTAAGAGGCATATTACATCTCGACTGTGATTTTTGCCTAAAATGGCCAATTATGGCGTTCTTGATCTCAGAAACAAAGATACATTAACATATTTGGCATATTGAATAGTGCAGAATAACTATTGGCCTAGTTCGTAGCGGCCTCGCTTTTTGTAAATTTTGCTTAACTTTTTAATTAAACCCAAAATTGCAGAGAAATATTTTCATAAAATGCGCGAAGGCACTTTTTTAGCTCGTACTACTGTTCTAAGCAAATTAAATAATAAAATGAGAATGTTATCTTCTATATCAGGGGTCGCCAAATGGCGGACCGCGGTCCGCATCCGAACCGCCGACCCATTTTGTGCGGACCGCGAGAACTCAGTAACTTACACTAAAGACTACTTCCGATATAAATAAATAATTAAATTTACTCCAAACTTCAGACAGATAATTCGCAACAAAAAATGACATTTTTATGTAACAAAATATCTTTGTTATTTCCTTAATTACATTTGTTTAATAAATATTTTTTCTTATAAATAAAATGTGCGGACCTCGATGGTCATTTCATTTCTTAAAACGGACCCCGAGCGAAACTAATTGGAGACCACTGTCCTATATAGTCGTATAGTTCGTAGCGGCCTTAGAATTTTGAAATATCTTTGATTTATTATAGAAAAAAATCTTATTCTAAGCCAAAAAAAAACTTCGAAATTAGATTAAAGTTAACTGCGAATGACTCCTATATACTATAATATTATTTAGCAAAATTTATACCAGAACGATTGTTACTTCATAAGGAATAAAGATTTTATAATTTTAAAGCATGAACTTTTTAACCTATTTCAATAAAAACGATAAATACAACTGCAAAATGCGAAATGTCGGGAACCCTTCAAATACCTAATCTCGCAGAGTGCAGATTTGTAATAGGGCTCTTAATACAACAAAGAACAATTTAAAATTGTATTTTAATAAATAATAGTTATTGTAAAAAAAAACAATTTGACACAACGTCCGCCATTTTGTTTACAGAGAACCACCATTTGGTGTTCATGAATGCGGGCTTCACAAAACCTAAAGTATACCGCTACTGGGACCCCAACACTTGCGCCATCGACTTCGACGGCATGCTGGAGGATTTGAGCAGCGCGCCCGAGAATGCCGTGATCATATTGCACGCGTGCGCGCATAACCCTACCGGCATCGATCCGACGCGGGAGCAATGGATCAAGATCGCTGATGTCATGGAGGTATCTATGCATCGGATGGGCATGTAATTAGTCGGACCTGCGCCTGATATCTAACCATTTAATGAATATAAAACCGCCCAATAACTTCTTTGTTACTTTAATATATTGAAACGTTAATTATAATAATTTCCAACAGAAACGCAAGCTGTTCCCGTTCTTCGACAGCGCGTATCAGGGCTTCGCGTCCGGGGACCTCGACAACGACGCGTGGGCCGTGCGCTACTTCGTGCAGCGCGGCTTCGAGCTCGTCTGCGCGCAGTCCTACGCCAAGAACTTCGGACTATACAGTAAACATATTATATAATACTGTAGCATATAAGAGGAAATGATTATGGACTAATTAATTTATTTATATATTAATATAAATAAATTTAGGCCGTTAGATAAGAGTTGGCGCCTACAACATGAATACATGTTACGTCGTGTGCTGTCTATAAATAATAACGACGTGCCACGTCACCTAATGTTGACATCATGATTATTCATAGACAGTACACAACGTAACATGTATACATGTTGTAGGCGCCAACTCTTATCTAACGGCCTAAATTTATTTATATTAATATATAAATAACTTTCATTAGTCCATAATCATTTCCTCTTATAGTGAGCGAGATACAGAGCGGCAGTGCTGAACAAGGATGACATAATTTTTTACGATCATGTCGGCTCCTACTTTCCAATAGCAGTCATGTATACCTCTTTTTAAATAATTTCTTTCCTTTCCAGACGAGCGTGTCGGCAACCTGTCGGTCGTGGTGAATGACGCCGCGCGCGTGGCGCCGCTACGGTCTCAGCTGACGTGGATCGTGCGCGGCATGTACTCCAACCCGCCGGCGCACGGCGCGCGCGTCGTCGCCGCCGTGCTCAGCGACGACAAGCTGTTCGACGAGTGGTCAGTAGACATATTTTATACACAGAAGACACACCATAGACGTAGAAAATACACCATATTTATCTTTACATAGTATATAAAAAGCAACAAAAACTATATTTAACGTCATTCTTTATAACAAAATAGAGAACCGCCTTCAAAAACCAACCCACTGAAAAACTCTAAAAGTAATTTTATTTCAAATATGCAAAACAATTTTTCTTAATTTTAATTCACTTTTTGAAGTCGGTGCCTCCCAATGCAGTGGTTCTTGAAGGTGGTTCTATTTTTTGTTATTAATTATTAATATAGTTTCATTATATTTAGGTTTTCCATTTTTAAAATAAGTGGTAGATTTTTATTCATTGTTACATTTTGGGTTAGTACTACCAGTAACTCAGTCAGTAACTCAGTAGTCATGACTCAAAAGTCATGTAAAAGTCACAGTATAATAGTAGGTATAGTAGTCATGACTTAAAATCTACTATATCTACTATGATACGAGGGCGGCACTGAAAATTTCTGGAATCAAGAAAGTGACACAACATTACTATTTAAAAATGTATTTATTACTTTTCGAAGTATTCTCCGCGAAATTTGACACATTTTTCCATACGATGGAACCAATCATTGAAGCAACCATTCCATTCGGAAGTTGGGGTCTCCAAAATGGCCGTTTTGTAGGCGTCCACAGCTTCTTCAGGTGATGAAAATCTCTGACCACGCAATTTATTCTTTATTTTAGGGAAAGTATAGAAATCATTAGGGCTTAGGTCGGGGCTGTACGGCGGATGATCTAATAATTCTATGATTTCTTGCTCTAAAAACTCTTTTGTTCTGTGCGCGGTGTGAGATCTCGCATTGTCGTGATGGAGGATGATGCGGCGGTTGCAGTTCCCTTTACGGAGTTCAGAAACGACCTGTGGCAAACAAATGTTAGCATACCATTCTGCATTAACCGTTCTTTGTCCCTCAAGAGGAATAGTCGCAACATGGCCGGTTTTGGAGACAAACGTGGCCACCATTTTTTTTGCAACACTCCGTGAACGAACAATTTTTGTTGGCTTTAACTCATTTTCGAACACCCAAACTCGTGACTGGTTTTTTGTTTCGGGTTCGTACGCGTATATCCAGGATTCGTCACCTGATACGATGTTGTATACAGCATTTGAGGATCCTGCGTGGAATCTTTCGAAGGTTCTGACGCACCAAGTAACGCGAGCCGCTTTTTGCTCTTCACAGAGCAATGCGGTATCCATCGGGAAAACAATTTTTTTACACCTAATTGTTCATGCAAGATTATTTGTATTTGACTCATGCCAATGTCTAAAGTTGCCTGAATTTCGTGGTATGTCACATGTGGATCTTCCCCATTCAGCTTACGCACAGCATCAACGTTTTCTTGGGTGACTGCAGTTTTTGGACGACCTTGACGGGGATCATCACTGAGCTTGACACGTCCACGTTGAAATTCAGCAAACCAGCGATAAATTGTGGTTTTGGATGGGGCTTCATCACCAAATGCAGAAATCATCCGGTCAACACACTGTTTTTGTGTTAAACCACTTCGAAAGTCATAATAAATCATCGCTCTAGAATTTTCTCGAGTCAATTCCATTTTCTCAACGACTAAACAAGTTTGACAAGACCTTGTGACAAGACCGAGAATCTTTTTTTAAATAAATAAACGGTATTCGATTTTTAAAACCAAGGAGTTTTAAATTAAAAAGATTTTAATATGACAGGAACAGTGGAAATATTCCATTCCGGGTACTTTTAGTGCAGCCCTCGTACTGTGGTCTGTGTTCGTATGGGTCACTGGAGAAAAACGAAGGATGGTTGGATATAAAAAAGGGAGGCGACTTAACGCTGTGACTATTCACGACTATAAATTTTAATAATAATAAACATTTATTTGACATATAAAGACATTACACAATTACAAACAATACAAGGAGTTACAATAAAAACACACAATAACAAAGAAGAAAAATTTGACATAAAATGGACCACAAAAAAACCCAATAATAATAGTAGTACAGGAAGAGTGAAGACACGCGTGGTTCGGAAGGTCGGTAATGCAATGTCTATATAGTCAAAAAGGAGATCACTGAGGCGTATCACCGCGGCGTGAACACCACAGTGCCTGGTATTATGTGGTTCCATCAGTATTGTCATTTGAAGGACAGATATACACTCAGCCACGGCAAATATTAGGTATTACCTATTACCTATGAAATTGCCGTTTTGTATGAAAAAATTTAAACTAATTTTTTTCATGTATTTTTTATTTGTATTAATCGAAGTTATCACCCATGCAATCAATGCATCTTTGCCAACGCAGTGGCAGTTTATTGATGCCCTTCTTAAAGAAATCAGCTGGACGGGAGGCAACAAATTCTTCAAAGGCATTTTGTACTGCCTCTCGGGTATTGAATTTTTTTCCCGCAAAGAAGTTATCCAAAGTCTGGAAAAAGTAGTAATCTGTAGGCGCAAGGTCTGGTGAGTAGGGCGGATGACGGAGAACTTCCAACCCCAGTTCTTGCAACTTGGAGACCGTCTGCTGTGCATTATGAGGTCGCACATTGTCGTGCATGAGCAGCGGAGACGAGCTATTGACCAATACTGGTTGGAGATGTGCCAGTTTCTTCATCATTGTGTTCAGTTCTTCACAGTACACATCTGCAGTAATGCTCACCCCGTTTGGTAAGAAGCTGTGATGAATCACACCGGCGCTAGACCACCAAACAGTGACCATCACTTTTCTAGGGGTAAGTTTTCGTTTAGGGCATTGTTTAGGTGCTAAACCAGGATCCAACCAACTTGCTGAGCGCTTGCGGTTATCAAACAGAATCCATTTTTCATCGCAGGTAACAATGCGGTTCAAAATTCCTTCATTTGTGTGTCTGTTGAGCAGTGCAAGGCACGTCTCGACGCGTACTTCGCGCTGGCGATCATTGAGTTCGTAGGGCACCCATTTGTCAAGCTTTTTTACCTTGACGCAAATGGACCAATATTGTTTTGACGCTAACGTCGAAAGCTGCTGCTAATTCAGCCGTAGATTGTGTATCATCAGCTTCCACAATCGCCTTTAATTCGTCATTGTCGACCAAAGTCTTCGGACGACTGCGAGGTTCATTTTTCAGGTCGAAATTTCCAGAATGGAAGCGAGCAAACCAATAACATGTGGTGCGTTGGTTTGTAGTGTTAGCTCTGTAAACGTCGTTGATGTTACGTGCCGCTTGTGCATCGTTGCTGCCACGATGGTACTCATATTCCATAATTACTCGAATTTTTAACGTATCCATGATGACGAAAAAAATTGAAATGCGATGAAAATGTAACACTAATCAATAAAAAAATGACTACTTTTGGAAAAAGAATTCCATGTTGTTAAAATAAAATTAATTTGAAATTAGAATTCTTAGCCAAACAAAAATTATTTTGATTTGAAATGGCCAGTAGGTACTGCAGAACGGCAATTTCATAGGTAAAGACCTATTATACAATTACGTCAATATCTATTATAAACTAGATAAAAAAATCAGTTGTCTGTTAAGTCGGTTTACTGACGATAGTTGAACGTGACAACGTCATAAGAAATGAGTCATGTTTAGCGAGGTAACGCCGGTAACGCATGAGTCATGTTTTTTCGTGCGTGCGTGCCGGCTCCATCGAATTATAAGACGTTATCACATCAAAAATATGTCATGAAATGGGTCACTATAAATAATTATAATATGAATAGTGTGACTCATTGCTATGGACAATGCTGCGATTACGCCACCCGCGCCTCCCTATATAGCGCGTATTTTAAGGGTTTTCGATTTCCTCGGGTTTCCATCATCAACTCCTGACTTCTTTGTCACAGGACACCCCACCCCTAAATAAAATATATTTTTTGACAAAAATATTCATCAAATTTGACTCGTAAAGAAAATAGTTATGACCGATCATAGCGGCAGTCGCGCGTCACTTGGTGTTAGTTGTTGAAGAGTTCCATTTATCTCCGAAGATGTTCATCTGACCTTTAAATGTTTGGCAATAACCTTCCCTGATAAATGTGCTATTCAGTAGTGAAAACCGCGTCCAAAAAGCATCAGTAGTTTTTTGAGAAAATCGAGGACAACCATACACACAAACATACAGGTCAAACTGAGAACCTTCTTTTTCGGTCGGTTTTTAAAGTCGGTTAAAATGAAGTCGCTTCGCGTAGATCTTTTGAACCACTCAACGGATTCTAATGCAGTTTACAACAATAGATAAAGTGCTCTAAGCCGAAGGTTTATATTGTATAAGACATTGCACCCGTGCGAAGCTGGGGCGGGTCGCTAGTAGATCACAAACCGAAGACAAACTGCGGTTGTAGCGAAAATCTATTTTCCTCTGTAACGTGTGCGTATTCACATACCTTCTATAAACACGAGCGTGTCCATGACGCAGACATACACAATTCTTACAATGTAGGATTTATAACATGATATCTGTTTTCTTAAAAATGCAATAATGATTTCTGTACAGGAGGGACCATATCAAAATGATGTCATCCAGAGTCATCGAAATGAGACAGGCGTTGAGGCAGGAACTTATCAAGTGAGTCGCTTATTTTAAGTTAAATGCAATTTACTTATAAACTTTATAATATCAAGTTAAAATAATCGTCTGTTTTAAACTGTTTTTGCATACAGAACAGCATGCTTAGTATAACCATATCCACCGTAGAAATGGTTTCTTTCTACGTTAATATACAAAATGGCAGATTGACAAAGGAAAGCTGTCATTTTGTCCATGTTGTCTGTCAGTTTGTCTATTCTTGTGCAGACAAAACGCATTTCTATAGTGGTTAGTCTAGGCGTGCGAATAGGAAATATATCTGCACCTATCTTATATATAAAAGTCAATTGCAATTTGAATGTCTCGCTAAAACTCGAGAACGGCTGGACCGATTTGTCTAATTTTGGTTTTAAAAAAAATCGTATCAGTTCAGGGAAGGTTTAAACGTTGAGAAATTTTGGAAAAATTGTGGGGGAAAATATTAACACTATATTTAAACGTGCGACAGAACAAAGTGTGTCGAGGCAGCATAATATAGTATATTATAAAGAGGAAATATTTGTTTGTTTGCACTCAATAGGCTCCGAAACTACTGAGCCGATTTAGAAAAATATACAGTTACGTTAGTATGTTATACTTGCAATAGAGTTTGTTCAACCCCAAATCCCGTTTAGCCTCAGCACCCCGGGCAACTGGGACCACATCGTCAAGCAGATCGGCCTGTTCTCCTACACCGGGCTGACCCAGCGGCAGTCCGAGTATCTGGTGGCGCAGTACCACATCTACCTGCTGAAGTCGGGGCGCATCAACATCTGCGGCCTCAACCGCGACAACGTCAAGTACGTCGCGGCCGCCATACACGACGCCGTCACCAAGATCCAGTAAATATCCTTGTATTATGTTATTGGCTACATGAAACTTGGGCAAATTGTTGTTAACGTTAAATTTTGTTTTTATTTATAATACACAATGTTATGTTTAATTAAATATTCTAATAATTTATTGTTGATAAATAAATTATATTATGGTTTCTAAGTTTCATGAAGCCATTTATTTTTCAATTGTGGCTGGTAATGTTTTCATAAATTTTCTATTACAATTAAACCAGTAGTCTCAAACCGCAACATTGCTACCGGCAAGTATCAATGCACTTTTGCAATAAAATAGCAATACCTCATATATTTTTTAATATCAATATTACTAAATAGCTGTTTAGAGATGATACCAACATTGGTAAAATACATATTTTATACTAGATTTCTTTCTTAATGTATAAAAATGCCAAGTATTCTTGTTTTTGGCAAATATTACAAATTACTAATTAGTTAGCTATATAGCTTTGTAAAGATTGTATTTTTTATATTTAGGAACAATTTAATAATATTGACAAAGAAATTAAATTTCTCGTGTGTAGAGTATCGATGTAATTATTATTTTATGGCTGTCTACACGCGTACAGACACGCGTTTACTCTCAGGCAGCTGAAATAATAATAAAGTTGTAAAACGTCAAAAATTGACTTGACACGTGACGTCACAATAGCTCTAAAAATAGACTTTAACTAGAGAGAGATTATAAAAATGTATTTTCTAAATAAAAAAGAAAATTATATAGTGTATAATGTCTTTGAAACAATTTTTGTAGATAATTTTAATACTGCCTTCTGAGTGTTTGTCATTTTGTGATCAAATTATGACATTTTGAACGGCTTTTACATAATTTCAAACCAGTATTAAGAGCTTAGAGTTCAAACTATACAATTATAGATGTGTATTGCCTTTACAGTTTGTATTTATTTTGAATGTTTTATATCGAACAGTTGCAAATAAAATCCGTGTATAGAATATTGTTTCATTCTTGTAACGTCCTTATCATTTTGTGTCGTGAATAAAATTTAAATAGCTATCTTAAAAGCGCAGCGTCGCGTATCGTCGCGTTGTGAACTGACCCTAATATATAATGAGCGGATGAACAAAATTCGGTTTTAGGTTCATGGGGTTGGTGGAGGGATTTGTCCATAAAATACACCTACTGCCTATCTAAGTAATGATATCTATTAACGAATCAATAACTTGTTTTTCAGTGACTCACGTTCCAGACTGTAGAGACGAGTTGCAGATCTTTTTAGATACATTTCGAGAAAAAGGCATTTTGTATATATAACTTTATTAAATGAAGTGATCTTTTTGTGGTACGGTAATCTATATTTTTTTCAAGTACCGTACAATTATAGGGTATTTTACAAGTTTTTGATAATTATGTCAAATTGTTCATAATAACATAATTACATTTGCAATCTGGACCATTCCTTGTGAATTTCTTTCCTTTCCTTGCAAATCGGCTAAAAGTTTAAATAATTCAAATATTTTTAAAAGCAAGATTAAAAATACTTATTTTCAGTCAACAGTTTAATATTAGTAAAAAGTAATTTAATATAATACATAATATTCTTTTACTTGTGTAAATCGCTAAGTCTCCATTGCTTCGTTTGTTGTCTCGTTCGATGTTAAATATGACCCAAAGCGCTTGTTCACTGGAAATGTAAAAATATTATTTACAATATTTCTAGTAAATTATATTCTTTTATATGGGGCCGTGCACATTACATTACGTCACGCAAAATTTCGACTTTTTAAACCCCTCCCCCCTATGTCACGCTTTTTTAGTAGGGTAAAACCGGGATAGATGCCGCAGCGGGATAGATGCCCCATATTCTAAAAACCTAACTTCCCGAACTCACGACTAAAAATTAATCGCATAAGTAGGAACCGCAGTCACCCCGTACCTCAGTTACCCACGGACAGTCGTGCGGCGAGGACGCGTTTCGCTCGGGTGTGTAATTATCTCCGCGGCGAAATTCACGAGCACGTCAAAGATTTAAAGGTTAGTATTTTGCGTTGTTTAACTTTGTAATTAGTAATAAATTCCGTTATATTTTTTATTTCGGCAATATATTGGTTCATTGAGTCTGCATCTAGGTGTAAATAGATGCTATTTTGTTTATAATTTATTTAAAAAATACGTGGGCATCTATCCCTATCACAAAGGATAGTCGCCCTGATTTTTTGAGGTATAGGTGCCCCTAGGGGCACCTATCCCTCCATACTCCATATATGGAGTAGGTGTATATTTTTAAAATATTTTTAGTGTCTGTTATTTATTTTATGTTTTTACGTATATTTACATTTGGACTTTTTACTGATTCTAGCAGAACAATGCCACGAAAATATAAAAGAAAGGAAGGAGTACGAACTCGAGTATGCTCTTGGACTATAGAAAAACTACAGTCAGCTTTCGATGAACTGGACAAAAAAACTATGGGGATAAATGAAATATCCCGACAATTTGGGATTCCATCAAGGACATTGCGAAGACGATATGCTGCTAAAAATACAACAAAGTTGACACTAGGTAGCTTTTATTTAATTAATTTCTGTCTCTAGTTTATAGGATTTTTTTTAGGAAAACATCCTATTTTAGATTTTGACAACGAGAAAAGGCTAGTAAAGCACATTCTCAAGCTTGGTGATGCAGGATTTCCCCCAAACAGACAAGCCATACAGATGTTAGCTTATCAGCTGAAAAGCTACACTTAAAACATAATTTCGACCACGAAAACCAAATGGCTGGAGGTGCATGGTTCAGAAGTTTTATTGAACGAAATCCGGAGCTGTCTATCAGACAAGCTGAAGGTTTATCCGTGGCTAGAGCTAAAGGTCTTAATAGAGAAGAAGTAAATTGTTTCTATGAACTTTTGATTAAAGTTCTAACCGAAAATGATCTGTTGGACAAACTAGAAAGGATCTACATTATGGATGAATCTGGAATTCAATTAAATAATAAACCCGGAAAAGTCGTAGCAAAAAAAGGTGCAAAAGTCGTCAATTCAGTGACATCTGCTGAGAAAGGTGAGACCATGACAATCGTTGGCTGTTGCAATGTAATTGGTAATTTCCTTCCACCAACTCTTATAATAAAAGGTGTGAATAAAAAACCTTAATTTGAAGATGGACTTCCAAAAGGCTCAAAAGTCTTCATGAACAAAAAGTCAGCTTATATAAACGCCGAGCTTTTCTATAAATGGTTAACAGAACATTTCATACCTCTGAAGCCCCGTGGTAAGGTTCTGCTGATTTTAGACGGTCACTCGTCACACTCAACTGCACCGGACATGCTGCAAGCTGCTGCTGATAATGACATAATTTTACTATATTTACCTAGTCACACAACTTCAGCTTTGCAGCCCTTAGACAGATCAGTATTTGGGCCATTTAAAACCTATTTCAACCATGAAACTAATCAATTTATGCGCATTGTAACGGCTGATCTTTTTATTTGGATTCAATCCAAATTAAAAGATCAGCCGTTACAATGCTGCAACCCCTGCAAACGCCCTTGGTGGCTTTAGAGGTAGTGGAATTTACCCAGTTGACCCAAATGCATTGCCAGATACTACATTTCTGATATCAGATACTGCACTGGGAAGTGAAAATCCTGGCACTTCTCGTGCGCCTGATCAAGTTGTAGGACTAACGTCAACAACCCACCCTCAGACGTCTTATTCGTTAGATTGCCAACCAGAGCTCTCCAATGTCTCGAAAAATATAGAAGCTCGTGATCCTATTGCGTTTGAACAAAGAAAAGAAACATCTCTACCTCAAAATTCTGCTTCTGTAGTTTGTCCACTAGAGCTGAACAATCAAAAAGAAAATATTTATGAACATGAACAAAATAAGACACCACCAAATCCGATATGTACTCCAATTGACAGAGAAACTCCTAGTCTCTTGATCGATTCCGAGATTTTAGAGGATAGTATATTATTGACATTGGTGATTTAACAATTGCAGAGATTTTAGGAACCAATATAGAGCAAGAAAGACCTTCGAAAATTCTAATAGAAGCATCACCTATTCCAAAAATCCCTTTGACCATGGCTAAGAGGGCGAAACAATCGGCAGGTATTTTAAATTCAAAAGAAAATATAAAACACAAGAAGGATGTGGCTGAAAGAAAGGAAATACAAATAAAAACTAAGTTATACAAAAAAAACAAGACTGGAACTACCAAATAACTTAAGAAAACAAATAAAGGAACGACCAATAAAAAACAAGACAGCAAAAATAAAAAAATAAAACAAATTATTTTAGTGAAAATGACGATGACAACCTAGCTGATTTGTGTGATAAAGAAAATAATAATTATTTAAAACTATACCAAGACCGAGCATCATTAAAAAGACAAATTATTTACAGTTCAAGCAGCGAAGATGAAGATGATCCACTTATCTATAAAATTAAAGGAAAGAAAACTAAAGGTTTGCCCGTAAAGAAAACTAAGAGAGATGGACAGGATAACCCTAGTAAAGATAACTGCATTGAATGTTTTGAAAACTATAAAAATACGAAGTCGCAATCCGACTGGATTCAATGTGTAATGTGTCAGAACTGGCTACATGAAAGCTGTACACTTTTCAGAAATTATTGCTCAAAATGTGGAAAATTAAAAGCACTCTCCGGCTAAATTTCAATTAACGTGCTTAAAGTAATGAAGATTATTGATGATTGAAGATCTTTACTGTGTTATTTTAATATAGGTAAAAAGTATGATTGTGAAATGTGCATGTTGACAGTTAACATGAATATTTTATAACAACAATTAAGAATTTATATTTTTGTTGAATAAATGCATGTAAAATTTAATTTAACAAAAAATATGATTATGCATGTTAAAACTTAAGAATTTACATTTTAGTGAAACAAATGCTTTAAAAATTTAATTTTAGTAATTTCTGTGATATTAGAATTATCTTCTAACAATTATTAAAATATTTAAATAACACGAAATGTTTTTCTTTATTATGATCCATGTTTCTTGGAGACAATTGCTGTTTTAGGAGAAGAACTACCTAACATTTGGTTTGAGTTTTTCGTTTACACGGTATAAAGGGCATCTACCCTGCACAGGAGGCATCTATCCTTCTCAGTATTTTCATGGTGGGGCAACTATCCATACAGGTAGGCATCTATCCTCTAAAAAAGAGTTCCACGAAAAGCTAATTTCTGCAAAATCTGTTTTAGATAGGTTAAAAAAGATTAATAATAATTCAACATAAAGGATTGAGCTAGCTACATTAATAAAAACTATTCGTATAAAATTAATATTTTTAAAATTAGTTGGCTATTTCAAAAAGTGGGGCATCTATCCCGGTCTTACCCTATACCTGTACTTAACATTTACTGTCACATTTAGTATGACCCCCTCCCCTCGTGCTGTGACGTAATATGTGATGGTCCCTAAAGGGTTTTTCATTAAGCGCAGCTCAGCGCTCAAACTATGAAATAAAACAACTTATTTGAGTTGCGTACCCACAATCTTTATAATATTGTAAAGAATATTCGACGACAATATGTATCGAATAAAAATTTCATCCAAACAGTCGTCGCGACTACGCTGGAGACCATTTTTGACGACATCTTCACATAAAATTTAGCTCAAGTTCATGATGAACCAGAGTTATGTTTGCCTTTAGGGCAGCAATATGATGATGATGATGGCTGTGATTTGTCTGCGTATACTAGAGTTTTCACAAAAAGTTATCGAGCCGTATTAAATCACCCGGTTTCGGTGGTCAGTGGATGTCGCAATCCGCGCGACTACGACGAAGTCCTCGAGCATATTATTCGATAAACTCAAATTTTCGCAAGCACTATGGCAATGAGGATTAGTCGTGTTTTTTGTGGGGTATGCAGACTTATGGCAACAAAAAAACCAGTAAATACTGTAAAAAAATATATTTTAATCGGACCAAAACTGACGAAGTTGCAGCAATTTTGGTGCATTAGTTCCAAAAATGCGCCCGAGAATGAAGCGAGTCGCTGTGACGTCATCTGTCGTCGTCACCTACCTAAACCTCGGAAGGGCGCGTTTCAAACTAGCCGTTCAGATTTTTTAAAAATAAATCCACCATTTCTTGACGGATTTCAATAATTTAAAAAATTAAATACTCGGTAAGTTAATACACATACGATGTACTTAGTAAAAATCAGATTTGTTACCAAGTGATTGATCCACATTGACAAGTAGCGCCGTCCTATTGGAACCATATATTTGTAAGATCCATACAATCTATCCTTAAGCACAGGTTCCTTTTTTAAAAGCCATAAATTGGGCATAACCAAGGTTACGCGCGGAACGTTAGGCGAATAGAGCGCTGATTTTGAAAACAATTTCAACGCATTTTTAAAGCATGCAGCTTTACATGGTAAATTGTAATGACTAAATATGTATTCCTGCCAAATTTTACAGCCACAGCTGGCAGCAGGATATGCGCAGTCAAATGTAAAAATGAATGAAACTGCAATTGTCGACTTATTCGCTGTTCCACTCTATTCGCTGTTTCACCTTTTCACACTAGATACACACTTATTTAATTATAATACTTAATTTGATACACAGTCACTCTATAATTATTGCAGCACTTTTACACTTTAAAATCTGAGATCGAGAGATCTGTCGATAGAGTAATATTCCCGGTCGCTGTCGAGCACGGCCTTTTATAGTTCCTCCATAATCGGTTGAGTGTTTGTTATACGGTTATGAGACATTGGCACCATTTTAAATTCCACACAAACAACACACAATTCATGAAACTCACCATAAAAATCGGTACTCTATTAAAAATAGCACAAAATAATAAACTATGATTTATAAGACGAATATTTTAAATAGTTGCACATTTTTACTAAATGTATTTTTATTCTCAATCATCAACAACAAATCGTCTGACATTTCCGTCTGACTTATAAATCGAATAAACAATCCACAAATTCTTTATGGTAAAAATCACTTTTGAAATAATTAAAATGAATGTATTTTAAACCAATATCAAATTATTAATTCACAAAATTTTACTTAAAACGTTGAAAGGAGAAGTTTTAAACCCATAAGTTACACTTATAACTACTGTTTTAAGTTTTACAAAATCAATTACAGAAAAATACTTTAAATGAATGACTGCCTATATATAGAAGTTTAGGCATAAAAAACGTCACAGCTAGTCTGTCGTAAAGAGTACAAATGTAATTTTATTTTGTATTTTTTTTTCTCGTTTTATAATAATTTTTCTGCATAATATAAACAGACAATTATTTGCCCGAAATTTCTGTTATTCTTTTTGTAAGACATTATATAATTATTTACCTTCGTCGCTGGCGGCGAGGTCGACGACCTCTATGTAGTGCTGCTTGTTGTCGCCGCCCACCGCCACGAACTGCGGCGCCTCCGGGCACGCCGCGCCGCACAGCGCGCGCCCCACGCGCAGCGAGCGCTCGCCCACCTGCTGCGGCGTCGGCCTGTAATGCAAACAAGTTTACGTTCAACACAAATGTTAATACGCAGCAAATTGACCTCAAAATGGCGGCCCCTCACCCTACACATCGCGCGATTCTTCTTACTCTTACTTAATGTTTCTGACGTTTTTTGTGTTTTATCGAATAAACATTCAAAAGCACTTTTGATTGGATGACGCGTTAATCAATCGCGTGGTAAGTTAATCTTGGATGACGATGATTATTATTTATCTAAATAAAACTGAAAAAGAGAGAAAATGAGATAGCAACATGTTTAGTAAGATGCAAAATGTTTATTCTTTCAATAAATAAAAACTTTATGGACCAAAAAAGGACTTTATGGACACGTGCGTGCGTGCGTGCGTGTGTGGTTCAGTAAGCCAAGTACTGCTAGGGTCAAGTGTATGTGGTGTGTGGATCTGAGTAAATAAGTGTGATTAAGATCTACTATGCAATATATTTTCTGTGTCGTGAAAATCGAGATAGTATTTTTTGTATTTTAAATGTTGTTTAGTAATGTCCTTACGTGGTAATGTCCCACGTTTTGATTTTCTCGTCGGCGCCAATCGTCACCATCATGCCGGGAACCTTCTCGTTTAATATTAAACCTGAAACATACAATGAATTTTAACTATATGCGATAAAGACTAGGCGTCACTTTCGACGCTAAACTTTTATTCGCGTATTGATGACATTATTAAAAAAGCCTCCAAAGCGTTGGGTTTCATATTTAGATTAGGTATCTTTCGATTTCACGCGCATTAAAACAATATAAATTATTTACTCTGCTTTTGTGCGCAGCCACTCACGCTACCTAACTTAACTACGCTACCTACATTAATCGCATTGAGAATATTCAAAATATTTTTTTTTAAATATATCCAGCTCAAGCCCTGGACCTACTTACCTAATTACGTCGAAAGATGCAAAAAAATCATATTCTACCGCTCGAAGAACGACGTAACGTTGCCGATTTATCGCTCCTATTTAAGATATACAATGGTTCAATTGATTGCTCGGAACTAGTAAGCAAGTTCGAGCTTAGTGTAGCCACCGGTTCGCTTAGGAAATATTATAAACTCCTTTTTTTGTTTGTTTCCACCACCTACCGTCAGAACTCGTGTATCGTGCGAGCTAGCAGATCATACAATACAGCGTCTCGGAGTACCGACACAGATTTATTCAACAGCAGTATAAAAAATGTAAGAAAAACTGTAATAGACCATTTCTTTAATAGTAATTGCTAATATTGTATTTAAAATGAAGTCAAATCATTTTCCTTCACTTTTGCTCGTCCTTTTAATATTGAAATTGAGGTACAATTTCAATATTAGTTAATCGCGAAAACTTGTAATTAGCCCTATATTGTTACTCTGTTGTTAATCTTGTACCTTCTAGCTGTAAGTTTTCCTTGAAAATAAAAATACAATAAAGACAGTCTTTATTACATAGATATTTATCGAACCGTATGTAAAGCAAAGTAGCTAAACTGATACAATATAATAATTATTATATAAGAGAGGGAAAGGTACACATACCCATAACTGCATGGCTTAGCAAAACCTGAGGCCTTAGTCAACATGCCATCGTTAATTGCAACGACGATCTTCGCAATTGGTTATTTGACAACATGTAAAAATTTAATTTTTGTAATCAATTAAGAAATAATTAGGTGTTACATCTTGATAAAAGTCAAAAGAATTAGTATTTTATGTGTAGTTTTGTAATTATATGCATTTCTAAGTCACAAAAAGTAGAAATATATTTGTAAAACATTAGTGTATAAATCCTACATAATTAGTTTACTTACATCAAATATAAAAAGATTTACTATGCTATGTATCAACATAAACGAGCAAAATTACGAGATATCGGAAATTTTGTGCACTATATGGTCGTACATTACATAGCAACATTACTAGCGTGTGACGTCACTTACTAGTACGACTTTTATATGGGGCGTTTTCACGAGACTCACAAAAGTGCTTTAAACAATCCGCAATATCTTTGAAAATTTATATTTTTAGTATACTATTCCTTTTGTAAACTGTCTTATTTTTCAGAGCACTATTTATGTCATAAAAAAAAACAAACAGGAAAATACCGTATTGAAAATATATGGGACTGACATAACGTTCGCTAAGCGATAGCTCGCGATACGTCAATACCATACATTTTTTTGGGTTCTGTACCCAAAGGGTAAAAACGGGACCCTATTACTGAGACTTCGCTGTCCGTTCGTCTGTCTGTTTGTCCGACTGTCACCAGGCATCTCCTTAACCGTGATAGCTAGACGGTTGGAAATTTCACAGAAAATGTATTGCTGTTGCCGCTATAACAACGAATACTAAAAACAGAATAAAATACATATTCAAGGGTACATACAACAAACATGTTTTTTGCCGTTTCGTCCGACTCGCACACGGCCGATTTTTTATTATTTCTAACGTCGTCATCTTAGCTTAAGGGCCCGTTCCGCCATTTTTAGATACTGGACTTCAGTATACACTGGATAAGTGCCGGTGACCAAACATCGTGTTATCAAACGACATAGGCACAGAAAAAGGATCAAGGATATAATGAACGATGTAAAAGACAGGAAAGTGTTTATAGAAATGGCAAGAAACATTGCATCAAGCGTGATACAAAGCAACAAAACCTAACAAGACACATGTCTGGTAACGGCGTGTAACAACAAAAAACAAGTTTATATTCCTAAAGAAAATAAGAAAGTAACAAGGCTGTGGGATAATACACACCGACAGATGTAAAAAAAAAACCACTATTACCTGTGACCTCGTTGTCGTGCGCGTCGACAGTCCACAGCGGCTCGTCCTGTCGGCAGTCCACGTACGCCACCTTACCCACGTTGTTGCTTATCTGAAATATGATCAAATATTAAAAATAAAACAAAAAAAATTGATCAAAATCGGTCCATCCGCTCGGGAGCTACGATGCCACGGACAGACAGACAGACAGAAACGTCAAACTTACAACACCCCTATTTTTGCCGCCGAGGTTAAAAATTATAAACGATCATCTATTGTAAAAAAATGTTTCCTTCTATATACATTTAAGTATTTAGACTTTTGATATTGTGCTTACGAACAATACATACGACTTTTTATTGTAAACACAGCATAATAACAGAAAAAATACGTGACTTTATTGTGGAAACGGCGGTGTTGTAGGTTGGCTGTATTATCGTAGGTTACGTATCTGTTAACAGCAGAAGTGTCCGAAAATGGCGACGCTTCCCCCTCTACGGCGCGCGATGTGTCATAGTCCTCACTTAGAGTAACGTATTCGCTGATTCACTCAATAAGTGAGTAATTTAAACACACGAAGTGAAGAACATTGCATAGTCTTATCTAGCTGTGTTAAAAAAAACCAAATTGATTTTAAGTTGTAGTGAGTAAGAAATTTAATTTCCGTGTCGTTTCTTATCCTTCTGGCTGTGTTGTGTCCCTGATGTGTTTAATAAAGATTATTTTATTTAATTTATGATTCAACGAATTGTATCCCCCCAACTTTCTTGTTAATGTTTTTTTTTCGACTTGCCCCAATATTAGAACAGTCGCTAAGTACGTACCGCGAAGCAGAAAGGGTTGCGCGCGTCCCACGTGAAGCGCTCGATCTCGGGCGCGAGCGACCAGGCGCGGTGCGCGACGGGGCTGCGGCAATCTGCCACGCGCGCGCGCCCGTCGCACGCGCCCGCACCCAGCGTCTGCGCCTCCAGTGGGTGGAACGATACACTCTGCACCTGGAATATAATTAAATCTAGTGTTCAAAAACTAGAGCCCGGCTTTTAACAGACTCTGTGGTCCAGTAGTTTCTAGCTTGGCTCTCGATTCGAAGGTTGTGGGTTCGATTCCCGCGTTGGAACAACAAAAATGCTGTTTCCAAGTTTGGTTAGGACAATGCAGGCTGATCACCTGATTGTCTGACAAAAAAGATGATATATATGCGTCGGATGGCCATGTAAAAAGTCGGACTTGCGCCTGATCTCGGTTATCCGTTCCAACAAGTTTCCAGAGTAAAGGAGGAAAGAGTGTCCTTGTATACTGATACTGAGCACACACTTGGGCACTATAAAAATCTGTTTGGGGCCCCGCATATCCAGTTTAATCTAAACGTAAACAAAAATACAACCAACAATATATATATATATATATATATATATATATATATATATATATATATATATATATATATATATGAGGAAAAGAGGAGCGAGCACATATTATTTCTCTCTTAACCAGTCCATGAATATTAGGTCATTACAATGAAATTGGCGTTTCGTAAAGGAGGAACATAAAGTCGATTTTTTTTAAAAGTAATATATTTTTTCAATTACTTCGGCTTACTTCAGTCGTGTGGTCTAAAGCACACTCGTTTTTTTTATGTTCAACGATTACTCCGCCGTTTGTAAACTGATTATCAAAATTAGTTTTTTGCTGCAAAGTGTAGATCTGATAATGGGATCCATTAGGATGAATCGAGAAAACACTTGAACTTATACAGACACTTAAAGTAATTTTAACTTGACTAACTTCAATAACTCACAGAAATTATTTCATCTAAACGTAACAAAGAAACAATAGCGATCTATAACGCTGGCAATTTAAATGTCATTTATTTACCGTGCAGTAAAGAAATACAAAGACACTTTACGCAGGAGTTATTTTTATAGTGCCCAAGTGTGTGCTCAGTATACAAGTATACGCGCTCCTCTTTTCCTCATATATATATAATGCATTCTATAATAGGCTACCTGACTGAGGGAGTATTTCCTTTAGTACTTGGCTAAGGAAAATATATTCTAGCGATATCATAAATTAAAAGCTTAAGATTGATAAATAAAGTTGATTTAAAATTATGTATTTTTGTTTCTTAATTTCTACTGATGAAAACACCTTGAAGTAACTTCCGGCAAGTATGTGACGACACAAACACACTAAATACATATGTAGTAGTGAAACGGAACGTGTTTCTGTAAATAAATAAATATTTTATGACATCTTAAAAAGTTATTTATGTCAAAACGTTTAACGGAATGTATCACCGCCATTTTACTACTGACTATAGCACAGATTGCAAATAGTACTATTATGACGTTACGGCACAGATAATCTATCAATCAACATGGCGAATAGTGGTTCCGGCGGTTTATAATAGTGTATTTTTAAAATTTTTTTTTTTAGGTTTCAAAATAATGTTATATAATTTTTTTGTGTGTAATGAAACAATTATGAAGCGTTTAGGACATAAATAAAAACAAGGTCAAGTAGCCTATTTTGGAACTTACTTTATCTTCGAAGTAGTCTAGCTTAGTGTGCGGCACGCCTTGATCTAGGTCCCATAGTAAAACTGTGTTGTCCGCCGATCCGCTGGCGAGTATATGCCTGAAAATGTAAAGACATAACAAAATCGCTTACTAAATAAATAAAAAATCTATTTTATTGTGTACTACACAAAGGTGATGGTCCGAAATTGACCCAGACCCGACAGCAATGAAATGGTTGCCAATGTTTTCACTTTAAATCATATTTGTTGTCACCAAAAGGGCAATCCTAAAAAACGCCAGGTATAGAAGTTACGAGCAAGAATAATTTCAGTTTTTCTATAAAAACGACAGATGTGAGACGACGTCCCTACACCAACAAATACACTATACCTACACCTTCATCTCCACCTAATATGATTTTGGAATATATTCTTGCTAATAACTTCTATACCCGGCGTATTTCAGGGTTGCCCATTTGGTGTCATCAAATGTGAAACCATTGGCAAACATTTTATTGCTGTCGACTTACGTTTTTTTTGTATGAATTTTGGACCATGCCCTTTTGAAATTTCATAGTAGAAGAATAATTAATTCATTTCCAAACTTCTGTTGTACTATCGGGGAATCTAATTCATAAGCGTGTTGACTATTATCATAATTTGTTTGTATTAATGTATTCATCATCATCATCATCATCATTAACAGCCATAGGACGTCCACTGCTGGACATAGGCCTCCCCCAAAGATTTCCACAACGAACGGTCCTGGGCCACCCGCAACCAACGGCGGCCCGCGACCTTCATAAGGTCATCGGTCCACCTAGAGGGAGGCCGTCCAACGCTGCGCTTTCCAGTTCGTGGTCTCCACTCTAGAACCTTTACTCCCCAGCGATTATCAGTTTATTAATGTATTATATTAATAATATTATGATATCAAACTGACACGTCATTGACAATTGTATTATGACTGGTTTGCCGTCAATATGATACTAATGAATTATGAGAATTCTACCCGCTTTTTAATTAGATATTATGCATTGCGACATGATCTTAAATAACATGATTTATCAGTGATACTAACGTGAAGTTCCTGTTCCAAGACAAGTCCAGTACAGCATCTTTGTGGCCCACTCGTTTTATCTTCTTCTTCTTGCTCGGCTTCTTGCCCAACTTGAAGGCGGGCTCCAGGCAGTTCTCTATGTCTAGGTCCCAAACTTGTATCACTGGGTCCATGCCGCCCAGCGCACATAGGTTACCTAAATTAGAGGGTATTAACTTTTATCTTAGGTTTTTCAGACAACGTCAAAATTATTTATGTCTATAATTTCCGCATTACAAAATTTGGACATGACATGAGGTTTGTTATAGATACTTCTCCCCTTACTTATAAAAATATTTAGACAACAGTTGTTGTCTTTGTCAACATACCAATATTGAAAAAGTCACTTGACAGACAAAGACAGCAACATTTAATATCTAATCCGTTGTTTAAATATTTTATTAATGTAAATAAGGTGTTAGTAGGTAGTTAGTACTTAAACTAAATAAATATCTATAAATATTATTATCACTACATAGTATAAAACAAAGTCGCTTTTTTGTCTGTTAGATCTTTAAAACTACCCAACGGATTTTGATGGGGTTTTTTTCAATAGATAGAGTGATTTTCAATAGATATGAAGGTTTATATGTATATAACATGCATAATATAGTAGAATAACACTGATTGATGAATTTAAGAGGTTTCTAATGTCGTAAATAAACACATTTTTTTGCGCTTACATTGCAAACGCTGGCTGAACCCTACGAGATCGATCAAAATAATGTACTACAGTATTGTACACCTTTAAAATGTCTACAAAAAAGTCCGCGATGGTATATGTCTATCTCTTAGGGATACCCCACAATAACCATTTTTTATTCTTTACTTTTTACGAGAAATAATGGCTTATTATTTTTATAAGCGATTTTAAGGAATACAGCATTAATCCTTATCCAAGAAAGTACCTTAAATACATTGTGTATTTAATATAGATCAATATGGCCCTTAACAGCATGTAACTTAAATTAATATTTTCGAAGATATTACAAATTTAAAATGCAGGGACGTAGCGGTTGGACCGGCCGGAGTCGAGGTGTTAGGGTCCCGTTTCTACCTATTGGGTACGAAACCCTAAAAAAACATTTTCAATATTGCAGTCAGTAGAGTTATTTGCTGAAGAAGTCTTTTCTAGTTAAAAGAAAGTCTAGTTATTAGATATTATTATTTTTATGACATTATGTACTTACCTCAGTAGGAATATCAATAACATTTTTGAAATTTTCTTAAAAAAAGCCGTTTCATGATGATAACGGACATATTAAACTTGATTGAAACTTAACAGTATCCACACTCAAAGAATAAGTAATAAAACTATACTTACCAGGTTGTGAATCGGACGGGTCATGATTTAACCACTCAATACACAGCGGGAACCACGGCAGAATAATGTCGTGGTGAACGTAAAAAGATCCTTCGTCCTTGTTGAAAACTACAAAAAAAAAACAAAATAATATTAATTTTTATCTATAGAAACAATATCACTATTACTAAAGTAGTTTCCGTACAAACCAGCAAAAACAAAAATGTTTGTGATATAAGCAGTAAAATTTAATATATATTATTTGTTGTTATAGCGGTAACAGAAATACATCTCAGTAATAGAGTCCTGTTTTTACCCTTCGGGTATGGAACCCTAAAAAAATGGAACCTCTGGTTTTGTTACCATACCAAACATGTTAAGTTTGACTTCCTTTTTAAAATAATTTTTGTTTTGGTTGACATTTTCAGTTTAGCACACTTAGGCCTGTATTAATAAACCGTTCTCAAACTCGTTCTCAAGACCATTCTTGGCTGAGACAGTCTCAAGTAACGATTAGCTTCTCAAGATGGTCTTTAAATCATAGTATGATCTCAAGACCGTATTTTAACAAGACCGTAATTTCCGTAAAACGGAAAAAGATCATTGCCATTCGAAAAAAAGTTCTTCTTCTTCAACGAGTTTTCGTCAACACAACACAATGTCTTGTGTTGACGAAAACTCGACTTGAAAACTCTGCCTTATGAGTGGGTTTTATGAATAAACAAGGGCACGGTGTATAGGAGGAAGTCTATTGAATAATCTAAAACATTTAGGGTCAGTACCACAGTTTTCTTTTGTTAATAGGTATGTACATTAAGTTTCCCTAAAAGGAGTATTTACAAAACACAGAACAGATTTAAGTTTGATAGGGCGAGGAATTGTAGGAGGGAGGGTATATAATGAGGATTGTTTTTTGGGCAGCGAAAAAAAAGTTCTGTTGTCAAGTGTCAAATCAAGCCACTTTTGTTTTCACTTTTATCTTTGGTATTGAGTGCCATTCTTTTATATCAAATAGGCAATTCGTTTAATGTAAATAAATAAATAAAATCGAAAATATTTCTATAAATACTCGACACTGGCAGAATGGTGCAAAACCTTCTAACCGCGATTGCCAAAAAAAAGAAGAATAAGTATGAGCAAGCGTCTTTTTTTTATAACTTTATTTTGTGTTGAGTATGTAGTGTAAATTCTGAGTTTGTTTAATCATAAGTATTTAGATTTTAATTAACATCATTGTAACACAACCAAAAACACAATAAATAATATTGTACTGTATCCCAAGCCGTACTCAAGTCAAGGTTGGACTGTACCCACGAAACCGCGTCTCAAGTAACAGTTTGACAGCAATGACAGCATACTTGAGTAACGAGTCTCGTTTATTAATACGTTCGCACTCACTTAATACGCCGTACCTACAGCTGTACTTAAGTACGGTCTATTAATTAAAACATCTTAAGTACTTTCTTGAGAATTGTCTTAAGAGATAAGAACGCTTTATTAATACGGGCCTTAGCATGACCACTGTAGAAATGGTTTCTTTCTACGGAAGAATAAACAAAATGACAGATTGACAAAGGAAAGCTATCATTTTTTCCATACTATCTGTCGGTATGTCTACTCTTGCGTGGACAAGGCATTTCTATGGTGGTCATGCTAAGAATGCTGGGCCCAAACTTGTGTATGGAGCGTAAATGATCTCCTTTATTTTACTCTACACTCTTTTGAATAGGCAACCAAGCATAACTTACTGTAAACTTCTAACACACTGGCATCACTTTCCACATGACCAACCAATAGCAGATTATCATCAGGCTTGATTATGTCATCTTCTTCGTCGCTGTCGGGGCCCTCAGTCTTAAAAAAATGTATTTAAAGAATAAATATTGGAAATTATCACCTAAGGCCTAATGTGTGTCAATTTGACATAGTATAATGGACTGTAATCAGTTACAGTAATTATGTTATGTCAAATAGTTACTGTAGCAGTTTAATAAATGTATTAAATTAAAAATCAGTTGTCTGTAAAGTCGGTTTACTGATGTTAGTTGAACGTGACAACGTCATATAATAATAAATGGAACGCCTCAGAGCGAGGTAACGCCGCATGAGTCATGTTTTCCCCTGCGTAGGGTCAGGGGGGGCAGCTGCCCCCCCTGCCCCTACCTACCTGGGTACGCCCATGCAGCACACAACGTAATATTTATACATGTGTTGAACGCGCCAGCTTAAGTATAATGACATGTGCCTGCTCTTTTATCAGGAATTAAATTCCCGCATAGTAAATAGCAATTACATAATAATTATCAACTTTAATGAGTGTATCTTTTCAGAATAGGATATTATGATAATCGTTTTTTGTTTATTTTTAAACTTACTAAATATTATTATTAAATTCATACAAATTGGTAAATAACTTAATAATAGTTATTCTACTAACTAATTATTATAGGAAGTAAAAGCAACTTACTCTAATTTGTATATTTTCACTGAGATCTCCCAAATTCGGTAATGTTGCTATTGTGCCGATTCCAATTGGGTTACCTAAAAGTTTATAATGATATTTTTAATTGCATACCACATAATTTACAAACACAAATAAGACAATTCTGGCAGCCTTTAGCTGTATAGCAATGTCTTTCAGGTAAAAGCTAAGATAGTTTTAATTCATTCACTGGGTGCCTTTTTATTCCATCTGGAGAAAAATAGGGTATAAAAAGTACAATAGTGTACAATATAAGTAGTAAAATAAGCTATGGCATACTTAGTTTACCTTATTTTTTCAATTTGACAATATCGCACTATAAAATGGTCAATAAAGGTCTAAATTGACGTAGAGTATAATTAGTGATGTAATTACTTTTAGTGCTTAAGTATATTATAAAAATGTAATCATTGTAATTCTTTGCCTAATGGAGTGGCAATTATGACTAATCTCCTTGAATAAAGATAAAAAAAAACCCACTACCAATTTAAAATCGTTGTCCTTTAATAGAAATCAGCCAGTATATTTGGTAATATTGTACAATTATTTCAAGTACTTTGTAAAGTTGTAAACCTATATACTTTTTAAATTAATGTTCCATTATACTGTCATATTACTTTAGTTTTAAGGAGTATTTCAATGAATATAAACACATAAATTAATTTACAAAGCCCATTTAGTAATTTATAATGTTCTTTTTTATGGAATAGGGGGCAAAAAGCAGACGGATCACCAGATGGAAAGCAATTACCATCGCCCATGCAACACCAGAGGAGTCGCAAGTGTGGTGCCGGTGTTTAAATAGATGCCACATACTAATGCGGCTGTGGATAGAGCATATTTTAATATTTTAAATTCTTACTGGAATCTTCTTGGTCATAATTTGCAAAGTTGAACTCATCATTGGGATCTGCGGGAGGCTCTCTTGGTGCGGTGTTCTGTTCCTCCTCATCACTGTCATCATCACCTTGCTCTGTGAGTCTGAAATATCATATTTATTGTTATTAACCTGTATATATGATGTGAAAAAAAGATGCAACAAGCTTGAGGTGGGGTATGACATACCCAAAATTCAAAGTGCCATAATATTGATAATATTATTATTATTGATATTTTGTTAATTTAGTTTCTTACAATAATTAAAAAAAAAACCATTCATGAACCAAAAAATTTATGTTAAGATAATTAGCCAAAAAAGGTATGTTTGCTATGAGGTGGGCTATGACATACCCGAAATGGGTTTGCACCTGATTATACCAGCTTGTGTCTCATGCCACTCTTAGATCAAGCCACTTACCCCTCCAGGATGCCCCTACCTCCAGCTACGGAGCACACTAAAGTTAACAGGCGAGCATTTAAAAAAATACTTTTTTTTTTAATTTGACTCGTGTATGACATACCCGACCTCACTCACGCTGGGTTAACATAATATTATTATGACATTACATAGTTTGATCAACTGAAGAAAAAAAAACCACTTATTTTGTTTATTAATTATTTACTGACTGTGCAACTAAATACATCTGAGGGAGATAACTGAAAAAGTGTCCGACAAAAGTATTTTCAAAACTGACCAGAATGGCACTAGGGTCAGAAGTTTGTATGAAATGAAGTTAGCAAGAAGAATACCAGAGTGAAGTCAGTTGAGTTTAATTATATATAAAACTAGCTTTTGCGCATGAATTCTTCCACTTGGAACCGTACATTTGTACCCCATGTGGAATGAATTAAAAAAAATCCTTTCTCACCAGATGTTTACATCATAAGAACTATCTGCTTGTCAAATTTTAGCACAATTTGTCCAGTGGTTGATATTTCACCACACATACTTTTTATGAACTTAAGTCATGCAGTTATTATGATACAAATTCTTTATAATACCTATACCACATATTTTGTCCAAATATCCCATGGAGGTGCAATAGGATCCCCGCAGACGAAGTCGCGCGAAAAAACTAGTAATTAATATAGACTAAGATTTAATTCACCGTTTGAATTTTGCCACTTTTTTGAACTTTAAACACTTGCTACAGTATGGCCAATTTTTTTAACGCTCTTTGACGGAATTTTATTCATGTATAGAGATGGTGCTCCTTTTCTCTAGTCTCCATGCTTCTAAACAAAATTTGTGTAAATGAAGATGTACCTCTCAGTTAAAATATCTAGCTACATACCATAAATACAGACACTATATTTTAATAATAAATGAGAGAGATCTAGACCAGCTAGCTGGATCTTTCTTTACTTTTAAAGTAATAATAGCAGAAAAACATTTGTTTTGGATCCGAAACACAATGGACTTGATTTTCGAAGTACTTACCTTAAGTCATCCGCAGTTTGCTTAATAATCTTCTCGAGTTCCTTTTCAGTTAACTCGATCTAAAATCATCACAGGAAATTATTTAAGCACTCAAAAATATTAGATCGTAAAGGTTAAAATCAAATTATCACCTTTTCTGGAACAGGCTTTGCCACACCACGACGGACGAAATGCATACATGATATCAAACTAACAGTAGGCGTACTTTCTTCCATCTTTGAAATACCTATTTCGTTTTTAATAAATTTAATATACTGTGATCTGTAAATTTTAATGTATTTTAGTCTTATTTTGAGGTTATATTTTCAAAAACAATGCACACCACTGTCTTACGCTTTTTTTTTTTAATTAATGATCTCTATATATACCTACAGGGTTACATGGAAAGTCGTGCTGAATATTTTCTTCTTCTTTTATGTATGGCGGCCTCAGTGAGTTGCCAATGTCCGAGTGCTAAATATGTTTAAGCCCTGCTCTATTGTAGGTCTAGTGAGGAAACAAGGGTACAGTGATCTACATAACTGATGCTATGTTGTTGAATAATCTAAAACAAACACAAACAAATAAGTGTTAGTAAAACTTCACAATTTAATATTGTTAGAACAAATATATTAGCACATTGCACATAGAATTTCAATAAAAGAAGTATTTACATAACAAAGAGATGATTTGAAGTTGATAGGGCGGGGAATATTGGAAGGGAGAAGGTCATAGAGGGAGGATTGGTTTCTAGAGCAACAGAAAAATATGTGGTCTAAGCTACCCTCGTCAAGGCCACACTCACATAGAGAGCTATCCCTAATCCTAATTTTAGCTAAAAATACTGGTGAGCAGCAATGTCCGAGTCTAACTCGACAGACTGTAGAGCACGCCATTTTGCTACTCTGTGTGTATTTAAAAAACCATGGCCTAACTGGGACGCCACCTTGAATATCAAAGTAGTGTTTGCCTTTAATATTACTTGATCTGGTCCATTCACGATTCCACCTGATGTTTAAGTGATTTTTAGCTATGGGAACTAAATCCTGGCAATATAATTTGTAATGACTAAGTCCACCTGATATTATAGCTTCTTTGGCTAAGGCATCTACACTCTCATTGCCAGTAATTCCGCTATGGCTTGGTATCCATGCTAAAATAACATGAATATTTTGTAATTCGGATTTAAGGAGTAGTTGCCTAATTTTCAAGATCAAAGGAAATCTATTCTTAGCTCGAAACTGATTGGCCATGACACCCTCCAAAGCGCTCCTGGAGTCCGAGAAGATAATGGATTTGTCTAGCCCATGAGACTCGATAAATGAAATAGCCTCATAGATGGCAAGTACTTCGCCTGTAAAAACAGACGAGGTAGGAGGCAGTTTAAAATTCAAAATCACATTAACCCTCGGAATCCAGACGGCAGCTCCAACACAACCATCATCAGAGAGCCTAGAAGCATCTGTAAAAACATGCAACCAGTCCCCAAAATGCTGATCAATAATTTGTTTGAATTGTGTATTAGCCAGGGAGGAACCTTTATTTATAGGAAGGTTGAGGATTACTTTTGGAGAAAATGTTAGGGCATCAAATGGTATAGAAAAGAGAGGATTGAGGATGCACTGGAAGACTGGACAAGGAGGACGGGTTATCTTAAGGTAACTGACTAAGAGGCAGGGAGGTTCTTTGTGAAGCCAATAATTCGAAGATGGAATTAATTGAGATAGTGTGTGTAGCTTACCAATAAGTGGATGAGATGAAGATTGAAAAACTTTAAAAAGAAATCTATCTGCTAGATACTGCCGCCTGATGTGAGGTGGGGGGTCTACCTGAAGGGCATTAGTGGGAGATGACTTCATTGCGCCTAGGATAATTCTTAAAGATTTACTCTGAATTTTATCCAGTTCTTTCAAAGGAGCTTTGTTAGAAGGTACCAATATAAATGATCCATAATCCATATGGCTGCGAATAAGTGCATTGTACAATAGTTTTTGGGTGTATGGATGAGAACCCCACCATACACCACTGAGTGAACGCAAGATGTTTATATTCTTCTCACACTTTTGTGTGATATGACGAATTTGTTGCACGCCAGACATTTTACAATCCAAGATGACACCTAAAAATTTTACCCTATCACTAACAGGGAAAACTTCTTGTTTATATTGAATGTTAATGTTAGGAATAATTTTGGAACGAGAGAAAACTACTACCGAACTTTTGGGGACAGAGATGGACAGTCCATGCCTATCCAACCAATCGTATAGGTATCTAATGGCTAAGTTTAGGCGAGCAGAGCATTCATTAATATCCTTTGAGGAAACGTACAAAGATAAATCATCCGCATACTGTTGGACCTCACAAAAACTATTAACAGACAAATCCAAATCATGTGTGTATATATTGTTAAGAATAGGGCTAAGGGGAGAACCTTGAGGAAGGACTTTATAAACTAATCTAGGTGGAAGGGTGTGATTAAGTGTAGAAATAGTAACAGACCGGCAGGAAATACTGTTGCAAATATAATTTGTCATCCTCACTGGGACACTCAGATTTAGCAGTTTCTGCCTGAGTACCGGCAGAAATTTCTACAGTTCCTCTCCCCCTGGTTGTATTGGGTGATTTTAATACCCACCATACATCTTGGGGTTCCCATTTTAATGATCCTAATTCCTCTTCCTTCATTGATTTGATTGATGATAATAATCTAGTAATTCTTAATGATGGATCCCCGACTCGTCGGGTCTCACCTTTACAGAACCCGAGGAGTGTGGTTGATATATCATTGTGTTCCCCCTCCCTTTCCTCTTCGTGTTCCTGGTCAGTTATTCCTGATTCTTTGGGTAGTGATCACTTCCCCATCATTATAACAATAATATACAGACATACAAGACCGACTTTATCCTCTAATTCTCCCCGACTTAAATATAAAATTAATTCCGCAGATTGGGCCCAATTTGCAGAAATTACAGACTCTGAAGTTTGCCTTTTCCCCCCTATCAATTCAGATAATGTTCTTTCTTCATACCAAAACCTAAAACAAGTGCTGTCATTGGCTGCGGATAGGGCAATTCCGTTAAAATGTACAAGCAGCCAAAAAACGTTATCTCCTCCATGGTGGGATGCAGATTGCACTAGAGCTTGTAAGCGGCGTAAAGAAGCTGAAAAGTTATACTCTAGGTCAATGACTCAAATAAATTTTTTAAATTATAAAAAAGTTGCAGCAGAAGTGAGACTTTTGTTAACAGAGAAAAAGAGAAATTGATGGCATGATTTCTGTTTGAGCCTCTCGCCCTCGTCTCGTCCTTCGGCTGTATGGAAGAACGTCAGAAAATTCCGAGGCGCTCTATCGTGCGATTACCGTCAGTCCAATGATTCATCTGAGTGGATAAATGACTTCTCTCAGAGGTTGGCGCCGCCGTCAGTTCCCTCTTTTGACGAGTGTCAGTATTTTATTTCTGCTAATCAGCCTTTGAATCATCTTGACACTCCTTTTTCTCTGAATGAATTTAGACTGATCCTTGGTTCATTAAAGGATACCGCTCCGGGCAGTGATGGGATTCCATACTCGTTCATCGTGAACAGTGGGCCAAGTACTCAAGTAACTTGCCTGAACATTTTAAATGCTTTTTATCAGTCTGGAGTTCCCCCGGAGGAATGGAGAACTCAGATTATTTTGCCTATCCTTAAGCCGGGAAGACTTAATAGTGATCCGAGTAGTTATAGACCTATTGCTCTTTCGATTACCTTAGTAAAAATTTTAGAACACATAATTAAAAATAGATTAGAATGACTCTTGGAGAGTAAGGGCACTCTATCCAAAACACAGTTCGGTTTTCGAAAGGGCTTTAGCACAATGGATAGTTTAGCCACCTTCGTGACTGATATCCGCATTGCTCTCGAAATGTTTTTCGAAAATTTCGAAATGTGAACACGTGCTGAATATTAAAGGACGTTATTACTCAGGTCATTTCTGATTGATTTGGTCATATAATTAGGTATCCGAAACTTAACCGTTATGGAGATATTGAATTTTGATAATTTTTTTCAAAATTCTCAATTTTTCGGCTTTTATGTCGATTTTTTGGGACTAGAGCAACTGAAGTCAATTTTTTTAATGAATTTAGTTAGAAAATAAGTCAATCAATAAAATCGATCAATAAAAACTAAACCTACTACTAACAGTTTAAAAAAACTGCCCGACAATGGTTAGAACACAGAAAAAAGTATGGAACTTATTTTGCAAATCAGTTAAAAAACTTCTACGTCTCTTTAGCTATTCAAAAAGGTATAACGCATATTATCAAATAATATATATTTGAAAAGGCCCAAATAGTAGGACAACATGACGGAACTTCGATACAAAAAGTTTGTGTTCCGGTTCGGTTCCGGTTTACTACCTGGCACCTTTAAACAATGAAAAAAAGAGGGTCGGGTACGCATTTTTTGTGCGCAATGTTATTATGAAGTCAAATCGCGGCGTTTAGTCTGCTCATGCGATTATTCCGTGGTAGATGTGCTTTCCGTGTTCTCCGATAATTGTGTATAAAACCGCGACTTGGCTTGTTTTTTTGACTGTTTCATCTTCATCTTCTGTGTGACCTGGCTTGTTAACTGGACTTTGATTTGTGTTGTGAAAATGGCGGCATTCACCAATGAAGAATATGCTGATATCCTAATGTGTTACGGATTTTGCGAAGGAGTTTCGTTACGTGCACGCAATGAATACATGCTGCGGTATCCTACTCGCTGAGTACCTGATATCGGAGTATTCGACAGAGCTTATCGAAGACTACGAGAAGCTGGTTCTGTTCTAGTACGATGTACTGACATGGGGCGACCTCGTATTCTTGATGACGACGACGACGACGAAAATGAAATACGAAGACTCTTTCAATCCGATCCCACCACATCAACAAATGTTGTGGCTAAACGTCTTGGCATTTCCCAGTAGAAAGTATGGTTCGTCATGCACAGTGCTGGACAATACCCGTACCATTATACTCCTGTACATGTTACCGAAGAGGGGGATCCAGTGAGACGACAAGACTTCTGCAGATTTATGCTCAATGCAGACATCGGAGATCTATTTTATTTTTACGAATATCCTGTGGACAGATGAGTCGAAGTTTGATAGAGATGGCATCATTAACCACCACAACTCCCATTATTGGGCTCCTAAATCCGAAGGAAACCCTAATAAAAAAAGAATAAAAGGGTCACAAAGGAGATTTAGCTTAAATGTATGGATGGGTATAATATCAAATTACTTGGTAGGACCATACTTCCTGCCTGATAATTTGAATGGCGAAACCTATGAAAACTTTTTAAGAGAGGAGTACCCCTCTTGATGATGGACTTGCCAACTTCATTAAGAAGAAACATGTTCTTTCAACATGATGGTTACCCAGCACACTACCAAAGAAGTGTGCGAGCATGGTTGGACGACAAGTATCCAAATCGATGGATTGGAAGAGGCGGACCCATCGCATGGCCGGCGAGGAGCCCAGACTTAACGCCGATGGATTTTTATGTATGGGGCCACATGAAAAGCCTTGTATACGACGAAATGACACCGATCGCAAATATCGATATTCTGAGAGAAAAAATTATTAATGCGGCTGACGAAATGAGGAGGAACCTGCGAACTTCTGTCGTAAAGAGCAATTTAAGAAAAAGAATGAGAATGTGTATAAGAAATACGCCCCTATTTGAAAACGAATTACATAATTGAATAATACAGATTTTTTGTTTTATTTACAAATGCCCCCACTGGTACCTTAACTCTAGTAGGTCGATGTTTTTCCTTTTTAATAGTAAGTGTTATACCTTTTTGAATAGCTAAAGAGACGTAGAATTTTTTTTAAATGATTAGCAGAATAAGTTCCATACTCTTTTTTTTTTAAAAAAAGCGCTTCAAAGTTAACAACACTTAATTTTCTTTTTTCAATTCTAACCATTGTCGGGCAGTTTTTTTTAAACTGTTAGTAGTAGGGTTAGTCTTTATTGATCGCTTTTATTAATTGACTTATTTTCTAACTAAATTCATTAAAAAAATGGACTTCAGATGCTCTAGTCTCAAATAAATCGGCATAAAAGCCAAAAAATTGAGAATTTTGAAAAAAATAATCAAAATTCAATATCTCCATAACGGTTGGGTTAGGTTAGGATACCTAATTATATGACCAAATCAATCAGAAATGACCTGAGTAATAACGTCCTTTAATATTCAGCACGCTTTCCATGTAACCCTGTATACTGTATTATCTATGATTAATGGCGTCGGCTTATAACCATTTGCCAGTGTCGAGTTAAAAAGGCGGGAAAAAGAATTTTCATTTAAATTTTCAACACCGTATTTCTAAATCGTCAAATCCAAAGTCTAGTCAAAGTCCAAATAAATAGTCAGTGCAGTTAATGAGTCAAGTTAGCTGATTCAGTAAAGTGGTAGAAGCTTTATATATTTACCAAATTATGGAGGAAATACAAAAACAACAACGAATTTCTACGGTCGGAGAGATTCCGATAAAATAGTCCCAGCCTAAGAACCATTGGAACCGAAATTTATTGTTGTACTGCACCACCTAGTTGTAAACGCGACAACTAGGTCAAATCATACAAATTTCTAGTAAATGCCAAACGCACTCACGATCGAATGCTAGTGGTAGACGTTTTACTGAAGTTTCAGGAGTTTCGGAGGAGACAAAAAAGCAGGCTTTTTGAAGTTGTATTTTTAGGTAGGTACCTACACCTCTGCACGTTAACGATTATTGAATGGTTAATAATCTACAATATTACACAATAAGAACCAAAATAGTACCAAATCTACCAAAACTCGTTGCAATGGCTTAATTTTTTTTTCTTCTGTTTTGGCAACTTGACACAAAGGATGCGTATGTTGTGCCACAAGAGAAAAAGGTTAGGACACGGCGGAAGGAATAAAAGGTAGATATGTACGAAATTTGGGAAAAAATGATTAGAATAGTTTAAACATGTTAAGTTTCAGCAATTAAAACCGATTGTTGTAGAATGTATTTATTGTAAAAGTACATTAAATTACCATATTTTGTTAAAACACACGTGACAAATTTCAGCCTCGGCTGAAGGGAGAAAAACCGCTCAAACCAGATGTCAAGTTGACAGTTCACGTTCAGAAAACTTGTCAATTTCAGTTCGGAAGTTATATCTGACTTTGCGATTCGGTTGAGTGCTTGCAACAAGTGTTTGGCTGTTTTTGTAGTTTTGTTTATGGATTTTCGTACTCGTTAGTGGTTTCATCTCCTTGTTTGTTTACCTACTGTGTTACTGTGTTGCTTGTGTTTGTTTTGATTTACGTAAGTAGCGTAGTTTAGTTTTATAATGGATAATGATCCGCCGGATCCCGGCGGAACGCGAAGAGGTTATGTTTGTGTTACCCCGCCGAACGGCCTAAGTGCCGTTCCAGATGTGGATATGGAGAATATCCCAAATAAGCGTCCCAGACACATTTATCCTACGCAAAATGGCAATAACTCGGTTTCCTCACAAAATGACCGGTGACAAAATGACTACGCAAAACCGGAATTTTTGAATAAGCGTATATATTCCGTTACTGATTCCTCACCATTTGTTGTACATGTGTCCAAAGCAGACTCTAATACTAGTATAATCCGTCCTATGGAATTTGGCCGTTTTCTCTTTAAAAATAACTTTACTTCAGTTTCCCTCGGTGGCGTAAAGCGTATAGGCAGGAACCGAGTATCTGTTGAATTTAAGAATGCAGATGACGCTAACACCTTTCTGGATTCTTCAATACTTGTTAATTCAGGTTTCACCGCTTCCATCCCGTCATATAATGTGTCGCGGATGGGAATAGTGAGAAATGTCGCTTTAGATATTGGAATGGAGGAATTTGCTCTTCATTGCGTAGTGCCTATTGGATATGGTGAAGTTATAAAGGCACGTCGTATGTGCCGTAAGTCAACAGAAGATAATGGAAATGTAACATGGATACCCACCCAAACAGTCGTTGTGACTTTTAATGGTCAAAAACTACCTCCTCATACTTACCTTTTTTATACATCTCTTCCCGTAGAGTTGTATAAACTTCCTATCATCCAGTGCAACCGGTGCTGTAGGTTTGGACACGTCAAGACAATCTGTAGGTCGGAACCTAGGTGTTACAAGTGTTCACAACCACATGAGGGTGACAATTGTAATACTCAGGTGGCTACTTGTCTCTTTTGCTCTGGATCTCATATGGCTAACAACTCTAGTTGCCCTGAATTTATTAGACAGAAGGAAATTAAGGCTGTTATGTCGGAACAAAATATCTCATATGCGCAGAGCTTTCACTGACGTTGTAGCCACTCCTACAGCCACTTTCTCACGTTCTCGCCAATTCACTCCTTCTCCTCCTCGTACTGTCTCCTACAGAAAAACTGTTCTCACCCCTCGTCATACAATCCCTACACCCCAACCTGGTTACAACCGTCTTGCCCATCAAACCATTGTCCAAGACCCTATTGTGGAAACACCTAATGGTGTTGCTTTTTCAAATACCAATTCCTTGTCCATTAATGATAGTTTTCCTGAACTTCTTTCCTCTCTTTTACTTAATCTAATATCCCGTTTCAGCGACTCTGGGATGGGTATATCCAACACTCTCCGTAATAACTTAACTCAGCTGATAAACATAACAAACTCAACTTTCAATAATAATGGATCAGAAGATCATAGTTCAGTGGAACTGTCGTAGCGTTAGAAACAAAACTCATGATATTTTATATTTTGTTAGTAAATTTAATCCCCTCATTTTTGCCATTCAGGAGTCTTGGTTGAGGCCAGGGTCTCAATATAGAGTCTCTGGCTTCTCCTGTCTCCGGGATGACAGAAGTGGTGGTAGAGCTGGTGCAGCTATTTTAGTCTCTACTTCTGTCACTTTTAGTTTTATTCCTCTTCCTCCACACAGTGATTTTAATATTGTGGCTGTCCGAATTTTTAACATTTATTTTCTGTCTATATACTTACCTGATCCTAACTCTGTTGTCCTTTCTCAATTTTTTTCTATTATCAACCTCATACCTCCTCCAATGATCCTTCTGGGTGACTTTAACCTACAACACACCTCTTGGGGTTCTCATCATTCTGATTCACTGTCTAATATCTTCCTTGATTTCGTAGATGATTTAAATCTAGTTATTTTAAACAATGGGAATCCGACTCGAAGAGTGACTCCACCCCAGAATCCTAAATCTGTTGTAGATTTATCCATTTGCTCTCCCTCCCTTTCTTCCCGAACTTCCTGGTCCATTCTTCAACATTCATATGGTAGTGACCACTTTCCTATCATTTTAACACTACAGTTTTCCTCTATTCCCACTATAATTAGAAACCCCCCTAGATTTAAATTTAAAATATCAGAAGCCAATTGGCCACAATTTGCATCGCTGGCTGAGGAAAAAATTGTTTCTTTAGCACCTGTAGATACCCATAATGTTTTTGTACTATACCCCCTTTTAACACAAGCGCTTCTTAATAGTGCATCTGCTACCATACCTAATCGATGCTCATATTATGCGGATCGTGTCTCCTCTCCTCCTTGGTGGGATGCAGAGTGTACTCTGGCATGCAAAAATCGCAAGGAGGCAGAGAGGACATTCTCTGCTGATATGACTCTCGAAAATTATAACAACTGTAAGAGGATAGTAGCAGAAACCAAAAGGATGCTTTCTCACAAGAAGCGCTTAGGGTGGCATAGGTTCTGTGAGGGCTTGGCACCCTTTACCTTGCCGTCTATGGTGTGGAATAGCCTGAAAAGATTTCGTGGCTCTTTTTCTTCTAATTCAAATCCTCTATCAAATGACCCTTCTCCTTGGATCTATGATTTTTCCCAAAAAATTGCTCCCCCTTGGGTACCTTCTCTTGAAGAGTGCCCTAATCTTCCATCATCTCCTGCTACTCCTAATAACGAATTTGAGGCTTCCTTTACTTTGGAGGAGTTTAGACTAATTCTTGATTCTCTGACAGATTCATCTCCCGGGGTTGACGGTATTCCGTACTCCTTTATTGTTAAATGTAACATTAGCACCCAAAAAGTCATACTCGATTTTCTAAATTGTATTTTTCATTCTGGACATCCTCTCGAGGAGTGGAAGTGTCAGATCATCCTCCCTATCATAAAGCCTGGTAAACCTGAAAGCAACCCGTCCAGCTACCGTCCCATTGCACTCTCTTCCACCTTATCGAAGATACTTGAGCATCTTATTAAAAACAGGCTTGAGTGGTTTCTGGAAAGTAGAGGTATCCTTTCGAGAGGTCAGTTTGGGTTTCGTAAGGGTTTTAGTACCATGGATAGTATGTGCACATTAGTCTCCGATATTCGAATTGCCTTCTCGAAACAAGAGGCTCTAGTGGGGGTGTTTCTTGATGTGTCGTCCGCATATGACAATGTACTACTTCCAATACTCAGGCAGATTATGCAAGAGCTGAGTATACCTGAGAAGATAGTCAATTACATCTGTAACTCCATTTCATGTCGTACCATCCTTGTTTCCCATAATAATTCAGATCCCATTTACCGACGAGTGTGGAAAGGCCTGCCTCAAGGCAATGTCCTTAGCCCACTTCTTTACAGCATATATACACATAAATTGAAGGTATCCGTTACCTCCTTTTGCAACATTATTCAATATGCAGACGACATAACCCTATATGTATCTTCCAGAGAGGTATCTAATGCCTCTGCTCGCCTTAATTCTGCTCTTTACTATCGTGGATGAATAATCACGGATTGAGCATTTCGATAGAAAAGAGTAAAACAGTGGTTTTTTCTAGACGTAGGGCTGTACCTGACATTCAAATATCCCTTGATAATCAAAATTTCCCGATCACAGATTCAGTTAAGTTTCTGGGTGTTTATCTTGATTCAAAGATGACAGGTGTTCAACACATTAGTCATATCATTAAAAAATGTGAGAAGAACATAAACATAATTCGATGCCTTTCTGGAGTCTGGTGGGGCTCACACCCCTACACACAAAAACTTATATATAATGCCTTAATTCGAAGCCACTTGGATTATGGGTCCTTCATTCTTGAGCCCTGTCATAAATCTGCACTTCAAGAATTGGACAAAATCCAATCCAAGTGTCTCCGTTTAGTAATAGGCGCTATGAAGTCCACCGCTAGCAATGCCCTCCAGATAGAGTGTGCAGAACCGCCTTTACATTTTCGACGTCAGCTTCTCTCTGACAGATTTCTTTTTAAAGCCTTGCAACTCTCAGATCATCCTTTCATTCCAAAATTACATATTCTTTCCCAATTAGTCCATTCTTCATCCTACTGGTCCCATAAAAACCCACCCTGTTTTTTTAAAAGTTTCCTTAAATTTACTAACATGCCCTGTCCAGTGTATCAAAGTAAAATGCTCCCTATATTTGAAATTCCATATGAGGCTCTAGTTAAGGTTCTATGTATTTCCCTTGATTCCGGCATTATAAAAGGTTCCCAATCAGCTAAACAACAATTTTTGGAAATAGTTAATACCAAGTATAAGAACTGGTATCATATTTATACAGACGCCTCAAAATGAAGTCAGCAAGGCTTTGTTGGTCTAGCAGTTTGGATACCTAAGGTAAATGTGGTGTTAAACTCTAAATTACCTTCTCAGTCGTCTGTTTTTACCGGGGAAGCAATCGCTGTGCTCGAGGCTTTATCATTTATTGAGTCCCATCGTCTGAACAATTCAGTTATTTTTTCTGATTCTCGTAGTTGTCTTCAGGCTATACTTGCTAACCCCTTTCGTGCTAAATTTAAATTTCCTTATATCTCAAAAATTAGACATCTGCTTCTAAAATGCCTTTCACAGAACATTCAGGTCGAACTAGTTTGGGTACCAGGCCACAGTGGTATCTCAGGTAATGAGAGCGCAGATCTCTACGCAAAACAGGCCACTCACTCAGGTGGCCTTGACCAATTTAAACTTTACTATAGTGACCTAATACCATTGGCTATAGAGCATTTAATTTCCGACTGGAATGCAAGTTGGGATGTATCGGGAAATTTGAAGGGTAAATTCTACTATTCCCTTCAGAGTCAGGTATTGGTGAAACCTTGGTTCTTCAAATATAGGAAAGCTAAAAAAATTGTCACCTCTACGGTCTGCCGCCTGCGTTTGGGTCACTGTTGTACTCCAGTCTTCCTTCACAAAATTAGGGTTAGAGATTCGTCTCTATGTGAATGTGGACTAGATGAAGGCACTCTTGAACATATTTTTTTCAGTTGTCCAAATCGTCTCTCCTCACTATATGATTCACTTCCCTCTAATGTCCCTCGCCCTTCTAACTTCCAATCCCTTTTGTCCCTAGTTCATACCCCCTTTGTTGATGTTCTGTGTAATTTTATTAACAATAATAACATTAAATTGTAGTTGTGTGCGTCTTTACTAATAAACTAACATTTTGTATTTGTCTTATTGTTTCAGGTAATAAGGAGATTTATTATGTTGTAAATTCATTTTATTACTAGATTTTAACTATTTTTTCTCTTGGTCTTTCACAAAGCCCCACTTTTGCGCAAAGTCATCATCATTGGCCACAAAGTTTTTTTTGTATCTCATCTACACTGACACTGGCTATTCCTCAAGGGAGGCCATTTTTAAAGAAGAAGAAGAAGAAGAAGTTATAACAGTTGTGTGTGTAATGAATAATACAGGTGACCTGAAATTCGATACATTCCTTTGAAAGATAGAAAGTAGACCTCATTTACAGTAATATTTTTCATGGCATCCCCTATCCGAAAGTTGATATTTACAAAGTTATTGAAATTTCAAAAAAATTTCCTTTATTTTCGACTTTTTGACTTTGACATGACGTATTTTTAAAAATGTTTGTCTTTTTAGTGATTTTTTTATGTATTTTAACCGTCAATGAGTCAAATAATATTTTTAAGGAATAAATAGGGACAAACTAAGCGAGAATTTTTCATTATGAGACATGAAACAGAATTTTCTTTAGGTGATTTTATTTAAAAAGTTGTATGATACAATGCGTACAAATACCTTAAATAACTTTCTTACCTCATAAGCTTCCAAAAAAAGTACAAATATGTACATAAAAATATGAACATGTAATAAACAAAGACAAAACAATCATCAGGTAACGTTATCTCAAGAATTACTCTACCTGAGGCGACATTTCTTTTTTTCAATTGTTTCAATTCAATTGTTTCCTTTGTTCAAACTTCGGGATGTTTCGGCTACTGTCGTCGCGGCCCTTTGTCAATGAGTTACCGACTGGCTTAGAGAGCAAATTTAGTAGCTAATATTAGTTTTAAGTCAACTATTGCCGTGTACGGACGTATTGTTGCTTTAAACTACACCCTTACTTCTACTTGTGATTTTTTTGTATCGCGATGGCTGCTTTTGAGTACGATGAATACGCTGACATCTTGTTTTGTTACGGACTTTGTAATTGTAATGCTGCTGCTGCACGAAGAACATACGTTGAACGTTTTCCGAATCGACGAGTGCCAAACGTTAGTGTTTTCAACAACATTTCGACGAATTCGGGAAAGCGGCCGTGTTGATAGAAGACGTGGCGATTCAGGCAGACCTCGTTAGTATGCTCCAGAAGAAGAAGAAGAAATTTTAACACTTTTTCAAAATGATCCTTCTATTTCTACAAGAGCGGCAGCTAGAAAACTTGGATTGAGTCAATGGAAGGTGTGGTTTACAGTACACACAGCGCGTCTACATCCATTTCACTACACACCTGTCCAAGCGTTGGAAGAGGGAGACCCGGTTAGAAGAATGGAATTCTGCCGTTTTATGATAAATGCAGACATGGAGGATCGCAATTTCTTCTCAAGAATCTTGTGGACGGATGAATCGAAATTTGACCGTGACGGGATAAACAATTTCCACAACACACATTACTGGGCACCAAAAGGAGAAAACCCCAGGATGAAAAAAGAAAGGGCCCATCAAACCAGATTCAGTCTAAATGTCTGGATGGGTATACTTAATAATAATTTAGTTGGACCTCATTTTTTGCCTCAAAATTTAAATGGTGAAATGTACGAACATTTCCTAAGAGAGGAGATTACTGGTTTAATGGAAGATGTGCCAATAGCAACTCGTCGTAATATGATTTTCCAGCATGATGGTTGCCCGGCCCACTTTCGCCTCGGCGTACGCCAGTGGCTAGACCAAACTTACCCACATCGCTGGATAGGTCGAGGCGGGCCAATTCCTTGGCCAGCACGGTGTCCCGATTTGACCCCGTGTGATTTTTATCTTTGGGGTCATATGAAGGCTTTGGTGTATACTACACCCATAACTACTGTAGAGGAGCTCAGAAGCCGCATAAGAAATGCAGCAGAAGAAATCAAAACTAGTCTTACTACCAGAATAATCAAAACAGAGGTACGGAGAAGACTACGGGCCTGTATCAGAAACAGAGGTTCACATTTTGAACAAGACCTAAAGTAGAATATTTATTATTAAATTTAATTAAACATTGATGTTTTTTAAACACAATAAACGTAATTAAATTCAAGTTTTTCCTTTTATTTTAACCTTTTTGCAAATAAATCGATTTAGACATTATTTCATTTTACTTCTAATATGTTTACTACAACGTCATATTTTTATGTAGACATTTGCACCTTTTTGGAAAGCTAATAAGATAAGGAAATTATTTAGAATATTTGTACGCATTGTATCATACATTTTTTTAAGAAAATCACCTGTTTTTAAGAAAAATGTGCATTTTTCTTAAAAGAACATCTGTTTCATGTCTCATAATGAAAATTTCTCGCTTATTTTGTCCCTATTTATTCCTTAAAAATAATATTTGACTCATTGACGGTTAAAATACATAAAAAAATCACTAAAAAGACAAACATTTTTAAAAATACGTCATGTCAAAGTCAAAAAGTCGAAAATAAAGAAAATTTTTTTGAAATTTCAATAACTTTGTAAATATCAACTTTCGGATAGGGGATGCCATGAAAAATATTACTGTAAATGAGGTCTACTTTCTGTCTTTCAAAGGAATGTATCGAATTTCAGGTCAGCCTGTATGTAGTTGCAATGGCTTGTATGTATTTTTTATTATTCAAATGTGGCATTGGCTTAAAACCATTTGCCAGTGTCAAAGTTAGAAAGGCGGGAAATAGATCTTTCGTTTCAATTTTCAATACCGTATTCCTAAATCGTCAAGTCTAAAGGCTAGTCAAATTCCAAATAAATAGTCAGTGCAGTCCATGAATCATGTCAGTCGATTCAGTAAATTAGTGGTAGAAGCTTTACTGAAAGTTCCTAGGGAGTTTTGGAGGGAAACTCAAAATAGCACGTTTTTAGAAGTTGTACCGCTTGCCCACACTTGTGCACTTTAACGAATATTTAATGGTTAATATTCTACTAATATTACAAATTAAGAACAGAAATAACACAAATTTAATAGAAAATGCAAAATCCACAACGTCACCTATTGAATTCCCCGGCAAAACTCCGGCTTGTATGTAAGTTGCACCATTCTACCGTGTTTTTCTTCCTCTTATAAAAAACATTTACCAGGTGGTTTAACAACAGCTGTCATTCTAGAGACTTCTGTCAAAGTACGATCGGACGCGTCTGTCACTAGTCACTACTCACTCGTCAGTCGTATCGTATTTGGCTAGGCCTAGTCAAAACTGAATCTATATTCTATAGCTATTTGCCATATTTGCCAATGTTTTACTGTGTGTTATGAGCTAGTCTTTTGGGATATTACATCCAAAGTTAACAATTTTGCAGGCAAAAGCTACGTAAATAAATAAACAGGTTTTGCCAACCAATCACCAATGTGTTATCCATAGAGTTATCCGAGACTAGAGTGGATACAGTGCCAACCATAGATGAGTACATAGTGCAAACTGCCAGTGGATTGTAGATCACAGTAGTAATACATGACATCTATGCCCAAGAACGCTCAGGAATCTGCTTTGTTTATTGTATTGAGTTTTATAAATTTCTTTTTAGATATTATTTAATAACTATATTCATATAATTAATTATCAATCATCAACGTGTATAATTAAAAGGACAAAATATAATTGATAAATTGGGTTGGTATATAAATCTTGTGCTTCTGATATTATCTATGGATTTGCTTTCATTTTTAGTTTATTGTCTAATTACTTTCGCGAATGGCAATAGTTTATGATTGTTAATATGTACAAAGACTGTTTAAAATTTAAATTTTGCTTATTTTATAATTATTGGAAAATGATCTATAGATTTATTTTCGTATTGTCAGGTCACTAGAACGTAAAATGACTGATTCGGATTTGGCGACTGTAAAGGAAGAAAACATTGTGGAATGTCGCGCTTGCCTGCAAGAAATTAATTCATATTCTATATTTTACAATTTGTTTGATTGTGTGGAGCAAATGGGTTCCACAATAGCGGAAAAATTATCAGATATTACTCATGTTCAAGTAAGTAAACGAATCCTTTGATAAGCATGTTCATAGAAACAAAAAAATGTAGATGTGATTTTACAAACTTGTTATAGTAACATAAAATATTTAGTTTTTTTTTACATTAGGTGCCATCACTTTATTTACACCCTGTTCCTCCATAATATTTTTTTTGTTGGCTATTACGTTCAGTTTTAGTACACTTACACCGATACTGCAGCGTGAGACCATTGAAATGTATTTTACTGAAATATTTCAGATATTAGAAGCCGATGAATTTCCTAAGGTCATATGTGATATGTGTTACACATTACTGCAAAGTGCTCATAGTTTTGCTGTTACTGTTAGAAAAACTGATCAATTGCTTCGGCAAAAATTTGTCCATATAAACCAGCAAGAATCTGAAATAGTATGGCCGAAACCAATTCAGATTAGCAGTAACATAGAAATAAAAGAAGAAGTGTTAACTGAAGAAGAATGTTTGACAAAACCCAAAGGTTCTGATGAACTTACTTCTGACCTAGATATTAAACCCGAGCCTAATACACAGCAGCAAGACGAAAGTGACTTTAATACACCTAAAATAAATGGTATGTGTTTATTGTTATCTAAACATATATATTTTTAAGCTGTTCATTCTTTTCTTGCTAGAGGCTATGAGTTTTATTGAGTATGTCTAATGAATTTAGCATTGGACTAGTCCAAATTTTTGGAGTAAAACTTCTTTACGCATGCTTGACTAGGGGAGTAAGCTGGTGAATACATGAAGAGAGTGTTAAGAAAAGTGTCATAGAGCGAGGGCGAGCGGAAGTTGAGAGGGAGATATAAGCTAGTGAAGAGAGAGTTACATTTCATATGTTACTGTAGGGGCAAGAGAGAGTAGTGCGTGCACACATTTTCTTTCTTTCTTCCACTTATAGCCAGTTATGTTTCGTATATCTAAGCACAGTGCAGGCCTATTGTCTGTATCACAGTACAGGAGCATCAGAGAGCAGTGCATGTGCACATTTTCTTCCCCTCATAGCTAGTGCATGAAATATGTATATATCTCAGTCAGTAGTTCGTTTGATAGCGTTATGCGAACGGTGATTCCTTGATTATTTCGTAATTTCATTTCGTTTTTTAAACAATTTTTAAATGAATATTTTGTTCAATACATTAAATATTCTACGTTCAAAGTGAATAAAGTTGTAAATTCATTTTAAAGTTCATATTTTGTGAATTTTTGGGTGAATAATAACAAAATATGGAAGGAAGTGACACAGACTCTGAATATGAAAGCAGTGCTCCAGGACTACTAACTAAGAAGAAATTACGTACAGAAATTGTGCATAAAAAGTTTGTGACACAATATTCAATGCAAGATTTTAATCCTAGTGAGACCCAATCAACTGATAATGAATCACAAAGGTGAGTGAGTATCTCATACCAATAGGATAACATCAAATTTAACTAATACGTAAATATAAAATATTTAATAATTGTAGAGGTTTACCATTACAAATAATTGGTGACATCGTGATTGAACATGACAATAATCAAATGGAAGTTGATGTTGAAAATCCTACTATAGATCATGTACAAAAACCGAGACAATTTATTGGAGTTAGGTAAATTAATTTTTATTGTATTTTTGTAATCTCGTATGACTAATAATAATTTACTAAATTTACCAAACTAAAATGTTGAAATTATAGGTTGAATAAAGCACCAAAAACTTCTGCAGAACGTGCTCGAGAATTCAGAGCACGAAAAGCACTGCTTAAACAACAAAGTAAGCATCAACAGGAACCAGATGCAATAGTTGAAATTGCTACAGAAGATATTTGTTGTCGTATATTAAGTAATCGTATATTATGTGCTGGTCCATCAGAAGACAATCAAGTCCCTGGACCCTCTGAAATAAGGACAATAGAAAAAAGAGCAAAGTCTGCAGAGGCAACGCGGCGATGGAGAGAGAAAAATAAAGGCGTTAGTGAGTCATCAAAAAAACAAGCGAAAACTGCAGCTCAACGCATGCGAGAATACCGGGCGAGAAAAAAAATTTATAAAACTTATTCCATTGAGGACTCTTAAAATTCTTATTTGCATTTTCTTACTTAGAGCAAAGAAAATACTGTTGAAGCGGCAAAGTGATCAAGATTTAGATGCTATAGTCAGCACATCATCATCACAAGTAAAACGAAGGGCTGGTCTATCAACAATAAAAAATAAAATAAAATATTTTTATTCAGAATAAAAAACAAGGTTTTGTTTTCTGAATGTAAAACATTCAAAGACATTAAAAGAGAAATAAAAGAATTACATTATCACCGGTTCGGAACCCTAACCCAGCAAGAAGTTTGGACAATTTTTTGTAATTTTCTGGGAGTTTATTATAGAAACAATTGCTTATTTTACTGAGTCTAGTCACTGGTACAGCCAGCTTGTGCTTATTCCTAGTATTTTGTTGTGTTGGCCACATTTTTATCAAATTCATTACTATATTTTTTCATAATTTGAAAATAATTACCAAAGATGTATTGACAGTGTACAGTCAGTATCCCTATTTCTTGAAATTTTTCTCTTAGGGAGGCATATGGGGACATGTTATAAATAGCTCTAATAGCTCGCTTCTGCAGCACAAAGATAGAATTAATGTCGGCGGCATTTCGCCATAAAAGGATACCATAGGCCATTCTGCTATGGAAATAACTAAAAAAATGCCGATGCATCATTATCAAATTTTGACTGCAAATTCTTCAAAACTGAGACTATTCGCTATGTTAGCAATAGGTAACTTAGAATCTAATGTTATACCTAGAAATACAGTTGAGTCCACTAGGTCAAGTTTAGCATCATTCAAAAGTACATTGGTTTGTGCCTCACATTTGGTAAGCTAAACTTGAAACATTTTGTTTTACATACATTCATAAGCAGATTATTAGTATTAAACCAATTTACTATTTAAGAGAGAGCATTATTTACCCCGTCATCGTCCGAACGCAGTCGCTTCACTTTAAAAATAAGTGAAATATTGTCACGTCACACTATCTCTAGTATAACTTTAACATGAAAAGGAAAATAGTTTATGTAGATCAGAAAGAGGAAAGGCCCTAAAATTGACCCTTGCGCCACTCCCAGATCTATTTTGGCTCCAGATGATAACTTAACCCTTTACCAAAAACGTCTCAATACATTTTTCATTCACTGGAACACATTCTTGTTAGTAGATAAATAGTTTTTAAACGCTCAGTTTTTAGTGTAACCAGCAGCCCACAGTGATAAGAACTCAGTACATTTATTATTTCCTTTTTATTTAGAGTCAAGTTACAGAAAATGTTATCAATACAAGTAGCTGAGCTACCACTAATTCTTGTAGGTTCAATAAATAAGTTAATCAAGTTATATGATTTCAATAAAGATGTGAATCTAACTGTGGTTGGATTATTATTATGTAACAAATTGATGTTAAATTCCCCACATAACATTATACATACTTTGTTTGATAATGTTTTTCAAAAGATTCATATAACCCAGATGGAGGCCTGACACATTCACAATAATAAAGTGCTCCATTTCTATGCAGGTTATTTCAGTAGAACGCTCAGTCGAGAGGCTGACAATGTGTTTCTTTAAATTTTAAATTCTTATTTATTAATATTTATGAACCGCCTCTAATAGCTTTTTCTCGACTGAACGAACTTGCAACATGAGTGCTAAGTGTGAGTTTTTTCTTTTCGCATTCGATCGTGAGCGCGTTTGGCGTTTACTAGGAATTTGTATGTGATTTGTACAGCGCCACCTAGTTGTAAACGCGACATCTAGCTCAAATCACATACAAATTTCTAGTAAACGCCAAACGCGCTCACTTAGCACTCTGGTGACTATAAAATTTTAGTGTAAGTTCACATTTCTTGAATCAATGTTCTCAATACATAAAAACGAAATCATTTTCCTTTAGTATCAGGATGTGCCATGACAATTCATAAATCTCAAGGTGGAACATTCAATAAAGTTGTATATGAATATCAAAGGACTCATTTTCTACCATTACTCTATGTTGCTCTATAAGAAAGGGCAATGGGAGATTTTGTATGATTCTCAACTTATTTATAAAAAAAAATTTAATATTCAACTTTGGATATTATAGTTATCTTTAAGTTTGTGCTTAACATACTTAAGTTTGACATGTACTAATTGATTGCAAAAAAAAAACATAATCTGGAATGTAAAAGCTATTTTATTTAAACTGATGACTGCACCACTTGCATCTTATCCTACAATCACTCACTGTATGTAGATTAAAGAAATTTGTATCTCTATTTACTATATGTTCTTTGTTTAATTTTCTTTTGTAGGAGTTTGTAGTTTAAATCACATGGAGGTAGAATACTTGGAGTCACCTTATAGCTATGGAAATGTGGAGAAAGAAGAGGTAATATTTATTTGTATTTCTATGAAAATTTGCAGAAAATATAATAGTATTCTTGTCTGTTTTATGTATTATGGCTGGGGTCTTCCCATAAATTGTAATGTTGCTTACAGATTTGGTCTGGAGCGGACCTTTTCACACCAGCACGACACCCGTGTGTTTGATTTCAGCTCTATTGTATTAGAACAGAGTACTATTTACAGTGCATTCCGATTTTTGTGCAGCGTTCCAACTCTCGAAAATATTTCTTCCTAAACTTAATATTATTCTGTCCTTTTTACATTAAAATATATAAATCAATAAATAAATATCTATGGAAGCTTCACAACACGTCAATCTGGCCCCGTGCTAAGTATCCGAAGAACTTGTGTTACAGGTACCAGAAAACGGGAAGTATATTCAATACTTTTGTACTATACATATATTTAGGATTTTTATTATATTATACACATATTTAATACACATCCATGACCCAGGACCACAGAAAAACTTTTTGTTCCTTCGGCGGGATTCGAACCCGCGATCCCCGGCTTGGGCACCAACCCCCTGAACCACTGAGCTACAGAGGTGGTCAATATACTTCCAAAAGTTTATTTTCTACAGGTTGACTTTTCAAATCGCTTGTTGATAATTATAACACATTAATTGCTTAATTTAATAAAAAACAAGAACACACAAACCACTAAAAATAAGCTTAAAAAATCCTCCCCGAGAATTTTTTTCCCAAATTTTATGAAGAAACTCCTAAGTTGGCAAACCAAATCTGTGGTCTGCTCCGGACCAAATCTGTATGTGTGTTAATACTTTTATCGTTTTTCTGGATGATATTTAATTCCTACACCAAAGTAAATTTACTTTTTATATACAAATGAAAGTGAACAAGTTTTTGATTTGTATTTTTATTTTTAAGGAAACTACAATCAAAGAGGAGCCTGTGAGTGTGGAAGAAATGGAGTCCGTGGAAACAGACCTATCTTTAGAGTGTATGCTGTGTACAAAAACATTTAACAGTGTTACTGGATTAAAAGCAAGTTATATATTTTTTTTCTTTTAAAAAATAATTGTCTTAGGGGCACTTGGCAGGTCTGGGTTAAAGTTAACCCTGGATTAAATATCATTGTTATCTCTCTTGTTCTTCGTATTTATAAAAGAGAAGCCATTAAATTTTAACCCTAGGTTAACTAAAGTTAACCCAGATCTGTGCAAGTGGGCCTTAATGTTAATAGTAGTGTTCGAAAACGCTCCTTTTTTCAGCTACGCAATATATGTCACCGTAAAATTGTAAAAACCGTTAGATTGTATATAACTGGTGAAATTGTGAAATGTCCAAAGACTGCGCACTTGAACATTCTGCTTACAATTTAACGCATTATTTTTCGTTAGATTATTTATATATATATACATCTTTCGACATATTTTTACAATCTCACTAGTTATATTACAATCTAACGGTTTTTACAATTTTACGGTGACATAAAATATAGTTTTATAATTATTATCTTTTAACCCCTGAAGAAAACAAGTTTGATGTGTCTTTCTGTGGCATTGTAAATCGCGCATAAGTAAATCACGCAGAAACCGTACATTTTGCCACGATAAAAAGTAGCCTATGTCCTTCCCCGTGGTCTTCTCTATATATGTGCTAAATGTCATTAAAACAGTACATACTTTTGGAGCCATTCAATGCAAAGAAACAAATTTCGTATTTTTATAATCCTACTAATATTATAAATGTGATAGTTTGTTAGGATGGATGAATGGATGTTTGTTACTCTTTCACGCAAAAACTACTGAACGGATTTCGATGAAATTTGGTATGGTAGTAGTTAAGGCTCTGGATTAAAACATAGGCTACTTTTTATCCCGAAAAAGTACATTATTCCCGTGGGATGCTTTATTTACGCGGGTGGAGCTCCGGGCAACAGCTAGGATTAGTATTGATGAGGTCTTTAATACACTGCTTCATTTGATTCCAGGCCCACGTTATCACACAACATTCCTACAAGTGCGTTAAAAGAAAATCAGACAATACTGATTCTCCACAAAAAGTCAAGCACAGTCACGTTTGTGACATATGTAAGCGAGGTGAGTTCTATCATTTGCCACAACGGGGCCATCCAATTCCACATATTACGTCACATAAAATGTTGACTTTTTGAACCCCTCCCCCCCTATTTCACGCTGCGCTGCGCTGTGACGTAATAATATGTGGATGGACCCAAAGTTGTGTAGTTGTTGTTGTTGTAAGTTGTACAAACAATATTGGACACATATGTAACATTACTAATTTAATTGTCACCTATTAAAGGTGGGTCCACACTAGGTGTAATTACGCGACGCGTCACGGCTAAATATTCTTTGTGGGTGAATCTCCGAAACAGTAGACTTCCGTTGAGAATAAGAACGGCAGGTTTTTGGAGTACTACGCGAAATTTTATTGTCTGGCAGCCAATATTTTACATAGAATGCCTATGCCTAATTTATACAAGGTGTCGTAATAATTATGGATAATCCAAAATCTAGAGATGATAAAATTCCTTGTAGAGCTTAAAAAGCTGCCGTCATTATCCTCAACAAAAGTCAGCTGTTTCGGAGAGTCACCCTTGTATGAAATTGTATGAGACATAACGCACTAAGCGGTAGTGGAACTACGCGACGCGGCACTCCAATATGGTATTACCAGTAGTGACGCGTCGCGTCGCTCCGTTGCCGCTTAGTGCGGTCCCACCTTTAATGTGCAATAAAGAAACACAATGACATGCTAATTTGATCGAATATAATATTTTTATTTACGATTAGATGAAATTGGATCCGAATAGAGAACATATAATAAGTTATAATCAGTGATCGGATCAGGTAGTACAATTTTGGGTTGACGACCTCAATCATTATGTTAGTATGGATACGCTCGCGGGATTGCGGGATTTTCGGAAATATTCAATATGTATTATGTGTAACATACATTTTTTTTGTTAGAAACTAAAAAACAAGTATTTAATAAGTAATACATTCTGAATTTTTATCATTTCTAAAGTAAAAAGTAGGGAAGAAATAAAAAACATTGGTTCTGTAAATACATTTTTATTATTATAAACGTGCAAGTGTAACTAATGAAACTGCAATTGTCGACTTATTCACTGTTCCACTTTATTCACTGTTTCACCTTTTCACACTTTTTTAACTATAATACTTAATTTGATACACAGTCACTCTATAATTATTGCCGCACTTTTACACTTTTAAACAAAACACTTTTTCCAATTAACTCTAGGAGATCTGTGGATAGAAAGATATCCCCGTTCGCTGTCGAGCACGGCCTTTTATAGTTCCTCCATAATCGGTTGAGTGTTTGTTATACGGATATGAGTCATTGGCGCCATTTTAAATTCCACTGAAACTCACCATAAAAATCGGTACTCTATTAAAAATAGCTCTAAAGAATAAACTATGATTTATAAGACGAATACTTTAAATAGTTGCACATTTTTACTAAATTGTATTTTTATTCTCAATCATCAATAACAAATCGTCTGACATTTCCGGCTGACTTATAAATCGAATAAACAATCCACAAATTCTTTATGGTAAAAATCACTTTTGAAATAATTAAAATGAATGTACCATTTTCTAAAATAACAATTTAACATTTATTTTAAACCGATATCAAATTACTAATTCAGAAAATTTGCCTTAAAACGTTGATTTAATTTTATTAAAAACAAATGTCAGCTGTCAGAACAAGAAGTCAATTCTTATAAAGCTGTTAGCTTTATAAGAATTGACTTCTTGTTCTGACAATCAATTACCTACGAATAAAAGTGTTTACACAACATAGACAACAGGTTTAAATATCTATTTGTTTAGTAACAACATAATCAAACCAATTCCTAAGATTGTGGCCAATACTTACATCAATACATAAGATAAAGATTTAAACATTTGACATTGTTGATTATTTAATTTTACTTTTTATCAAAATCACTTATTAAAATCTTGTAAATAGAACTGAAAATCGTTTAAAGTTGTCATATTCGGAATTTGACATTTTGATTTTCAGCTCTATTATTTCACAGTTCTATCTGCAGTGCAGTGCAGTTTTTTCTGTCGCTACCACAAAAAAAAAAACTCTCGTGGGTGCGAGCACCTAGACTCGATGTGCCTATACGCATAAATTAAATTAAATTCCGTTTATTTCGGGCTGCATAGGCCTATATTATAAATACCTTATAGACTAACATACATATTACTATATTTAATAAACTAACACTAAAACTAACACTAAACACGTATTGTCTGCGACGGGCGCGAATTGGGGCGCGAAGTGTTCGGGAGTTAAATCTTCTGTAGACTACTCCAATCGGCCAGAACTCCTCCTTCTCGAAGGTCGGTAAATGATGGGTTGGAACTCTTACCACAAAGGAACTAAAATTCACTTTATGGCGAGATTCCAAACGCTCTACCCTCAAGGCGAAGTTGGTTCTGCTCCTGATGTAGTCCATGACCTGCTCGACCGTCGTAGACCAATGCAGCCTGGACACGTACAGCGGTGTCGCGGGAGTCTCACACCGCAACAGCTGCTCGGGTCCTCCGGGTGCGGTGCCACGATGATTGCGGACGACGGGTTTCTTCTTCATCCTCTCGACTTTAATGAACTCATCATCATCGCACGTTCGGTCCTTTTTAGAAAGAGGACGCTCTTTTGTAGTGGCCTCCTTCTTTTTTCCTTTGTTTTTCGAACGCGGGGGAGGTGGCGGGGGGACGCAAGCGGCGACATTTGCGTAACTCAGCACCGGCTCCTTCGCGGGCGGGGAGCGGCCGGCAGGGGCGGCAGCGACGATGTTCGTTGACCCGTCAGATAATGCTGACGGGCTAAACGTGACCGCCTGCGCGCCTCGACGACGAGTGACGTTTGCTGCATCAGGTGACCTACATATTGAATTAACACTTTTTAACTGTGATAATTCACTACGTAAATCACTTATGGTCGACTCTGATGCCTGCAATCTACCTCGAACTTCGGCCAGTTCTTCCTTCAGAACCTTGATGTCCTTCAGTAGGCTGACGACGTCGACGTGATCCAGTGTCACTGGCGGCAGCGTATGCACTTCTTTCGCTACAAAAACTGGCATTTCATCCGGATCCGTCTGCTTCAGCAGGGTGATGATGTCCTGCACGCTTCTTTCCGTTCCATCTCTTCGTCGCGATGGCATATTGGCGCTCTGGCCAAGCGTCTCGTACAGCAAATGCTTGCCTTTGCTAATCTCCTCGCTGGTGAAGGAAGACTTGCAGATCTGCATTATGCTGACCTCGTCCATGGTGTCGATAGCATGCTGGATAAACGCCAGCAACACATTTGCCACGAGCGCCATGGTCACGTGCAGGGGCAATCAGCCGCGCGATTCACAAAAATATTAATTAACTAATTATTAATATATTTTTCTGCATATAACGCGGAGCGCGACCGTTTGCTAGCTCGACATATTACACACACATATTACACACATAAATATGAGCATACACTTTCGCGGCGTACGTTCACACGTACGTAACTTGTGCGGTGATGTAACCATAACATAAAATGTATTTGTGTTAACTTAAGATGAATTTGTGTTAAATTTGACGTTGTTTTCAGCATTTGCCACATCGACGGACCTAATGGTGCACGAGACATGCCACAACAAGTGTAAATGCTACTTGTGCAACAAGAGTTTCTCCACATTTGCGGAGCTGTCGCAGCACAGACTTACTTGTTGTGAAATAAAAATACAAGACAGTACTACAGTGTTACCGAACCCAAATAATACCACAGACTCACCGACATCGTTATTAATTAATAGGTAAGGTCTTTACATCTATAATAATCTATCCTAGCTGGTGCCCGCAACTTCGTATGCATAACTAACGGGAATAAAATAGGGTTCCGCCCTATTTTTTAAACGGAACCCATAGATAAAGTAGCCTATGTTATACCTTCTTACATCGGCTATCTGCCAGTACAAATCCCGTGAAATCGGTCCAGTCGTAACAGAGACTAGCCGGAACGAACAGACAGACAGACGGACAGACAAAAATTTTAAAAAATATTTTTTTATTTTAAGTACCGTATAATGTATAAATACTTTCATATGCATTAAATGAAAAGCTCTTAATTTAAGATTACAAACAGACACTTCCATTTTATTTATTTGTATGTATAGAGTATAGATATAGATTGGCACAGATATAGAGTAGACCTAAGGGGAAGGGCAGTTTTAGCGTGTTAAAATGTACGGTTCCCGTGGGATTTCCTTTTGCGCGCACGAGCACGCGCACAAGTACTAGATGTTATAGTACACGACATTTGGAGACTACTCGTAAGATAAGTAGGAGAAGTAATGTTGCGACCTTTACCTAATTTCGCACACACCTGACACTGTATGAATTTTAAGTATCTCTTAACTTATAATTCACTCCGTTTATTTAAATCCAATAGTTTTCTTATGTAAGTAAACGTAAGTCATTTTAATTTTTAACCTTCATAAGAAATGCAAAAAGTTGGAACAACATAAACTAGCTGGTGCCTGCAAATTTGTTTGTGTAGAACTAACGGGAACGGAACCCTATGATAAGCATAAGATTTTATGACAAAAGCGATGGTGGGGGTGTACATAATGCCAAAAGGTCAAATAGTCCATGTCCAGCTCGCGGCCTAGTCACAAGGAAAGTGCATGTGAGGACTTATAGGAAGTTTTGATAAAACTGCGCAATGACAATAAGATTAAAAGTATAGGTATTTGTCCTACTATTATAAATGTTAAAGTTTGTGAGGATGGATGGATGGGGATGTTTTTAACTCTTTGACGCAAAAACTACTAAACGGATTTCGATGAAAATTGTTATGATAGTAGTTTAGGCTCTGGATTAAAACATGGGCTACTTTTTATTCCGAAAAAGTAGTGTTCCGCTGGGATATCCGATACTATATTTACGCGGGCCGAGGCACGGGAAAAAGCTAGTGCTGTATATACCCACTGTTTATGTGCAACAAAAAAGTATAATGAACTAGTAACTTTTCTTGATAATACTGTAAATAATTTATCTACCGAACTTGATAATATTGTAGTAATAGATGATTTTAATATGGGCTTTGTTTCCTGGCTCAAAGGAGTGGATGGTAAAACTCTTTTATTTATATAGATTAGGACAGGGCGCATGCTACACAACTACTTCTAAATTATTTTCCAAATTTGGGCATAGCAAAACACTTGATATGCATAATTAGCTGCATCTATCATGCGAGCAAAAACATAATGTTGTAAATAATGGTTTCTGCAAAACCTTGTGACCATACCACATAGTCGTCCTACAATGCTATATTATTCTCCATTAATTACTCAAAGTTATGCTCTAAGTGATCGAAATTTAAATAATACAGTAATTTTTCACTGTCCCTTTGGTCAAATAAAAAACAAAACTAAGTAGAGTTAATATGTCGCTATCTTTAGCTGCCTTTATTGATTACTTGAACGTTGTGATATAAATCTATTTTAACTTACAAGTAATAGCACCTCGGAGACCGACCCTTGCTCGGAGTTAGTAGAATGAAAAAAAAAGTATAAGAGTATATAACTTAAAAAATGTGCAATTTTCCAAGGATAAAACCTAGCCAGATCGATTTATCTCACCCAAAACTCCATACGTACTAAATTTCATGGTAATATTTGCAGCGGTTTCCAAGATTCCGATTATATATACAAAATTAAATCGTTTTAAGTCACATAATATATAAGGACATTAGAGATCTCAACACACACATCTTGTTTAAGTAGCACTAGAAATGATGATGAAAGAAAGCTAGGAATAACTAAGGGTATGTCATGGATTTATAGTCTCAAAGATAAATATGGAAGGAAATATATAACAACAGAGAGAAAATAAAGAATAATGTCACTGATTTTTACAAATTTCTTTACTTTGACGACCCGCCTTACCTGAACATCAATATTATATTATTACATTGATCTGAATCTAATACTCTGAATATGAAAATACTCCGAATTCATTCCAATTATAACCGAATTATACTTATACTTTACTTATACTTTACTGACTCTAATCACAATTTTTTTCAACACAATTCTAAAATCCGTCAAGCTCCCGAACAAGATGTGACACTCCAATAAATATAGTTCTACTTCATAAAAAAGAAGATAAAAGTTAACTAGCTTAATTTCTCGCCAAAATAAAACATTCAGCACCGTACAATTTAATTAATATTATATCGTTAGATATAATATTAATTCTTCCCGCGTTGGAATAACAAAAAATGTTGTTTTCAAGTTTGGTTAGGACAATGCACGCTGATCACCCGATTGCCTGTCAAGAAAGATGATCCATGCGTCGGAGGGGTATGTAAAAAGTCGGTCCTGCGCCTGATCTCTCGTCAGTCGTGTCAGTTATCCGCCCCACTAGGTTTCGAGCGTAAAGGAAGAGAGAGTGCTCTTGTGTAATGCGTACATACTTGAGCACTATAACATAACTCCTGCGTAGCTGGCCTGGTAGCAATGAAACCGGCCACCGTCCCGAAACTGGTGTGGAGAGCTATTATTATTTGACTGTTTTTTATCTTATCTTTTAGTTTGAGTCCTAGGAAACTTCTTTCTATACCTGACTGAAATACGCTCACTTTTTCCATGTTTTTCTTTGTCAGTGTCCAAGTTTGACTAGCATAGGCAAGGAAGAGAAGTAAGCATATTGCTAGGACTTTAGTTTTAAGTTGTGTCGGGGGTTGGCTTTAAACATCTCTTTCAACGCAGACAACGCCCAATATTTATTTATTCCAGGAGTTTTTGATTTTTCTGTCTATCTCTAATTCATTGCATTATTTCATTGCTATGATATGTGGTGCCCCAGATATATGTAACTTTCATACGATTCGTGTTGTTTTTTTAGGATTCCGTAATACACAAGGAACTTTTTATCTTTGTTTATTTCTAGACCAAACTTCAGACTTTCGAATATGATTTCGCTGGGATTATCTGATAGTTTATACTATCGTCTGCAAACCTCAAGTGAGACATGTTTTCCATTTATTCTTAATCCCAATCGAAACTTCTAAAAATTTATTCAAGGTCAGCAATAAAGTTTTTTGAGGGCCGGTGGTGCCCTTGTTTGACACCTCTTTCAATTTTAAATGGTATTCCCGGCTGCCCTAAAATTACTTTGGATGTACTTTCTTTGTACATTTTTTTAATGATCTCAATGTATTCTTTGTGTACTCCTTGTTTGTATAGAGTGTACCATATCGTATCATGATATGTAGAGTCGAACCCTTTACTATAATCCATAAAACATAATATTATGTAGAGTGGTTTATATATTCGGTATACCTTTCCTTACTTACTAATTCCACAATCCTATTCTAATAATACTTAAATAATGACCAACAGCACGAAACGTAGGCTCGAGGTAAACGGGCACGAAATACACTATGTCGATGAGTACATCTACTTGGATCAGTTAGTATGTTTTGAAAACAGACAAGGGAAGGAAATCGATTGACTAATTGAAAACGCCTGGAAAAGCTACTGGTCTATGAAATAATGATCTACAGCACGGAACGTAGTGTCGAGGTTGATGGGCAAGAAATACACTACTAGAAATACATAAGAAGGGTTCCACTAAACAATGCGACAACTACCGCACTCTCATTTCACACGCAAGCAAAATCCTGCTCAACATTATTAACAGATGTATCCGCTACTACTTAGACTGGCAAATTCCTCAAGTACAGGCAGACTTTGTCCATAAGAGGGGGACATGTCATTGAAAAGACCTACGAGTACAACACACCCTTTATCATGTGTTTTGTAGACTATAGCAAGGCCTTCGACTGCGTCAACTGGAACTCCTTATGGAATGTTCTGGGAGAACTTCGCGTGCCAGGACACTTAACAGCTTTAATCCAGTCTCTGTACTGCAATAACCATGGCGAAGTGAGAATTGAGGAGATGATGTCCTATTACTTCAAAGTTGGAAAAGGAGTGCGACACGGTAGAATTCTCTCACCAGTCCTATTCAACGCATACGGCGAATACATTATGAGGTAAACCTGCGACCAGTGGGAGGGAGGCGTAAGCATCGGTGGATCGAAGTGAAATAACCTCCGATACGCTGAATTCACAACGCTTCTGGCTACAAATGAAGCCGAAATTCGTACGCTGTTTCAGAGAATGGAACTATTAATAATAATAAGAGGAAGACCAAAATCATGATTATAGACAGAATCTACACCTTAGTCTTGACTGGTGCATTTAACTTAGAAATAGTTGAAGAATTCGTTTACCTCGGGTCTACAATCCCGAACAACGGCTCCTGTGAACCAGATAATAGAAGGGAAACGACCGCGAGGCTGCAGCCCGGTGCGTTGGTCGGACCAAATCCGCACCACACTCGAGTCCACCGTCTATGATGCTCTTCGAGTGAGCCGAAAACAGGAAAAACTGGCGCACCATCGTAAGAAAGAACGCCATGGAAGGTCACGACCCTCAGATATGAGGAGCACAACTGAAGGTGCAGGACGTCCACTTAGTATCTTTCGAAAACAGACGAAGGAAGTCGATTGCCGAATCGAAAACGCCTGGAAAAGCTACTGGTCCATAAAAACACTAATGCAGTTATACTAATGCAGTTAACAGTCTTAATTTCCGGAAGATTGGTAAATCCCCTTTGGATTTACCAATCTCCCGGAAATTAAGACTTAAGGACATAAAATTTATTATTTCCGTATTCTTTCCGTCGTAACCTACGATGGCCAAACCTGGTTATTGACCGAATCATAAAAGTTCCAGCGCGGATTCTGCCAAAGAGCGATGGAGCGTAGCATTTTGGCCGAGTGCGAAACACCACGCTGCGCTCCAAAACAGGCATCACAGTCGTGGGAATAAAGGGAGCCAAGTTAAAATGGGACTGGGAAGAATACATTAAACGAATGCATACCGACTTCTGAGTAAAGATATGGGTATTGGGTACCACAGGATGGACGTCGAACAAGATGGCATAACGAGCTGCATACCAGCTAGGCTGGCTCACGAACGTGAGGCCTAAACGACATTGGGACAGGCCTTTGCCCAGCATGCAGTGGAACGACTTAGGCTACAAAAAATACATTTTAAATAGTACCTTAAAAATTGTAATTGTTACAATAGACACAAATTTATTATGTACAGCAAAATAGCATAGATAAATTATATTGCGTACTACTCATCAAGAAATTCAATTTAAACAGTCCTATGGCAATAGTTATCTGCCCCTCGACAGGATTGGGGACTGTTGCCGCATCCAGGGGACTGTCTAAATTATATTTCTTGTTTTAGGTGTGTTTTAAAAATGGCGCCAAAGGAAAAAAAGTCACTAGGGAAGTGATTCTACGAAGAAGAAGGGAAGCACAACGAAAGAGATTAGAGTGTATTAAAGAATACGTTCAGAAAAAAAAGAGCTTAGAGAAAAAGAACACCTAAGGTACCTTCAGAGAAAAGAAAAGGAAAATGAAACTAAGAAGCTTGCTAAAATATCAGTCCACGAGAACACCAGGATGCAAAGAAGAAGTGGAAGGAGTATTGCACCAAGCAACGCAAAACGAAACATTGAACCACAAGAGTTTAAGAAGAGCCCCATTACTATCAACGCGCAATCAGGGTTTCTTTTCATTAACCCCGCTAATGTCTAATATCGCTCAAAATAATTTTCCTAAAGAGTATTTAGCAGGAACTGTCAGTATTTTTTTTTTTTTTTTATCACAACTAAGAGGCAAACGAGCAAGACGGGAGTGATTCACCGCCGCCCACGGTCACCAGCGACGCCAGTGCGTTGCCTACAAAGTTGTCAGTATGGAAAGTTGCAAGATTCTACCTCTTTATAGTTAATTAATGCCAGGGAGGAACCAACTTGTAAACCACTTTGGAGGTCGATTACTCGGAAACGGTTTACTTCATAAAAACGCCAAGTATGAAATTTCGTCTTTATTTAAAATAATCGTACGATGATATGGGGATATTTTTTCATTCAGGGTAGAATGAAAAAAATATTGCTACTTCATATGTATGGGGTGCCACTCTTATTAAACAAAATTAAAATTATTTTATGATGCCAAAAATAAAATCCATATGCAATCTATAACTATTCATAATTACAAACAAATATGCGATTTGTATTCATTACCGAAGTTAGTAAGGGAGGACTGATGGATGGACTGACATACAGAACAAAACTAACTGTTAGGGTAAAACTAAAAAGTATAAACAAATGTTACTAACACATTCATAAAAAAAAAAACTACTAGAAACTAAAAGAAAGACTGTTGTCATAACCTGTAAGAGAATAAATAGATCGAAAATTTTATTACAATGAATAAACATTTGATTCACATAAGTAAATTGTATTTTTTGACGTGACAACGTCTTATGACGTGGCGATGCGTCCGCGTGGACAGCTGCTATACAATAATACATTTACATGTTTTCGTCAAGTATGAAGTGCACTGAAAAGTGAATGTGGTGTCAATTGTTTATAGCAACGATAATTGCGGCGATAAAGGTAATGATTCTTTCGATATTAAATATATGTTCAGTGATATATTGTCGAATATTCGTGCTTTCATCATTAAAATAAATAGCATCGGTCCGCTAGTGTAGCGATTTTAGGTTATGCTATAATTGACAAAACTATAACAATAAGTTAACAGAACTATTTCACGATGAGTAAAAAATCAATTGCTTTACATTCGATCGAAATAATTATCGAGCGTAGCTGATTTCAAAAAATTAAAACATAAAAATGTTAAATCTTCCACATATCATAACGTGTCTGAAATGACAGGTTGGACCAGCCAGCCGTCAAAGGGAACAATTTTCTCCTATATCAAACACATTGAGGCGGGCTTTTTAAAAGCTACAGTTACAAAAATTTTAAATGATGTTTCCAAATTTTAAATTTAAGATTTATGAACAATAATTTAATCACAGTTTATTCTTATAATAAATTATTCAAAATTATTACTTTTTTACAACAAACTACAATTAAATTTGCAAAAATAATTAAGTAACTAATTGAACAACAACTTTTATTCAGTTTACTTGCTGAAAGAAATAATGTCAATATAAAATTTATTATTATAAAATAATAAAATCAAAAATTTAATATTAACAGTCGAGTAGAAAGAACATTGGCAGAGTTCCATACAACGAAATACCTGTATTTTATTCCGGCGTTGGTTGCAAAAATATCTTAAAGATAGCAAATGCACTACATAATCATATTCAAAAACAATTTTGTCTTATCGAGCCACGAAAAAAACTTAGTAATATATTTGGTTTTTTGAGGTTATATATATAAGATATATTATTGAGGATTTTCAAAATAAACCACAAATTGTTTCTCTGAAAATACAAAGTTCACTAATATCGCTTCCTCAATTAAATCCTTTCATTTATCTCTCTACAAGTTTTTATAACAATTAAATACACAAAATTATCTGAACATCATCCGCCATTCAATCACGCGTCACTCCGATGCGTCCATAGAAACTTCTACAGACAACACACAAATTTGAATTAATGAAATGTCATTTCATTATATCTCCCCCCCCTAAGAGTGAAAATTAGAAATAATATATCTATAAGTTCTTCTAATCTTCATATTCGTTTTCTTCTACTTCATCTTCTGTTGTGACAGGTTGTAATTTTGTTATGTGGAATAAAGTTGATTCTGTTTTTCTGTTGCCAGTATCAATCCTATAAATAGAGTTCGATATTTTCTCTACTATCTTGAAAGGGCATATTTTTAATTCGTTTAATTTCTTTCTATTCAATCTGTTTCCATTTTCTACATAAACACTGTCTCCTATATTAAACTCTTGCATTTTTCTATTTCTATCAAATATTTTCTTGTTGTACTTGTGGGATTTTACTGTATTCTCTAACGCCAACCTTCTATCAGCAATCCACTTGTATTTCTTTTCTATTGTTTTTAATTAATTTGGTAGAATATTGACATTTGTACCATCCAGTAAATATTTTGGTGCAAAACCTGTCACGGAGTGTTCTGTTTCATTATATTTCTCTGTACATTCTCTTGCTACTGTTGTCCATGTTCTCTTATTATTTTTCTTATTTATTTTGCATCTTATTTTATTTACTATTGTTTGATTTAATCTCTCGTTCAAGTCGTTCGAGAATGGTGTATTCACAGCTGTAAAAATTAGTTTAATATTATTCTTTTGCAAATATTCCTTAAATTCTCTTTAATTGATGCCCGGATATTGATCTGTCAGAATTATTTCAATCTTATCTGTCTCTAGTACCTTCTTTGTTAGTTTTATAAAGTCACATGCATTCTGTGTTTTTGAAGTCGCAATAAATGCATATCTTGTGTAGTGGTCTACTAAAAGGTGTAGGTATTTTTTTGTTGACCTAAATCCTCCAAAGCCACCGATAGTATCCATTGACATTATCTCAAATGGTTTTGTTGCTGGTCCCAGTTGTGACATTAATCCAAATTTTCCTTGACATATTAATTTATTTTTTATGCATATTTCACATGTTTTACAAATATTTATGATGTTTTTTGTTAGGTTTTTTAGCTGTATATATTGGACTTATTTTTTTCTGCAATTGTCTGATCCCAATATGGCATAAATCTTCATGCACCTTTTTTATAAGATTTTTACTAAATTCTTCAGAGAGGATAATCTTTTCATGTTTCTTTATTTTTTTATAATAAATTTTATTTTTGTGTATTAGATTTTGTTTCTTTTCATTTATTGTTTCATTTTTCTCTTGGTCTTCAACTATATCTTTTATTTGTATTAAATTAACTATTTTCAATAGTTCCTCTTTGTTATCTTCTGATTCTAATACAGGGTTTCGGCTCAAACAGTCTGCTTCTACATTTTCTTTACCAGGTATATATTTTACTGTAAAGTCATATTGAGATAAGTAATATGTGAGTTCACCCAATTCTTTTGTGGTCTGAGTAAATAGTGAATTGTTTTCCAATGAGCCAGTGTTGCCAGTATTTAACAGCTTCTTTCATAGCAAAACATTCCAAATGTATAGCCTTTTTTGTTTTTGAGATTCATTCGCTTTTTTGAGAAATATGCCACCGGTTTGTCTACCATCTAGCTGTGTTTGTTTTAATATTGCCCCAATACCCTCTAAGGATGCATCTGTAAAGATTTTTATTGGCAAGTCTTTGTCAAATATTTCCAATACCGGTTGAGAACATAAATATCTTTTTATTTGATTAAATGATTTTTCACACTTCTCTGACCACATAAACTTTTCGTTTTTTCTTCATAAATTATGTAATGGATCTAAGATAATTGCGCTTCTTGGTATGTACTCATGGTAAAAGTTGATTTTTCCCAAAAATTGTCTGACATTCTTTTGTGTCTTAGGAGTTGGAAAATGTCTTATTGAAATCAAATTGTCTTTTAATGGTCTTACCGAATTGTTCTGAATTACATGGCCGAGATACTTTACTGAGACTGAAGCAAAGGTACATTTCTTGAACTTCAATCTAAAGCCTTCTTTTATTATTGCCTCTAATACGTTTCTTATGTGTCTTATATGTTCCTCAAAGGTGGATGAGTATATCAGAATGTCATCGATATAGTTTACGTACTCCGTGAGATTGTGCTTTCTTAGAATATTGCTTAAAATTCTCTGGAAAATTGCTGGCGATGTTTTCAAACCAAAGGGGAGGCAGGTCCACTGGAAGTGGCCATCTTGTGTGACAAATCCTGTTTTATTTCTATCTTCCACCCGTAGTGGTATTGCCCAAAATGCTGAGTTTATATCCAATGTAGTGAAATACTTACAATTTCTAGTTTTAATAATCAAATCATCTATTAATGGAAAAGGTTGAGCTTGTGGTACAACAATTTTGTTCGGGATTTTCTATTTTCACTTTTTTGAATGCTAATGTCACTGGAGCAGCAAAAGGGCTGTAGGATTCTTCAATTAAATTATTCTTTAGTAACATGGATATTTGCCCTTCAATTTCTAGTTTATCTTCTATTGTACATCTGTATGGTCTTTTACTACAGTATCTGTTTACTAGTAAATCTATGTTAGCTTCATAATCTCTAACTGATCCTATATCATACTTGTCCTTAGCAAAAATTGTTTTATATTTTCTCTATCTCAATTTTCTATTCATTATCCAAATGGTCTGTCATGCTTACAAATTCCTCTGTTTCTATGTGTTCATTGAATTTATTGCATATGTTTTTATATTCTTATCTTCATTTCTGTTATCTTTAGACGTCCTGTCTATTTTATTTGTTATTTTCTTTTGTTCTATCTGCAAGTCCTCATTTTGGGTTAATTTGAATTTCTTTATCATATCCAATCCGATTATGAAATCATCAAAGTCTTCATTTTCTACTACATATACATACACTTCTTCTTCCAAATCAAATATTTTTATTTTTATTGTTATCAAGCCATCAGTCTTCTTCACACCATTAACTTGTGAAATACTTACAATTTCTAGTTTTAATAATCAAATCATCTATTAATGGAAAAGGTTGAGCTTGTGGTACAACAATTTTGTTCGGGATTTTCTATTTTCACTTTTTTGAATGCTAATGTCACTGGAGCAGCAAAAGGGCTGTAGGATTCTTCAATTAAATTATTCTTTAGTAACATGGATATTTGCCCTTCAATTTCTAGTTTATCTTCTATTGTACATCTGTATGGTCTTTTACTACAGTATCTGTTTACTAGTAAATCTATGTTAGCTTCATAATCTCTAACTGATCCTATATCATACTTGTCCTTAGCAAAAATTGTTTTATATTTTCTCTATCTCAATTTTCTATTCATTATCCAAATGGTCTGTCATGCTTACAAATTCCTCTGTTTCTATGTGTTCATTGAATTTATTGCATATGTTTTTATATTCTTATCTTCATTTCTGTTATCTTTAGACGTCCTGTCTATTTTATTTGTTATTTTCTTTTGTTCTATCTGCAAGTCCTCATTTTGGGTTAATTTGAATTTCTTTATCATATCCAATCCGATTATGAAATCATCAAAGTCTTCATTTTCTACTACATATACATACACTTCTTCTTCCAAATCAAATATTTTTATTTTTATTGTTATCAAGCCATCAGTCTTCTTCACACCATTAACCGTTTTCATATATGCTATATTTACATTGTCTTTTTTTTTCTTTTACTTTAATCAGTCTTGAGTTTATTAACGAGATTGATTTTGATTAATGGTGTACTTACTCGTTTTTTTTTCAGTATTTATATCTACTTCAATAATGGAGTTATTATTTACATTTTTGGCTTTAAAAACCTATTCAGATTCATTTTTATTTCTCCTGAACCAACATGCCTCCTCCGGATGATATCTAATACCTTTGTCCAAAGATTCACAAGTGTTAGATGGCTTCTTCTCATTAGTTTTATTTTCATAAAGAAATGTACCACTCTTTATTATAGTTGAGTTTTTCTTGTACATCATACCTTCATACTTTTCTTATCTCGTTGAACAAATCAGTAGTGTTGTTGAGTTAGTCCTTATATTATAACTATAATATAACTTATTTAGGATAAACCCAGGTAAACCTGTTGCAATAAGGTCTATCATTGTTTTGGGATCTATGGATTTGTTTATAATTATGTTTTATCTAGTAAGCCTTTTTTATAGCATAATCATTAACAGTCCTTCTTTATACCTGAATGCAAGAGCACTTGTGACTACGTCCCATCCTTGGTTTTTAAAAGTATATAAATATTTGTTTTTCCATTCGTTCCATTCAGATTTTACTGTTAGTTTTGTGACCATCGCGCTATACCAATCCAAACAAGATTTTTCTAAAAATAACCTCAATATATCTATTTTTGTTTCATCCTTTGTTATATTAAAGCGCTCACACTCTTTTCAAAATTCTCTATCCATTGTATTGCATTCGGATTCTTGCTTGTAAATTTTTCAATAATCAATTTCTCTGAAACATGTTTCAGGTTATGCTCATTTTCTTTCTTCGTTGTAGTTTCCATTAATTTTTCCAAGATATGTTGCAAACTGTCATCTTTGTCCCTTGGTTACTTTATGCTCATTTCTTCTAAATGTTGATCTAAAAATTGCATATAACCTTCCTCATCTATATGTATATGTATTTTTTGATCTTCATCCAATTTTATCCATATTTTTCTACTTTGGTACCTTTTCTTTATGCTATTTTTTATTTTTGAGAAAGTGTTCATTTTAACAATACGTGTATGATGAATCATCGGCTACAGCTCTTCAGGTAAAACATAACATTTTCCTTCTTCTGTAGATATTGAGGTTATGGCTAATATATTAGATTTGCCATCATTTGAGGCTATCATCGTAAACTTAAATTGCAGCCGGTCCATCTTCTTTAGTTAACGAAAATGTCGTTTTATAAAATATATTATTGAGGATTTTCAAAATAAACCACAAATTGTTTCTCTGAAAATACAAAGTTTTGTTTTATTTAACACGCCTTTACCATATTACAACAATCATCGTTTAACTATGACAATTACACTTTTATCTCACCTGAAAATACAAAGAAACGACATTTAAAGTTCACTAATATCGCTTCCTCAATTATATCCTTACATTTATCTCTCTCCAATTTTTGTAACAATTAAATACACAAAATTATCTGTACATCATCCGCCTTTCAATCACGCTTCACTCCGATGCGTCCTCTATCAACTTCCACAGACAACACACAAATTTGAATTAATGAAATGTCATTTCATTACGTATAATATATAATGCTATTTATACTACTAATTACAAAAATAATAATTATAATGTTAATTGTTGACTTCCCGCCTTATTAACGCTTATATTCTTATAATACGATTTAATATAATATTAAAATCTAAAATAAATACTTACATCGTTTAATATAATACATCTATATAGGTATGTCGGAGTTTTACTAGGTAGCGCATTTTAATTGTTCACGGGTCACAATAAAACCGAATTATGATTATTCCTACAGGTACATATTATATTATATATCTATGTCATAGAAGAAAAAGCCAAAAAAATCGTAAAAACTATTTTTGCATGTAAGTATATTAAGCATTATGTTGAAGAAATGGCATGTTATTATTATATTTTAGATATCCTATATATTTCATATTACAAAAAAAAAATGCATGATTTATTAAGCGCTAGTAAGTACCATTTACTGTATTAAGAATAATGGCTTAAATATTTTTATTGTTAAGTAAATAAAACACTTATTGATATTTCAAAGTATTTATTAATCATCCTCTCGTATAACTATATCATCTAAATATTCTGCTGGTGCTGATATATTTGCATGTAGAGGAACAGCTTCAGGCAGTCTTCTTTCATCAACAACATTGATACGAAGAGCTTCTCTTTATGCGCAACCAACAGACATGACACACTCTATCTGAAGGTGTTAGCTGCAATTGAAATAAAATATAAATATATTATCAACATATTATTAACCACTAAACTAATTTTAAAATATCACATTTAATTATATTTAAAATAAACAATACAAATTAAAACAATATTATGTGCCTGTCATGGTTCTATTCTCCCTTGGTTTTGGTTCATCATATTATGTTGTAGTTCTGTTGGGGTTTCTCTTATAATAATTCTTATCTGAAACAAAAAGTTATCATATTATGTAGCTTATTATTATGAAGTATGAAAAGAAACATTATTATTTTTGGATTAAATAGAACTAAAAGCTGTTTATTAATTATGAATGCATATGCATTTATTAAGTAAAAGTTTTGTTAGATTGGAAGTTCGAACATCTTGTCGGTGTATATTATACTAAAGGTGTAATAAAACTTACGATTTGCGGATACACCCAAATGCACAGTAAAGAACATAATCGTGTGTTCTGGTCAATGATTCGATATCGGCGAAGAGTGTTCACGCAGATGTTGCAATTTACGCACAAGATGCGAGTGCGTTGCGTTTCCATTTTCGAGCAAACTTCACAATCGTAAGGCAGTCCTTGTCCGTAAGAAAAATACAAGTCGTCGTAGAAGGCAGATACTAAGTCCAGGTGCAAGCAAGGGTCAGAGTCGTCACAGAAGGCAGATACTAAGTCCAGGGGCAAGCAAGGTTTATAAAACAAAGACAATCCAATCCAACAAATCCAACAAAGATATCGCAGTAACAACGTAACATAAGCTCGGCAAAACGCTAAGTGCTGACAAGTGAAAACGTCAACTGTCAAGTGTCATCATGTTTTTTTAGATAAACGGCCCAATCATAGAGGTTTTATTACCTCATTGGATGCGGCCTTTTTATACAAATAAATTGAGAGTTTTTTATTTATTTACAAAATAACTCCGGCTTTTACATAAAAAGACAATTACGTGAAAAAAAACTGCAAATTAAATGATTAGTTTTTGTATATGTGACATATTTAGACGCTTCCGAAAACACTAAGGTACAATCTTGCCATGACTCTTTAAACAATAAATTTTATTCAAGTATTTTGTAAAATGCTTTTTTGAACTAAGAATTTTATGAAAAAAATTTCTAAATTATTTCGAACGACGATTCTTTTTGCAGAACCGCTTACAATCGCACCATGGAAAAACAACTTGACGAACCAGTGGATTTGGAAGGACCTTCGATGAGTGAACCCATGGAGGTTCAAGAAGCCGTTGCATCTACCTCTGCGACGCCATTTGCTACTGTAATAACTGCTGCTCCAAAAACAAGGGCACAAATACAACGTGAGTACAGACAGCGGATTGCTGCATCCAAAACTTCTGCTCAGGCAGCAGCTGCAAGAGAAGCACGTAATGTAAGAGATCGAAACAAAAGATTATGCCAAGCTGCTAACTTGGCTATTGCCAGTGGTTCTCTAGAAGCGACAACTACATTCTCATCTCGTTCAGGACAAAGGTTAAACACCGTCCATATTGATACTCAACGACAATTTACCGACCAACAACGTCAAACTTTAGCAACAGAACCAGCGGAATCTACTGTACAACCAGTAGTAGTTACATCTACCTCTGCGACGCCATTTGCAGAACCAATAACTGCTGCTCCAAAAACAAGGGCACAAATACAACGTGAGTACAGACAGCGGATTGCTGCATCCAAAACTTCTGCACAGGCAGCAGCTGCAAGAGAAGCACGTAATGTAAGAGATCGAAACAACAGATTATGTCAAGCTGCTAACTTGGCTAATGCCAGTGGTTCTCTAGAAGCGACAACTACATCCTCATCTCGTTCAGGGCAAAGGTTAAACACCGTCCATATTAATACTCAACGACAATTTACCGACCAACAACGTCAAACTTTAGCAACACAACCAGCAGAAACTACTGTACAACCAAGTACTTCTTCAGATCAAATTGAAGTTAAAGCACAATCTACTTGGAACACTAAATGGGCATCATCAATCATGAGATTCAAATCTACTTTTTTGGACAACGATTTTGGCTACGCTTGCTCGGTCTGCGACAGACTTTGGTTTAGAAACGACCTTAAACCCATCACTGCAGCACAGCTGAAGGTAATTTCGGATTGGTTTATCAAAGAAAATCGACAACTGAGCAGAGAAGAATATAAACTGGTTTGCAACACTTGCAAAAAGTCACTGAACAAACAATCGATGCCACCGCTAGCAAAAGTTAATGGATTCTCATATCCTGACCCACCACCAGGCCTACCACCGTTAGATCCCATCAGTGAACGATTGATTTCGCCTCGTCTACCATTTATGCAAGTGCGTCGTCTGCGCCATGATTTCTCTTATGGAATCGTAGGACAAGTGATAAACATACCAGTCGACGTACAAGAAATGGTAAAATGTTTGCCGCGACAGTTGGATGAGGACGACGTTATTAATGTAAACATTAAAAGAAACCTTGCCCACAAATCTGTTTACATTAGCGGATACATGTCCAAAAGTACAGTTACTTCGTGGTTAACTGTTCTGCAGAACTCTCCATTATATCGTTTGTACGAAATCAAAGTGGACTTGTCGAGACTGAATCTTGCCTTGCCAGACCTCGATGACGTAGAGGATGACCCGTCAAACCGTATAGAAAATATCTCCGCAGAACAGAACCCTGAATCTGAGATTCTCGCTTCAAGACAACATACCGTGATGTGGAACGAAGAAGATTGTCTCAATATCGCACCAGGATACCGGGCAACTCCCCTCAACATCATTTACGACCGTCATGCAGAAGAGTTGTCATTCCCATCGATATACTATGGAAATCCACGTCGATTCCACATGGGAGTTTCAGTGACACCTTACATGATGGCAACCAGTGAAATACGACGAAGCGATAGACGCGGAGCCACGCCTCAAAAAATCTTGTACGTAGCAATGAAAATTTTGCGGCTACGTATGGTGCATGGAATTTACAGCACGTTACGCAACGTTTCAGTCACAGAAAATGTTACACAACGTATGTTAGAAGACCCAGAATTTCTGAAAGAATATGTCTTCGGCTGGGCTTCTCGCAAACGAGATCTCTTTGCCATGCTTCGTCAACTTGGTAAACCAACCATCTTTCTCACTATAAGTGCAAACGAAATACGATGGATGAAATTGCTTACTATACTTCTCAGACTGAGCAATAAATATCCTGGAAAATCAGCAGGAGAACTCAACACTTCCGAGCGCTGTACTTTAGTTAGCGATGATCCTGTGACGTGCTGCATTTACTTCTACAAGCTCGTCGGTTCCTTGATGAAAATGCTGGAATCCAAACAGTCCTATAATCCATTCGGAGAGTATTTTGTTAGAGATTACTTCATTCGTATTGAGTTCCAGCATCGAGGAAGCCCCAACGCACACATTTTATTGTGGTTAAACAACGACCCACATGAAACCCCGTCGGAAAATATGCCAAAAACCATTGAGCTCGTAGAAAAATTGAGTACGGTAGCCCGGAATGATGTACCTAACAATTCCATCTACGCCAACCAGATACACGAACATACTTTCACATGCACGAAGCGAGGTGAGACAATTTGTAGATTCGGAATTCCGTACTGGCCAATGTCTACGACTCGTGTATTGGTTCCAATGCCTCAATCTGATAAACGCCGTCGAACACTACAACAGAAGGCGAAAGAGCTGCGTACTTCACTCGATGAACGTCGGTACGCGGTCATGGATGACTTTCTTGAAGCTAATGGTTTGACACACGATTCATACCTCGACATTGTGCGCTCAACGTTACACAGACCAACTCTTCTGTTCAGACGAAACTTTGACGAACTTATGACAAACACGTTCAATCCGTACATTGCTGGCGAAGTCAACTCAAACATCGACATTCAATTTATCTTGGATGAATACAGCTGCGCAGAGTATGTTGTGGAGTACGTAAATAAATCAGCTCGTGGAATGGGCAATCTACGTCGTGAGCTTACTACGATGATGCAAAAGCATCCCGAACAGGACTACACAGACCAGTTGAAAGCTTTAAGCATCAAGCTGGTTAACGCTGTCGAGATGTCAGCGCAAGAAGCAGCATGGTATCTCCTACGTCAACCAATGAGCGAGACAAGTCGTCAAGTTGCGTACATTCCAACAGTATGGCCGACGGAAAGACAACGTTGCCGCAAACGACGTCAACAAATGGACCACCAAGGTCTTGACGAAAACAGTACTGATGTCTGGACCAAAAACATAATCCAGCGCTATGAAGAGCGTCCTGCATCTTTAGAACAAGTGTATTTAGCTGAGTTTGCATCGTGGTATGCTAAAGCTAATGATTTCGTTGACGAGAAGGACGACGTGCACGTGGATGACGAAGAAGATTTAGAAAGTGAACCCGCAGCAAGAACGTCAAGAGCACAAAAACAATACCGCAGACGACTAATCGGACGTGTCATACGATACAGACATTACGACATGGACGAAACTGTCAATTATAAACGAGAAATGGTTCTACTGTACGTACAATTCCGCAACGAAATGTTAGAAATTGTTGATCAAAATAAATTTCTCCAATTATTTGATGACAACAAAGACGCGATCATGGAGCGCCGTAGTCAATTCGAGTCTAAATTGAACATTGAAAACGTCATGAGAGAACTTGAAGCGATGATGATTTTGCAAAAAGAAGACAACAGTAATTTGCGGGAAGAAGAATCCAGAACAGCCTTTGTTCAACAGTTGTTAGGAGAGGATGGTGCCGAAACCTGTACGAGCAACTCCATGTTATACTGTTCCGATTAACCAATTAGGAGGTCCGATTCTTTGGCACAGCATTGATTACTTCCCACTGTTTCGTGTTGTGCGACAATCCGATGAGCGGTTTTCAACGATTCTATCAAAAATCGGCGATGGACTTCAACTAAGCAACGATAATATCTCCCTTATTGAGTCCAGACATAAAACTCAGGATTGGTGCAAAAAAAAAACGTGCCTGATGCTGTATTATAGTAACAATGAAGTGGATTCGTACAACCGAAGCGCAATTCTAAATGCATACAACTGTCTCGCACATGATATTATGCTTGGTTATTCAAGTGAACAAGGGAAGAGACAGTACCAAGGTAAACTACACAAGATGACGGTGGCAGAAACCGATGGATTACCGTACCTGCTGCCATTGGCAGAAGGATATCCCTACATGATAACTTCTAACATAGGTGTCGCTGATAGGTTGGTAAATGGAGCTATTGGTGTCTTGCAACATATCGAACGTCAGCAGTCAAATGTAGATGACAATTCTGCAGAAGCAGGACCATTGACCAGTACAACTTCGCCAGCAGCTAGAGAAGAAATTGTTACTTTATGGTTCGAGTTTCCTTAAGAAACAACAGGAACCAGAGCAAAAGTTAAATGTCGACCTCACGTGCAAAGCAAGCCAAACACTTTGTCTACAAACTGGGTACCAGTTTATAAGAAAATAGTAAACATTACACTAACAAAAACTATAAAATGCAAACGAAAACAGTTTCCTTGCGTTCCTGCTTGTGCCATCACTATTCACAAGTCACAAGGTGGGACGTTTGCTGTCATTGTTTATAAATACTCATCCAAGCAACCGCAACAGTTGGTGTATGAGGGGCGGCTGAAAAGTTTTGAGCCTAAGTACCTTAAAGTACAACTAATTACTCGCGCATCATACCACTAATTGCGGGTATCCTTAGAAACATAAATGTCAAATTTCATGTCATTTCCATCATTACGCTTTTAGTAATTGAATCGTAAACGTCACAATGTCTGAGTTTTCCGCACTTTGCACGAAATTGGAGTACAGAGCTGTGATAAAATTCTTAACAAAGAAGAATAAAACACCGACGGAAATATTTGAAGAGATGACAGCTGTTTATGGGGAGTCTGCACCTTCATTTGCTACCGTCAGACGTTGGAACCGACAGTTTAAACTTGGCAGGGAGTCACTCGAAGATGACCCCAGGTCAGGACGCCCAAACACCGCTGTTACCGAAGAAAACATTGAAAAAGTAAAAAAACTTGTTCTGGAAGATCGGCGAATCAAGTTGTGGCAGATAGCTGAAGCCATGGGCATTAGCAAGGAACGAATCGGAAATATTTTGCATGATAACCTGCCCATGAAAAAGGTCTGCGCGCGATGGGTGCCGAAAATGCTGACGCCGCTGGACAAGCAACGTCGAGTCACAACTTCACAGGAGTTTTTGGACATCTGTGGCGATAATCCAGACGACGTTTTTTCTCGCCTTATTACTGTTGATGAAACCTGGATTCGACAGTACGATCCGGAGTCAAAACAGGAGTCAATGCAGTGGATAGAAAAGGGAGAAAAACCGCCACGGAAGTTCAAAGTGGAAAGATCGGCGTCGAAGCTCATGGCCACTGTTTTTTGGGATTGTGAAGGTATTTTGTTTATTGATTACCTTCCGAAAAATACTACAATGAACGGATACTACTATGCCGCATTGCTGACCAAGTTACGTCAAGTGGTTGTTGAGAAATGGAGAGGCAAACTGACAAAAGGAGTCCTGTTTTTGCAAGACAACGCGCCCGTCCACACTGCGCGAGTTGCAAGGCGTGCCCTCGCCGAGACAGAATTTGAGGAAATCAACCACCCACCCTACAGTCCTGACCTGGCTCCTAGTGACTATTATCTTTTTTCAAATTTGAAAAAAGACCTACGGGGACGGAGATTTTCCAATGACGAAGAAATGAAGATGGCCGTAGATGAACATTTTGAAGACAAAAACGGCGAATATTTTTTCATTGGGTTAAAAGCTCTTTACAATAAATGTAAGAAGTGCATTGAAATACAGGGAGACTATATTGAAAAATAAATTTTTTGTACATTTTTATCAGCATTTTTAATACCTTAGGCTCAAAACTTTTCAGTCGCCCCTCGTACGTGGCGCTGAGTCGGGTAACAAGTATAGAAATATTATCACCGAAAAAGATGCTCCATTTTGCTTTAAACACGGACGGAAGGGAAACGATTCACAGACAACAAGAGGTATCCGTAACGAATACATTCGACTTCGTGGACACACACTTCGAACAATTACTGATAATGCAGTAAAATCCTGTAATGACTCAATGCAGGACAAACTTTAATAACGAACCTTAATTCACAGAGTTTGCCTGCTCACTTTGCAGATATTGAAAAAGAAACAGTGATTCCAAGGTCTGATTATTTGATTTTGCGTGACAATTGTGATACAATTTCAATTGAAAAATTTGAATGTGTAACCCGGCAGAATAATCGATCAGATTCTGAAACAAACGCAGCAGATTGAGTGGCAATTTATAGAAACTTATCATCGACATCCATGGCCAAAATTCTCAACGTTGAACTGTTGGATACAACTCGCCTTATTAGAAACACTGATGACGTTTGCTTGGCAGAAGTTACATGCTTCACCGCTGATACCACGTTTAAAATGGTTCTTGGCGCAGTTTATATTCATCCTGGAGCAAGTATCTCTAACAAATGTGTTCTGCTGCATCAAGCACTATTTCCGTATGTTTACAACAGCCAGTATGCACATCCCATCATGGAAGTTGATACCGATGTACCAATTCTTCTTTGTGGCGACTTCAACACAAACGTGAAAAATGACGAAACATTTCTCAAATTCATGAAAGACATGTTCAATCTCGATTGTGCATCAGACTTTATAATAAGTCACCAACACTAAGAGGCACCACCATCGATTTGACTTTTTCAAGACACATTACACTCGAAACACTCCTTTTCATTTCCTACTTTTCCTATCATCGTCCTATTCTCAACAGAATAACACAAATTGTATGAAGTTAAATATCACACATGTTTAAAAATTGTAAAACAATTGCTCAAATCACATTCATACTTGTAAAAACTATGTACATTGTTGAAAAAAAATTACATAATTGTATTTATGCGTACCAATAAATGTAACTTGATCAATTCAATTGTGATTTCCATTTACCTCCTTCTCTATATCCATACAAAATATCTATCAAACAAATAAAATTAAAATTTTCTTTTGAAAAATGCAACCATTCTATCAGTATTTTCTTATGACGTTGTCACGTTCAACTATCGTCAGTAAACCGACTTTACAGACAACAGATTATTTTTATTTATTTTCAGTTCCCTGTCATTGGTAACAGGCCCCTGTATAGATTTTTCAGAAAATGCTCAATATTTTTTCTTATGTTATGAGGATATTTTTAATTTATCTGCCGTATATTAATAAACAAACGGATATTTATTCCCCAAATAAAGTTTAATTATTGTATGAGTAAAAAAGTTGCCTCAACCTCAACAGCTATCTTAGAACAAGTTGCTCAGTTTACAGAGCAACGCCTAAGGGGCCCCATACACGGTCCGGTTTTCTTTCAGTTCGGCCTGAACGGATGCAAAATCGTATCGTCTGCGTGCAATTTCGAGATCGCATCAGTCGGCCGGATGGACTGAAGCGATTCGCTCTTGTGTTTCCAACTCTGCTTTTTCGAAACTACTAAACTATAAAAAAGCTACCGGTCAAGTGCGAGTCGGCAAGAGCGGTTCCGTACAATATGGAAAAAATCATGTTTGTTGTATGGGAAACTCAAATTTTTATTTTATTCTGTTTTTAGTATTTGTTGTTATAACGGAAATAGAAATACGTACATTATTTGTGAAAATTTCAACTGTCGAGCTATCACGGTATAAGAAGGTTAAGTTATACACCTGGTGACAGACGGACGAAGATACAGCCTGGTGACAGACGGACGAACAGCAAAGTCTCAGTAATAGGGTCCAGTTTCTACCCTTTGGGTACGGAACCCTAAAACTGGCAACGTGGTCTAAAGAATATTTATTCGAGTTCATTGAAGTATTTGAAACTTTATAGCCACTATGGTTGATAAAATCTAAAGACTATTACTATAGAACAGACAAATGATTTCTATAACAATTATTACTGGAAAAATGTATGGCACAATAATTCCGATTCGTCGATAGCGTGACTACATTTACAGCAAAATACAATTAGTAAATAAAATAATAATCTAACCACGAGCATGTCACGACATTTCTAAGGAGGGTTCCGTAACTATCAACGCGCAATAGGTTTTCTCTGAATTACTTCAAAAGTTATTGTCATAAAGTTATTACTTTGAAGCTAGGAGAGCAGACAGACGGACGGACAGAGCGAAACTATAAGGGTTTCTTAAGTATTACGGAACCCTAAAACACGACCGAAGCTCGCCGCGAACCAGATGCGATTTTCCGTGTATGTGCTCGAATCCGTTCAGGTCGAACCTTAGATTAAAACGCCTAGAAACCGGGAACGCGCATGAAAAGTGAAGCAAATCATACTGAGCATTATCGGCTCAGTTGTCAAGCGCTAGTGCACACTATATATCCCGACTATTTTTTAATAGTCGGGCATTATGATGGTTTGTGTCGTTATAGGGTGTCACAATGCATCGGAAAAGAATTAAAAAAGCTTGGGACATAACATTTTATATGTAAGTACTACAACTTGACTTGAATTGAGCCAAATATTTAAAACTAAGTCATAAATAAAAATAAAATCACATTTTGTCGCCATCTTGCTGCCGAATTGTGAAAATGTTACTAAATACTATAAGATATTTATTTCAAAATTTTCATGGCTAACTAATAATTGTAACTAAGACAAAGTTTTTTAATATTTTCTGATTTTTTAACTGTCAATTTAAAGTATTTTCAGTATTAACGTAATCCTTAATAAATTCCTTATTACCTAGGTAACACTGAAAATGTTTAGAAAATGAAAAACGGCTTAATGTAGAAAGTTGCCAATACTTTTATTGTTTTTCGAAGTAATCTCCTTTCCTCTCTACACATCGTCGCATTCGATGGAACCACTGATAAAAGCAGTGGGTCCATTCTCCTTAGGGGTGTCTTCTATGGCATTTTCGTACGATTTCACCGCATCTTCAGGGCTCGTAAAGCGAATACCTCGACTTTAGTTTAGTTCTTAGGAATAAATGAAAGTCGCAGGGCGCCAGGTCAGGACTGTATGGCGGATGACTCATTATCTCGACACCTGCCATAGTCAAATATTCAACAGTCCGTTTTGCGGAGTGCGCTGAAGCATTGTCGTGGTGAAGGAGGATCCTGCTTCGAGGGCGCTGCTGTCGAATTTTTTCTAAGACAACAGGCAAACAGCCATTGACATACCAGTCTGCAGTAACTGTCCTTCCATCTTCTAGCACAACTGTCGCGAAATGACCTTTCCGACCAAAGTATGAGGCAATCATCTTTTTTCCTCGACTTTTTCCTTTCTTAATGATTGTCTTTTGGTTTCGGGTTCGTAGCAATATATCCAGCTTTCATCGCCTGTGACGATGTCAAATACAGCATTTGAGTCACCGCCGTTGAACTTATCTAACATTTGGCGACACCAGTCCATGCGAAGGTGTTTCTGGTCGTCAGTTAAAGTATGGGGAATCCATCTGGTACAAAGCTTCCTGACGCCTAAATGTTCGTGTAATATTATTTGAACTTGACTCATACCAATGCCTAGGCTTGCCCGTATCTGCTGATAGGTCATTCTCTTATCTTCCTCTATCATGCGTCGCACAGCACTGATCTTATCTTCAGTAGTCGCTGTTAAAGGACGTCCCTCACGCGGATCATCATTGAGATTGCTACGTCCACGCTTAAACTCGTTAAACCAATTGTAAATAGTGGCACGAGATGGGGCTTCATTAAGAAATGATAATCGCAGCCTATCATAGCTTTGTTGTTGAGTAAGCCCACAATGAAAGTCATAATAAATCATTGACCGAAAATTTTCTCGCGTTAGGTTCATTTTCACGTGTAACAAGAGTTTTAGATTTGCCGCCAATTCACAAAAACAAATGACAAATGAATACAATATACTACATTAGGTTACCAAAGAGTTCTAAAATTGAAATTCAAAAAAAGTTTTCATTAGCAATGTTTCTAACTGGCCAGTAACCTAACCTAACCATTTTCAGTTTTACCCACGTACCAGTTTAATAAATAATGTTTACAAATCTGTGTTTAAATGGTTTAAAATGAAAATATCGGCATCCAGTTCATTTTGCTCCCACACCCATTCAACGAATTGTCGGCGCTGTGCATGGTCTGTTGGTTTAATCTCCTCGGTCAGCTGAATCTTGTAAGGATGTAGGTGAAGGTCCTTCGTTAGAATTCGCTGCGTGGTGTTCCTCGAAAGTTGGAGTTGTTGTGAACGATGCCGAATTGATGTTCCCGGGTTTTCGGCGACACTCTCGTTTACAGCATCGATGTTTTCGAGGGACCGTCCGGTACGCCGACGCACAGGAGACTTGCCTTCCATAATCGACCCAGTTTCCTCAAATTTATTGATCACTTCGAATTGTTGACACATTTGGTGCACTTTCACGACCGAAAATTACGCGAAGTTTGCGAGCGGTTTCAGCGTAGCTTTCCCCATTTTTGTAATGGGTTTTCACAATGATAACGCGTTATTCTTTTATGTAACGCTCCATATTTAATAATCGGAACAATCATAGATGACAGCTGTCAAGTTTCAGAGCTGCCACTTGCTCAGAAAAAAAAGGCCAAAGCCAAGCCAAATTTAAATCGGGCACTCTTATTGGGACACCTTTATAACTTTTATTTAGGAGCAACATTTTCCGTGGAAATTGTCCCTTAAAACTGTACACACTCTACAACATTAAAGTTTTGTGTGCGTGTCGGTATGTAATGATTACGCCTAAATCTGTTGCTTGCCCTACTTTGTACGATGCGTTTGTTTGAAGATTATCTAGGCGTTATTAATCTAAGGGCTGAAGTGACGTCAGTTCGGTCGGATGCTATTTTTTTCGTGAATGTGCTCTAATCCGTTCAGGCCGAACTGACGTCAGTTCTAACTGAAACGATCGGGCTCTCGTCTGTGGCGGCCTTAAGTAAGAGATTTTATTTATCATAACATTTTGAGCAAGTAAATGAAAACTAATGGTATAGTTCCAAAAGCTTGTATTTTATCTGCGCGCTAAGTGGAAATGATAGGCGTTTCATAAACTGTATGATTTTTTATTCCAATTCGAGAGAAACATGTTTTGTATGAAAAATAGAAAATGTATACAAAAGTTACACAGCCAAGTATTTGAAAGCAGGAAAATCTTAAAAGGATCATGAATTTTGGTCAACCTTCTGCGGGAGTGACGCGCGATGGGGCGCCGCCTGACGCGCCGTGCGCCGTTGTACGCTCAAGTCACGCGCAACGTCATTGAGGTCAAAAGGGGGCGTTTGTTCTGAAATACTTTGTTCTATGTTTAAATTAATAAAAATAATTTTACATTAGTAGTGCGATGTTATGAAATTAATTTTCTAAAAAAGTATTATATAGTCAAAAAAACACACTAAGTATTTTATGGTTAAAAACACCAGTATATTTAGGGTTCCATAATACATAAGGAACCCTTATAGTTTCGCTCGGTCCGTCTGTCTGTCTGTCTGTCCGCGCTTCTAGCTTCTGTAATGTGAATTGTGAATATAAATGAATATAAATGGAAGAAATTTGGTATAGTTATAGATTGTGTATAGATCTCGGTTTTAGCATCATAAAATAACAATCATTTAATATTTTAAGGGTTGCCCCCCATACATGTGAAGTGGGAATGAAAAATATTTTTTCATCCTACCCCATCGAGTATCCTCCATCCTATATCATCGGGTATCCCACACGATGATGTGATGTCATGTCCTGACATGCTCTTGGTTAAGTTATTTTTATTTGTGTTAGTCAAAATCAATAAGCGCCTAGTAGGACAATACCCACTCTTGCTTAGATTATAGCCTGAATTAGCTTGGGTATGTTAGCGTTTGATTTAACGAGTGTATATAATATAGGTAGACATAAATAATACATCCTACTAATTTTATAAATGTGAAAGTTTGTGAGGATGGATGTATGTTTTGTTACTCTTATACACTAAAACTACTGAACAGATTTTAATTAAATTTGGTATGGTAGTAGTTTAGGCTCTGCAATAAAACATAGGCTACTTTTTATCCCAAAAAAAGAATAGTGTTCCCGTGGTATACTTTAGTTATGCGAGCGGAGCCGCGGGCAAAAGCTAGTGATTTATAAAATGAAACCGATTGTTGACATGCCTCCAATTATTTAAAATACACAAATCTCTGGGGGCCAATAACGTGGCTCTGTGTTGGCCACCCTTTATTATTAATTTTTATTTTATTAATAATTATGAACTATTATTGAGTATAAAAAGATTTAAAAAAGTATTGGTTGTTTGGGGGCCAAACATTTTAGCAAAAGTGACAAAATATCTATATAATAATAATAACAGATATATTAAAAAGAAAAATAGTCGTTTAAGAAGTCAATAAAGCAGAATTACGATTTAAGTATTTCAGAGATACAGATACTACAATAAAATAAGAAGAAAAGAAATGTAAAAAACGTCGCGGGCTTAAGATTAAAATTAGAATAAGTCATTAGAAAACATAAATTAATTATTTCTGTAGCATACGTAATTAGGTATTTTCCAAGTTTTAAAAAATATGTGAAATTGTACATAATCACATAATAAATATATTTGCGACCTGGACCATTCCTTGTGAATTTCTTTCCTTTCCTTGCAAATCAGCATTAAAGTTTAAATAATAAAGCTGTCAAAATGCTAAAATGTGTTGTCACGTTATGTAAAAACTTAATGGTACATGTTATGTATTAAATCATACTAAACACGTCCAATCCTACAATTATTGGTGTTAACTTTGTTAATTTTATTATTTTAAAATGCGTTTTATATGGTGCCATAATAATAATAACGAAGTGAAACTCTGATATTCAGCAGATTTCCTTTTGCTCGCAAGAAGTCGCAGGCAACATCTAGTTTGAGATATAGACGACTTTGACATAATATGTCACCGTAAAATTGTAAATACCGTTAGATTGTAATATAACAAGTGAGATTATAAAATGTCGACAGATTGTGAAATAAATATTCTGCTTACAATTTTACGTAGATATTATTTTTGAAAATAATATCTACATTAAATTGAAAACCTGAATTTTAGAAAACGCTGAAATACGTAACTCATTATTCTTTCCGTACTCAATTCATACGAAATATCATGCTAATATGTCCAAGGAATAAAAAGTTTCATACAAGCTTTTATCACCTATTTTACCCCCTTGAGGTGTTTAAATTTTGAAAACTCTCCTTAGTGGATGCCTACGTCATATTATGAGAAATACGTGTGCAAAATTTCAAATTTCTAGCCTTAAGGGTTTAGCCTGTGCGTTTAGTACATCAGTCAATCAGCTTTGCCTTATATATAATAATAATAATCTTTATTGATAATATACTAAGTTGGTACATAATACATTTTAGCAAGTAGGTACACGGAATTAAATACTATCTTGAATGTATACAAATACGTTGTTACTCGAGTACCTATACTAGGTCAGCGAAGTAACCTGTACTTATAGGAACATATGCTTTATGATTTAGGTAGGTAAAATAGTATTTTGATTGTAAGACCGTCGTGTGTGTGTGTGTGAGAGAGTGAGAGAGAGTGACCCTAGCCCAGACGATGCAGCTATTGTATTTAGTGGATGTAGTTGGGATGAAGCACAGGCTCAATAGCATAAAACGAACCTACTACTACCACTGGAAAGGAGGCAGAGAGCTCTGCTTAAAATTACGACACCAATCTTCTAGAAATCTTCAGAGAGTAATCGCACTATTTACTTCAGGTATCGCTTGAAATTAACTCTAAGAACACTCGTAGTTAACTGAACTACGGCGATCGGCGGCGGCCTCTTTATATACCGACGATACAGTTACTAGAAAGTTTGCGGCGCTAGAACTTTCTTGATCTTTCTACATACAGCAATCTAGAACTTTCGAGTCGGAGTGAGAATGGCACGTTCGAGAACGTTCCAGTACTTTCCATATTAGAAGCTTCAGAACACTACACATTCGAACGCCGCGGTTGTAACATACTAGAACACTCTACAAATTAAAGCGCCGTAACAATGTAAATCATCAAATTTTGGAATAAAAATTATTGTGTCTGTCTCATAGATTTTTCATGCGAAATATAAACGACAACCATTAAAATGTATTGCCCATTCTCGGAATTGCAACGAGCAACGCATATTTCGCCTCAAAAACATTAACACCAATGCTTCTAGTGAATTTAGTATGTATGTCGATATGTTATATGAAGTATTGAAGTGTGAAGTATCTTGAGTATTGTGATAAAAACTCCTGCTCTTGGAACTTCGGCTCTTTTATAACATACAACAATGTTGAAATTCGGCATATCAAATGGTTCTTCGTTTTTCATACGATTTTCTGACAAAATCAGAACATTTGACTGTTACGATAGCATCATTTTTTAGGTCGGCTGCATGCGCATGCAAACTTTGACAATTAAATGAAAATATAGATAATTCTTTCTTGTTGAAGATGAATTCTAGGAAACTTAGTGACCGCTTATAGTGTATTGTGTTGTAACCTTTTCAATTCTAACGTAAGATCCTCTCGATGACTTGTTAATCTTTTAAGATGTTAATCTGTTTCTGAAGCATTTAGAGGTGATCCTGTTATACAAATCCAACATTTTCAGCTACTGATAATATTTTCTTGAGTAACCAAAAATAAACCTTGAATCCTCGTTACTCTTGTTAAAGCTACGTTTACTAATTGTCTAGGATGTTTGCGATCATATTCGTAGACAATAGCATCATAAGTACCTCCCTGTTATTTGTGAATAGTCATTGCCAAAGCAGAAATAAGTGGAAAATGCTTTCATTTCACTATTATGGTTTTATTGTTATTGAGTGGTATGGATGATGTCTGAGGAGTGATTAGCACAGCATCATCGTCAAGAATCAAGTTTAAGGCGGACACTAACATTCCTCGATTTTGTAGCTCGTTTTCGTCCATATAGTTAAGAAAATTCATCAAAATGATGTCATGATTTTCATCTCTCTCTACGTAACACAATATTCCAACAGAGCCATTTGACAATCCGTCTGCAAAATCTATGTTATTTGTTATTATGTAAGGTCGGTTGAGAACTAAAATTAATTCGTAATGTAATCCACCAGTATCATCAGCTCTCATTTTATGCATCTTCTGTTTAACAAAATTTCTTGCTCAGCATTATGACATCCTACGAAAACATCAGATGCAAATATATTATTTTATTTTTTTTCACTGTTTAAAATGGAATGGTTGTACTCATTTACCGCGGCATTTGTAAATATAAGTCTAATATCTTCAGGACATATTGATTGAGCTTCTTCTTTTGTGATAAATCTTGATTCTATAATCTATTTTACCTGTATTTCTTCTTCCGTTAGCATATTTCCATTTCCAATCTTCGTTAAAATTTCGACAAACTGACTATCCTCTTGTCTCATTCCTTGTTTAAATTTTTTTAAAATATTCCAAGGTGTTTCACCAGTCATTCTCTTTTTAATTTCCTTGAAGATTGGCGTCGCCTTTACAGGAGGTAATTGTCGCAAATCCCTGATAAGTATAACATCTAATCCTCCAAAATCTTTTGTAAACAAGCCAGTTATTTGTTTCAGACTAGTATTAAATTGTTCAAATAACTCATCGAAAACCATGATCACTTCATCAATACTAATTAGGACTTTAATAAATTTGAATAAAGTTCTGTATTGATTAGCTTTTTCAATATTAAGTGGCATGAGCCTGGGCATGATATGCTCAATGCACTATGAACTGTTGAACCACCTATAGCACATGCTATATAGGCATTGAACATGTCATCAGTATTTGAAAATCTATTGTATATAAAAGTCTTGCCACTACCAGCTGGTCCAGTTAAATATATGAGAAATGGTTCTCGCATTGACTCATCTATAGATATTAGGTGGTACATTGTATGGAACAGAATTTCTCGCTGTTCTTCATTGGCCTGGCTCATAAGATCATAAAAATCATCATAAGACATTATATTTTTTTTCTTCTTATCTTAGTTAGCTAAAGCTTAGTTCGAAGTTTATTTAACATGAGCAATGTCGGTGACGCGAACCCATAAGATTTGACCCTACTAAAAAGTGCCTAACGCGGCTAAATAAATTTTCGCATTGACTCATTTGACTCATCTCATCTGGTGGTGCAGAATTTGTCGCTGCTCTTTATTGGCCCGGCGCATAAGATCATAAAAATCATCAGAAGACATTATATTTTCATTCTTATTAGCTATAGCTCCAAGTTTATTTAACATTGCAAGTTATTAATCATCATTTATCTCTGCATTCGGGTTATTGTATAATGAGCTAGATGAGTGTGATTATTTTATAATGTTTTAAAAATCAAACATATAATCTAAAAAATATTAGTGAAAGAATTTTTTCGATATCTCAAAAACTGAATTTTCTATTAATATTCAAAGTTGAATCTTTTTAAAATCAGCGCGAGCTTGACCGCTCAACGCGTGACGTCACGTCGCCGGCTATGGTCGCCGGGATGTCATTGCTCGTTCGCGCGCTAAGGAATTCGTGCAGTAATTTTGAAGTTTTATTGAATTTTTTGTACTTATGGAGAAAAAAATACCATACAGATATTGTATAGTACCCTTATGTACTAAGACAACGGTTAGCACTTCAGAAAAATACTTTTTTCATGTGCCCAACGACAAAAAGCTGAGAAATAAGTGGTGTAAACTTATGAGAAGGGAGAAAGTTTTATCTACAAAAACCAGTCGACATTGTTGCGAAGAGAGTACCTATATACAAAATACCTACCGATATATTTTTTTGCATTACTAAATGTTTAGTTTATAGAATATGCTAAGAATGAATTAATCATTTTAGTGACAATTTATTTTAAACAGTGGGCAAAAACATAGGGAAATCAAACACGAGGCACGCAAATGTGTTACTTAAAAGTCCATTGAATCTATTGAATGAAACTCAAAATACGAAATATGACAATACAAAAAACTCCCTACCTACTATTTCTCTTGTTTATGACTATGTTTTATGGTGATAGTGTTGTCACTTGTTTGAGTTGTCGACAAAAAATCTTTACAAACTAAATGTCATAGATTGATTATTATACTTCAGTAGGCAGGTCACAAGTTATTTTTTAACCGACTTCCAAATAATAAAATGATATTGTATTATAAATGTCAAAGTATAGTGATTATTTTTGCTTTGAAAAAACGACGCGGTTATACGTTCGGATGTATATATTTTTTTTTAACAATAATTCCGCCGTCTGTGGACCGATTTTCAAATATATTTATTGATGTAAAGGGTATAATCCAAAGTTGGTCCCGTTGACACTTAGTGGTGGCCTGATGATGGGATCCATGAGGAATCGAGGGAACTGCTCGAAATTTATATTGACACATATAGTGATTTTTGACTTTTTCTGAAGTAACCCAAGCATATGCTACCAAAAAGTAAGATTTTGCATCAAGGTATACCCTGGATCCAAAAGCACTGAACAGAACTCCTCAGTCTTTAAAGATACACGTTTGGAAATTTCGGCATTTTTTAAAGAACTGCAAGCATATGCTAATATATAGCCATTATCAAACTTACAGTTATCATCATCATCATCTTATACACTATCCTAATGGAAACTTGACGCGTATTCAATTATACATTTGAAATTTTCTTAAAATGTGTTAATATTAATGTAATAAATATGACTAAAAAGGGAAAAATTATTATTTTTAAACAAAAATGAAAACCGACTTCCAAAGTAAAAACTCACAAAAAATTATAAAATAAATCTTATTTTCTAAATAATTCCCATTTTAAATTCGGCTAAAATTTAACTATGTCTCTACTCAATCTTCAAAATTACTCGGTAAATAAACTCGGTACCATTCATTAATTCATTCGGTTTCTATTCATCACAAACAAATGTACAATGATATGCTGTAGCTCGAACTTTGTGTTCAGGTGTAACTCTTGCTTTTACCGTGCACTGCGGATATAGTCTTTTCACCTGAACATACCCTATTGCATTTTCTCCATAACTATAGCATCCAGCTCTGTAAAAAGAAAACTTATATAAAACGCTCATGATTTATTGGTGGGTATTATTTTTTATCGATAATCCACAGAAATCTGACAGCACTAGTAGTAACTGACACTGATTAAACTATGACTGTACCTTTGCATAAAATATCAATATTACCTTATCCTAGACTAGCATACGGGCGCGACTTCGTCCGCGTGGATCCCCATTCTACCCCCGTGGGGTATGTATTTCAAAAATCCATTTTTAACGGATTTCTACGTCATAATAACCATCTGCGTGACCAGCTGTTGATATTTCACTATACAAACTTTGAATCCCCATATCACCCCTTTAGGGGGCGAATTTAAAAAACTCCAATATACGCACTCAAAAACATTTTTTTATTAGCTCGGATTTTATTTTTCATGGAAATCGGTGCCGATTTAAAGATTTTTCATACAAACTTTCAACCCCTATATTTTAACCTCTTTAAGGGTAAAAATTTTCGAAATCCCTTCGTAGTGCGCGTCTACATTGTAAATTAAAACTACTGTCCATATTTCACGCTTCTACTATTAGCGGTCACGGCTGTGCGAGCGTCTATATACGTCTGTCAGTCAGTGGGGACATCTGACATCTCCTTTTAGATTAAACCAGGATTGATGATAAGTCCTGCTTACGTGTATGAATTTTTTTTTAATTTAATTTCATTAATTTAATTTTAATTTCATTGCCATAAGTCCTATCACTCCAGTATTATAAAACCTAAATCTATTCTTAAATTAAGGTTCAGAAATAAGTCTGAAACCGGCCCCTACCTACTTTACCTATATCCCTTCTTACTTTTATAATATTCTTAATTGTCATTATATTTCTAAATTTATTTTGCTTATAATTTAGTTTATAAGAATCCTACTAACCTTATTTTATTACTTTACTTACTTTATATTACTAACCTACCCTTTATTATTACTAACCTAATACTAATTTTCTTTGTAATTTGTTTATAAAATCGAACTAGTGGAGGCTTGTAATTGGCTTTTTGTATCCTGTCTTACAGTATACTGTTATACTAATAGCTGTAAGCCACACAAATAACATAAAATAAAATAAATAAATAAAATATTATTAACCTACCTCCTACAAATAACGTACCGCATATGATGTAACTTACCTTGCAAGTTTTTGCCCTCGGAATTCTGCGCTAATATACTTTGCATGGTTTGTGAAATAATCCGCAACTATAAGTAAATCTACTTTCGGAAGATTATTTGATTGGCCACGTGAAAATCCTAGTTCCATGTTGGTTGGTTGGTATACCATTAATAAAAAATAACAAATGAATCGAAATGAACGAAAGTAAATTTACATACTGAATGCATACTCGCTAAGCCCCCGCCCGCGCGCCGCCCATCGCGCAACCGGCGACGTGACGTCACAGTCATTACTCGACGGGCGCATTAAGTTTTCGCGCGTTCCCTTATTGATTTGCTTATAAAAAATTCAATTTTCGTGATATCAACACAATTTTTTCACAGTTGGTCTTATTATTGCTTAAAGTTTTTGGTAGGGCTGAAAAAGAGGAATAAATTTTGATTTACATCTTCCTCATTCTTGAAATGGGTTTTGATCAGGAAGTCTATCAACGACATCTCTTATTTCTTTATTATCATCTGGAACTTCTTCGTGGCATGATTCTCGACAAATTTTCATTGTCCTTTCAATATGTATGTTGGATTCAAACTCTTTTCTCTTCTCTAAGATTAGATCTACATTTTCATCGTATAATTTTATGAATTTCATATTTTCAAGAATATATTGACGAAATGGAATGTGCAAAGTTAACAATTCTCCTTTATATTCGTTGAAATTTGTAGCCATATCATAATTGCGATTACGTATTACTCTCGGTTCATCTCGTTTGGCATACTCTCCTTTGTTATTTTAGTAGTACTTAGAAACGAATAATTGCTCGAGAGGAATATCTTCTGAATCTTCTGATTTTTTAAAATATTTGTCGGTCCAATTTTCTTTCCATATATCTGTACAATCATCGTCTAATTCACTCAATTCCTTCATTGTTTTTTTTATATTTTGTCTTTTGATAGGCAGTACAGTAGGTATATAGACAATAATGGTTGAACTTTTTGACACAAGCTCTCTCAACAAATACCAAGCAGCTTCTTGACTCGTTATCTCAGTGTGATTTAAAAGACTGATACTAATATTTTTTTGTGATTTCAAATATATCAAATTCTGGATGTTCATCCATGATTTCAATTATTTTGGAAGTGAAAACTGCTTTAGCCGCGTTGGGCACTTTTTGGAAGTTGAAAATATTATCGGCTTGCATGCTCATAACTGGCGCATGCGCAGCGGCCGTGTGCTGTGCGCATTACACGCTTTTTGGATGGGTGAAATCACGTGCGTTCGCGTCACCGACATGCTTATAGCAGTTTATCTGTAGCTATGCAGCTGACGTATTGTGCAACATAAATGCTGTGTATATCTTACAAGTAAAATAGAATGGATATAGTGAAAAGTTCAATGTGTATATACTGTACATTGTTGAAATAACTAGTTTTTCGTTTGATTATAATTTGAATTGTTTCATTTTAGAAACACTTTGCAGTACAACAGTGAGTACTAAATAAATATACTAATAACAACTAATAATACATTTTTAAGATGAAAAATAAATAACAGAAAATCATTTTTAATCCTCGAATTTATTTTGGTGTAATTGCAAATTTTATTTTATTTTTAATCTTCCTATTTATTTTGCCGTTTGAAAATGGTAAATATTTATTATATTTAATTTAACTTCTGTAGTGCATCACGCAATACTAATATTTCACAGTGGCTTGGACGTTTCTTACTACCGTGGTAAAACAGATTAGTCTAGTTGTTCAATCATATTTTTATCGTGGATTTTGAAATTAAACATTTTATAAAATAATAATTTAAGATTAATGTGTTGAGTTTAAAATATGGTTATTAATGCAAAATTACAGTTAATTACCATATATTATTAAAATCGTTTAAAATGATGAAAAAGGCTCCGACTTTAATTTCATTAAATATTGGCATGTAGAAACTTAAAAAACCCAATATTGAATACAAAATTACCAAGTTGGCAAAAGAATGTAAGGATAAGCAGCAAAACGAGGGCACATAAAAATCACGGTTTCGGGGGGTGTAGATATTGTGTAGATTTATTTTGAAATTTAAAAATAGCGGATATTTATTTTTCGTAAAATTGATGTGGGTGTCGTCTTCGAGGTTTTAGGGGTGCTGAATACAAAAATTATATCCATTATGAATATCAAAGATAGCGAACATTTATTTTTAATAAAATGAATCTAGGTGTCCTTTTCTTGGTTTAAGGGAATGTTAATTACAAAAAAAAAACATTTATTTTGAAATTTCAAAATGGCGGATGTATTTTAATTTCTGTAAAATTCTTCTATCTCGAGAACAGTGCGTACTGAAAAAATAATGAAAATTTGCTCCCCCTTGTTACCCCCACAACCACATATGTATTTATTCATGATGGGAGGAAAAGAAATTTGAAAATCTTGAATTTTCCAACATTTCTACAGCTCTTCATATCGCTCGTATCTTAAAGTAGAGCATGGCCATATATTATTTATTTTATTAGGATTAAATTTCGCTACATTTCATCTGCCGATTAAATATTTTTTGTCACATGAGTTATTTCGAAATTTTAGTAATTTAGTCGCCAACATATTAATTCGGTGCCAAATTCAGTAATACAGTATGCTCATGTGCAGTCGCCAACTTATTTTTTGTTCGCAAGATTAATTATATCTCTTAAATATTTTAATTAAATTATCAAAAATAAAATATGTGCTTTGCTATTTTTTACAAAATGATTATCTATAATCATTCGATTTTATTATTAGAAATTTACGAAAAAATATTGTCATGGAATTAGGGTTATTTTAAATATCCGTTTTCCATATTTGTTTAGATCTTTAATCCTGAAGAAGTCTTCAGACGGTGGTAAAAGAAAAAAAGACAAGAAGATGAAGAAGAATTAGTAGAAGCGGTTTCCTCGGATGATGATAAAAATCAAGGAAAAAAGCTGATGAAATTGAAAGAAAGAGAAAACTCCAAAATAAAGTTATGTGTAAGCGATATAGAGATAAGAGAAAAAGTGATATAATAATTAATTCGCGAATTTATCAACATAAAAAAATAACAGTTGAACAGGAGATAATAATTAAACGTCGTAAAGAACAAGACAAAAAAAAGTAAACGGTATGGAGATAAGAAAAGAGCAGCTAATTTGATTGCAAAGCATGTTTCTGAACGTCAGAATTTCTAGACCTCACAAATTCCTGGCCCGTCAACAAGAAATGTTCCTTATATCCCACCACTATTAACACCTAGCGCTGCTGGCCCATCAATACGAAATGAATTTTACATTCCAGAATCATATTCAGATTATAATGCCGACGTTCAAAACGATAGTCCATCACAAGTAAATTATGTTCCACAATTAGATGAACCAATAATGGTAAACTATGCACTAAATCCTGAAAATATTTTTCCACGTGATGCTAAAAATTACATTCAAAACATGTGATCTCAACATAACCCATCTGTACAAACATACTCTTTTTTCCAACAAAATTCCAGTGCACATCGAGAATGTCAAATTTTTTTATTGAAAATGATTTTGGACATGTTTGTGACATTTGCGATAGACTGTGGTTTAAAAAAGATTTGAAAATTTTAGTCAATAACGATATGACCCAATATTCAATTTATAAAAACAATGCTCGAAAACGCTGATTTAGCTGAGGTAAAAATTTGCTCAACTTTGCTTACCAACAATTAATAAGAATCGTGTTCCACCACTTTCGGTATATAATGGATTCAAATATTCTCCACTTCCGGAAAATTAAAAAAAAAAACTCTATTAGATTTGGTCTCAGAAAGACTTATATCGCCAAGAATCCCATTTATGCAAATTCGAAGACATATAGATACGACATATAAGACGACATATTCATGGTCAATTCGGGATCTATGGGCAGGTAATAAATATTCCAATAGAAGTAAATACAATGGTACATTCATTACCAAGAAATATAGATGACGATCATAGCATTACAGTTCATATTAATAGAAAGAAAATACATAAATCCAGTTACCTTTATGGTATAGTCAACAAAAGAAAAATAAAAACGTGGTTGCGACACTTGAAAGATACACCTCTTTATACTTCTTATGGAATTACGATTGATGATAGCTTTTTAAACAGCCAAGATGATGTACAAGATGAAATCATCTACGATGGAGATTGTGACAGTCACATTTCAGAACAAATACCAAACGATGAAAGCTTAATAGCACAGCAACAAACATTAATGAGGAACGACGAAATGTACTTAAGATTTGCTCCTGGAGAAGGTAATGTTCCCATTAGTCTATTATTCGATGAACATGCAGAGGAATTATATTTTCCCCAAATATACCTTAATTCAATTTAGAACTTTTCGTAATGGCCTTACTGTGACACCTTTTATGATGGCAATAAGTGAACTCAGACGATCTGACAGACGAGGAGTTACCCCTCAGCATTTATTATACTTGGCCATGAAAATAATGAGAATAAGAGTACGAGATTAGCTTTCTATTGCATTCAAATATGTTGGAAAAGGCACTACTATCACTAAAGAGCAAATAAAATCAGAAGATTGCGTACAAGGTTGTATTGAAAGTAATTTGGATTTTCTACGCACGATCCCGAATTCAGCATATTATTGGTCAGAAAGAAAAAAGGACCTATATGCAATGATTAGACAATATGGCAAACCAACAGTTTTTTTTACAATAAGTGCTAACGAAATAGGATGGCCAAAATTGCTACAATTATTACATAATTTAAGAAATAATTCTGAGATATCGGTTGAAGATGCAGCAGCATTAAATTTTATAGAAAATAGTACACTTATTAATGAAGACGCAGTTACTTGTGCTATATATTTTAATAAGTTGGTCAATGTCCTCATGAAAATACTACAATCAAAAATATTTAGTCCTTTCAAGAAATATAGAATTTTGTATTACTTCAAAAGAACCGAATTTTAACATCGGGGTAGTCCACACGCGCACATTTTAGCTTGGCTCGACAATGTTCCTGAAGACGCACTGGAAAAAGATTGCAGTAAAGCAATCGATCTTATAGATTTTATAATATCGGTATCTGAAGCAGAGGCATCAGGTAATATCAAATTACAAACACACAAGCATACTTTTACATGTTATAATGGGGTATCATCAAAACGAATGCAAAAATGTAGATTTGAAGCTCCTTTTATGCCAATTAAGACAACAATGATCTTGACACCGATGAAAGACACTGAAGATGGATTTAAAGTGTATAAGGCAAAATATAATAATCTCAGAAAAAATTTGGAAAATGATGAATACGATGATTTCCAAACATTTTATGAAGATAATAATATACATTCAGATCAGGAGTATGTTGATATTATTCGTGCTGGAATCAATCGACCAAAAGTTTTTCCGAAGCGTCAACCTAATGAAAAATGCCACAATCCTTTTAATCCATTTATATTAAACATTGTTAAATCTAATACAGACTTTCAATTTATAACAGAAGAGTATTCGTGCGCGGGTTACGTCGTAGAGTACGTCAACAAAGCGAATAGTGGTGTTAGCAATTTACAAAGAAAAATAACTGAAATCATGGATGAACACCCAGAATTTGATATATTTGACATCACTAAAAATATTAGTATCAATCATTTAAATCACACTGAAATAACGAGTCAAGAAGCTGCTTGGTATTTGTTGAGAGAGCCTATGTCAAAAAGTTCAACCATTATTGCCTATATACCAACTGTATGGCCTATCGAAAGACAAAGGATAAAAAAACAATGAAGGAATTGAGCGAATTAGACGATGACTGCATAGATATATGGAAAGAAAATTGGTTCGACAAATATGAAAAAAGATCTGTGGATTTAGAAGATATTCCTCTCGAGCAATTCGTTTCTAAGTACTACAAAAATAACAAAGGAGAGTATGTCAAACGAGATGAACCGAGAGTAATACGTTATGGCAATTATGATATGGCTACAGATTTCAACGAATATAAAAGAGAAATGGTAACTTTGCACATTCCATTTCGTCATGACGAGGCAGATATTCTTGAAAATATGAAATTCATAAGATTATACGATGAAAATGTAGATATAATCATACAGAAGAGAAAAGAGTTTGAATCCAACATAGATATTGAAAGGACATTCCAAATTTGTCGAGAATTATGCCGCGAAGAATTTCCAGGTGATAATGAAGAAATAAGAGATGTTCTTGGTAAACTTCCTGATCAAAACCCATTTCAAGAATTATACAAAAAACCCGAATGCAGATATAAATGATGATTTATAACTTGCAATGTTAAATAAACTTGGAGCTATAGCTAAGAAGAAAGAAAATATAATGTCTTATGATGATTTTTATGATCTTATGCGCCAGGCCAATGAAAAGCAGCCACAAATTCTGCACCACCTAACATTTTCACATCTACAGATGAGTCAATGTGAAAATTTATTTAGCCGCGTTAGGCACTTTTTGGTAAAGTAAAATCTTATGGGTTCGCGTCACCGACATTACTCATGACTGACGCATGTGCAGCGGCCGTGTTCTATGCGCGTTAGACGCTTTTCAACCGACTTCCAAAATAAAATACCTATAGTGATTTTGACTTTTTTTTTGTAGTAACTCGAGCATATGCTACTAAAAGGTGAAATGTTGTGCCAATGTATTATACCCGGGATCCAAAATCACTGAACGGCACTCCTCAGTCTCTGAAGATACACGTTGGGAAATTTCAGAGTTGTTTATAAAACTGCAAGCATATGTCACTATTGAATAATTGTCATCACCACCACCATCATTACACATAATCATAACATTATGATGAAATAGGTACTTCTCTTAGTCTTTTACACCAATATCGATACCTTTGAACATTCGCTAGTCCCATCATCATCATTATATATTGTGTGTCAACTGTTACATAATTTCCTCCGACAACTCAATTTTTTAGGTAACCTAAGCATATGCTACGAAAAAGTGATATAATGTCAAGGTATGCTCTGGTTCCAAAAGCACTGAATGGAATTCGTCAATTTTGAAAAAATTTAAAATTTTGTGTTTGTTTATCATAAATATATGTCAGTCCAAAGAATATAACATATAAAATGCTATACAATAACTGATTAGTTGAACTGACTGAAATTTTATATAAACAAAATAAATCGAAAAAAAACGAGCGAACGAAATCGTTTTTGAGAAACGATGAGAGATGAGAGACGAACTCAATAGAGAGAGAGAGAGAAAAGTTTTAGAGTTTGATGGTGCCTGTAAAAAATATAAATAGCATTTGCCCGCGTGGAATTGGGTTTTAAATGAAAATCATACAAACTTTTATCCCCTATTACACACCAACTTGGGTTTAATTTTGAAAAATCCTTCCTTGATGGATACTTTCGTCAAATGACGAAATATTCGGCTGGGGCAGTTTGACACTCGACACTTTTCTGATTTTCGGCTTATTAGCGCATATTTCTATTTTCAACGCTCTGGACTTTTCCCGGCCTACCGGATTCCGGACAATATTATAGTCCCAGCCTAAGGTCGTGTTAACTAGCGTGGGCGGGTCAATACGCACACTTTCCACTATTCTCTAAAATTTATTATAAATTTAACCCCCCCGGCGAGTCTGTCTCTCTCTCAAAAACTACTGAAAGGATTTTTATGCAGTTTACATTTACCGACACAGTGGTTTCTTGGGAAGGTTTAGATCGATAATAATTAGTTAGGCATTTTTGGACATTGTTTGATTTAGGACGATAATTGTTGAAGGTGTCGAAAAAAAATCAAGCCGTCTGGGAGCTTTTATCGAAAACGCCGCCTAACCTAATCCGTTGAAGATGAAAGAACGAAACAATGTATGGTGGGATGTATGTTTCTCTTCGAAAGGTCTAAAAAAAAATTCGCGACGGCATATAATATTATGTCTATCTTATTTCTTCCCACGCGACCAAAGCTGCGGGCAAAAGCTAGTATGCTAATATTCTTAAGATGAAAAATAAATAGCAGAAAATTATTTGAAATCTTCGTTTTTATTTTGGCGTTTGAAAATTTTATATTATTTATTTTCTAATTGTTGTCAACAATTTTTGCAAATGTGACACAAAATCTATACTAAACTAAATAAATAGATTTATTGGAAAGCAAGATGGACGTAAGAAGTCAATAAAGTCTAATTTTTACTTTTCAGAAAGAGAGATAGGTACCTAATGCAATAAAACGAGAAGAAATAAAATGTAAAAAACGTCGCGGGCTTAAGATTAAAATAAGTCATTAGATATTAGAAAACATAAATTTATCAATTCTATAGCATACCTACATGATAACAAAATACATTGACCTTTATTAAATACCTAAGTAAAAAAAAAAATTTCAAAAAATAATATAATCATATTACCTAAAGGAAGCAATTAGACACAATGCTTATACTACCAATATATTTTATTTTTGAAAGTCTGTGAGGATGGATGGATAGATGAATGTTTGTTACTCTTTCACGTCAAACACGCCCGCCGTTCAGTAGGAACGGATTTCCATGAAATTTGGTATGGTAGTAGTTTAGCCTTTGGATTTAAACGTAGGCTACTTTTTATCCCGAAAAAGTAGTGTTCCCGAGGGATACTGTATTTACGCGGGCGGAGCCGCGGGCAACAGCTAGTAAAATATACAAATTTAACAGTAAGCAGGTAAATCGAATTCGAAAAAGAAAGAAGAACTCAAATGAGAACATTTATTTTTCAGACAAAAGAATACCACAATAGAATTAGAACAACAGAAATGTAAAAAACGACGCAGTATAAGAGATTACTCGCTAGAAAGCCTAAATTCAGCCGTCTATTCTATTCAGAAGAACAATACTTCCTTTACGGACGCTGAACGGTTATTCGGCATACCACGGCGTATAATCTCCAGATATTATCGCAATTATCGCAATAATCGCAATAAACAGAGTGATGATTCAGTACGATACTATCCAGGAAAGAGTGGAGTGGGTGGGGAGTGCCAGTGGGTTTTGAGCTAGAATTTTTGATAGAATAAATCGAATTCAATAATTCAAAAAATTCAAATGTTGAAAGAAATAAACGAATCATGAAACATTTTAAATGGATGTGAGTGTCAAAATAAATGTAACAACAGTTTAGGTAAATTTTCTAATATTACAATTATTTGATAAGTATTTGTTTATTTTGTTGCATTATTGTATATATTAGTTATTAAATCACACACAATACAAGTTACAAGTGGTGCCTATTTCTTAAAGAAAAAATCAATGATTTTCGGATTTTAATAAGTACTTGATCAAATATTCTGCCATATTTATAACTTAAAATATTTTGATGTACGTTATATACTTGTGATAGATTTTTACCCATGAAAATGTTTATTTGTAACCTTAGATTAAACAGATTGAGCGCACCGAACATCTGGGTGTCACCACTAATAAAATACAAAATCAAATACGATTTCACTTAATAGTGCTAATGGACTTAACACCCGTATCATTAGTTCTTTCCTCGAGATTTCTTCCACTCGACTCAACCTCAATCCACGAAAATTGTATCAGTGGTTCAACAAAATGTCCTCCAGGAATTTCCTTACGCGAGTCGAGGAATCAACTGTCAAACTTAAGGTACCTTAAGGCTCTCTCGAGCGTCTATTTCCGACATTTATATCAATTCTATTCATAAGCAGAGTGGAATTATTTGTAGCATTACACAATTACAGAGGGATACTTAATTAACCATAGAAAGATAATGTTATTTTATAGTACTGAAATCATGAACATGCGCCTGAGAGGCGCTCGATTTTAAAAACTGATTTTGTTACGAATTAAATTATTTATTACTTTTTTTATTACTGTAATAAAATTATCCATTATCGACGAGTAAATGAAACAAAATTACATGTTATTATGTTTAAATATAATAAAAAAGAATGGAGTTTTTACAAACCCTTAACAAAACTTTTAGAAACTAGTTATTTGTATTAGAACCTTAATTTAGGGTTAAAGCATCATTCTGCCAAATTCGGACTTGACCGAGATTTAATGGTAACTATCGGTGTTGATATAAAGAAAATTATTTTTCTATGATTATCTATGACGTCATACATCCACTCGTACTGGAGGAGCAAACAGCTGAGGTAGAAATTACGTTTAAGAATACCAAATACGAGGAACTTCCTTAGGATACCTCAGTTGAGGTATCCTTGAGTCGGGTGTGAGATGCCAGCCCCGCCAGACTCCCTTTATATTCTTACTGATAAAATGGATTTCATATTATAGTATTAGTACAATGAACGTGTGTGCCTACCCGCCAGATTGTGCCGTGGGCCAATTTTTAGGTACAGGGCGCCAAAGGTAAAAAAAAATTGTACTTACTTTTCTTACAGCCTTTTACAAACATTAATTGTAAACAACAATATAAGGAATCTGGCGGGGCTGGGATTTCAATCCATAAACAGTGCGTCTTATCGCTTACACGTCACGAGCTCATAACACACTTCGTAGTAAAAATGTTAAAAATGTCGTCTTGTATTTTTAAACACTGTAAATGTTATTTAAAAAAAGCCATCTTTTTTTTTGGAATAACTTGTACAGTGTTCTATATTTCACAGGTAACTTGATTATTTTGTTAGTTTAATTAACATTTCTCCATTTATATTTTAATATTCATGTTTCATTTAACATTTTTGTAAGTATGGATCTCAGATAGTAAACTGTTTATAGCATTTCAAAGTGTTTTTATTACGTATTTAGTGAAATGGACATTCCAATTTACTCGCTACAAAGAAATGAAACATTTAAAGGGCTACAATGTAAAGACCAATCTATTTTCTTTCGGATTCGGATCATAATAATATAGTGATGTAGCCTAATAGGTACACGAAATAGTCATGTACTGTCATACTTAACTTTTTTTCTTTTTTCTAACTTGGTGAAAATTTGTTTTACCCAGTAAATGAGATTGAGGCCATTGAACGAATTGAATATTTTAAATTACGAGAATTAGCATTCTGGTTGAAAGAAAATCTTTAATGTCTCATTTAATCATCAATGGGAAATCTATCTTTAAATATAATTAAATGCTTATATTATTTTGATAAAAATATTTAATTTTAAATAAAACAATACAATTTACAGTGTATTTACTTACAGTAATAATTATTACTATACATCATATAATTTGAAAATAACTTTATATATCTTTTAAGAATGTAATACTTTTAATAATAATAAATAAATCAACTTTCACAGCTCAAAGTATAAATTGAAAATTTTGCATACTAATATAGTAATCAGATTGAGAAGAAATAAGCCTTCCAAAAACAGATTTGTTAGATTCATAAATTACAGAAGAACCATAAAACAACAGGATGGTGTTGTTTAAAATATTAATTGCTGAAAAAAAACACGCACTTTAGCTAAAAATAGCTAAAAATGCTTTGAAAAACATTGTGCATTGGTGCAAAAATACTGTTGCCCAAAATTACTTTGATATAGAATGTACTACGACGTACGTCCAAGTCAGATATTTAACAATCTCAATTTTAAAATACAGTCACAAAATGCTAAATGGAATAGATTCCTTTAATACACATGAATACTATCAGTACAGGACTTCGGTCCATTAAATTAATTACGATTCAACTCGTTCAATATACGCAGGATATATAGGAACAAGTTGAGAATATCCATGTATAGATTGATGGTCGCCAGAATATATTCCTCGGGAGAGAGGGTGGTCATCATCTGCTGTGTGTCGAACACGAGGAATAGGCTGAAGAATATTGCCCCCGTGAAGGACAGAGCGATCTCGAACGCTGAGCTCTGCAGGAACAGTTGAATGAAACCACCAATGATGAGCACCATGAGACCGGCGACCAACCTGGAATTGTAAAAACATGTGTTCGAGTTTGTTGCCCCAGTTTTTTATGATTTACTAGGAATATTTTATTTATGTTTAATGATTAGAAAAAACATAGTGTGTACAGAATATCATGGCAGAACTGAAACCATTATTTAAAATCCAAAAATACTCTCATCGTGCCTAAAGTACATCAGTAGCTTCCGACAGGTGACGTTATATTTGAAATTTCACTCAACGCTGCTAAAGTAGTTTCACTTCAAAAATATGTATTAATTTCTCAATGTTAACATCATGGAGGTTAGAATACAGGAGTCTGATCACTTCGTGCTAAAGCATTGCCAGTCTGTCCCTGAAAATTTGTAGAATTTATAATTCATTTTTCAGCCACCAGCTGCGCTGCCGTCGGTAAGGTAGTATAATTTTCTTCGCGGCATTTGGTGGCCCACTTTTATTGAGATAATATAGCGATTGCAGCGCCTCACTTATTTTGGCCATATTTCTGGGACACTATTTTCTACAGCGTACATTCTCCTGTATTCTAATCTCCATGGTTACCATGATAACTTAATTTTTTACGGTTACGCCAGAGGCTATGGGTTTCAATGCCTCTAAGTTTAAAGTATTTTATTTACTGTTTTTTTAATTCTATGAAATATTAGTGCTTGTCACTTATGGAGAGTAGAGGAAAGGAGAACTATCTCTCTAAGGCGGAAAAGCTAAAAAGTGTAGTTTAAAGTATGTAGTTAAATAATAGTTCCAAAACTGGCCATAATGGCGCTAGAGGCAGAAGAGGGTGTAATATGAAGTTTATTTAATCATTATGATATGCAATTAAGTTAGTTTAGTTTAGTTATTTAATTTTTTTTACAGACTAAAGTAGTTCATTCAGAAGATATTTTTATAAATATAACCGAAGAAGATGTAAGATTTAATTCTGTTTTAATTTTGCCACTTATTTACGGACACTTTTTCATGTATGGTGATAGTCCTCCTTTCGTCCACCCTCCATATTTTCACTGTGCCAGACGATGAGATGCATTCTTTCAACGAAGTTCTAAAAAAAAACATTTTTTTTTGTTTACTCACCCATATCCAATGAATGAGAAGTCACGTTTAGTGTTAAGCGTGAAGAGCGTAAGGGTCAGAACCACAGAGAATGTGATGCCCAGAGCTTGCAGTACCACGAATGTGTCGAAGTAGGATACAACTACACCGATAGTGTATGCTTGGACTCCAGTCTAGAATGTGAATAATCAAAGGTGAGTATAACACAGTTGTGCAAGGTGGAAACGAACACTCCCCTTATATAGGTAGTACTATACAAGTTATTAGTTTTAAACTTCAAACTACTGTGTTTCCTGAAATAACTTTATTGTACTCTTATTTTATTGTAATAAACCGTTAAAAAAAAACGGTGATATAACATATTTTCAAAGAGAACAGTCATGTTCGATTGCTTTTTTGGTGTGCATGTGCACGATTTGCATTCTTTTTTTTCGATTTCGATTTTGTGGTGTGAAAGTGTCCATAGATATTATATTATACATAATTAAACAGTGGACCATGTTGGTTTGACAATTTGTGTGTTGTCAATGTTTCTTTAACATCAATTTGATTAATTGCGCACATGCAAATCATGCACATACACACAAAAAAAATGAACACAACTAATAGTTATTAGTTAAAATATACTAAGCTGCTATCTCTCCTTGCAATAAAATATATTATCTTAAAATTTGTAGTAAGTAAATTTGTAGTAAAAGGGAATGATGATTGAACCTATGAGGGAGGCATTAAAACATCTACCATACCAAATTTCATCAAAATCCATTCAGAAGTTGTTCTGTGAAAGGGCAACAAACATCCATCCATCCTCACAAACTTTCACATAATATTATATAATAGTAGTAGGATAAAAAAAATATGATAGTGCACTAAGCTTAAACTTAAACAATAGAACCAGAGAAGTTTGGAACATTGACGATTTTCCTTAGAGAATATCCTGCTAAAGATGTATTTAGAATATAAATATTATGTACTTACAAATGCCGCCAGCAGGTACAGATTAGTTGGGTGATCCTTCCTCTTGGCAATGAGAGCAAACAATGTTACCATGCTCAAAATAAAAGATATCATCATCATCCAGTCACTGAAAATTGTTAATGAGAACATGAAGGGATAATTCTAGCCTTTTATTATTATTATTACAATTAATCAGGCAAACAGTTGAGACAACTGATATTTCCTGTATCATGTTATATTCTGTTTTCTATCAGTGATTTTTAAAATATCTGCCAATTCTGTTCTTAAACTGGTTCACCATTTTGGGCTGCAATAACATCCTCTGGCGGGCTATTCCGTTTTCTAACGACACGGTTGCACAGGAAATGTTTAAGTGAGTAGTTATAGGAGAAGCTGGCAGAGACCTTCATGATATGGCCTCTTAAATGCCCATTGTCATTTAGCATAAATATTTTTTTAGTCATGTATATCATAATGTCTGTTTAGGATCTAATGTGTTTCTATTAGACCTCCTCTATCCCTGCATTCCTTTCAAGTATAATTATATTTATAATTCTAACCTTAAAAATATTTGGGCTAGGCAGTAGGCACCTATGGGCAACAAATGTTGCAACAATTTTTTTCTGTTTCATACATTTACAAACAAAGTTACAAACAATAACTAGTCTTTTGTAAACATGTATTAAAGTCTAGGGCAGATATTCCCAAAGAGGATTCTGTGTCCCTAATGGTTCCATGGAATAGTCGTCAGGGTTCAGCCAATCATCATTGGCTGAACCCTGTAGAATGATGAGTAGAACTCATTAAGTAGGTAGGTAGTGACCAAGAAATCAGCGCATGAGGGGTTCCAAAAATATATAAGCTTCATTCCATATTCCAAAAATATATAAGCTTACATAATGTTTCATTTTATTATAATGTGTAATAAGTGACTCATTGACAAGTATCATTGTAGCTAATGTAGAGGTTTTCCCCATGTTATAAGAAAAATTCCCGAGGTAATAAATTTACTTACTTCTCATGAATGAACTCTTGGATGGGTCTGACCAGGAGAAACACTGCAGCTATGGCGAATGTGGCCAGCAGTTGGACGCTCAGTAGGCCATATACTTTGCGCACAAAAGCCAGCCGAATCTCCTTATCTGCGTTCAACACATTGTTTCTGTATGCAAAGTCATCCTGAAAATTATTTTTTATTATCATTCAATATAGTACCCAGCATATCTGTACCTAATGTTTTTATGCGCAACAAGCAGTCAGTGCAGTTTGATTCTTAAGCAAGCAAAATGGATTGGAATTGGATTGGATGCGACTTGCAAGATTGCATACAGTGTAAATTGTTGTCTAAAATAAAAACAAACAATTTTTTCTATCAAAATTCACCTTCATTCCCAATTATTTTTTTATTTGTTTAAAATATGTTTTGTAGTTAGGTCATGATTGTACAGTTGATAATGCTTCTGTTTCAATAAATAATAATCATTACATAAGAATGTTTTCTTCAGGTGTATTTGTAGTTCATTTCAATGAATATTTTAAATTATTATCTATCCAATAAAAAGATAACATCCTAATCGATTTTCTGTGAAATAGTAATTTTTGTGTTCGTGATATGTTGTTGTAATAGCAATGTTTACTGAAATGAACAGTGAAAATCTATCTTCATGTTGAGGTAAGTAGTATCATGAATGTGAAAGATAAATAAAGAGAAATACAAATGAAATGATACGATTTCGTGATAAGAAATAGTTAAATATCAAGGACATTACAGGTGGCAAACATTTGCATGGTAACGACTTTTTGAGTAGACTAAACTTTACCTCAATGTCATCTTTTCCACCAAGTTCACAGTCTTCTTGTGCGTACATTAAAGGTATCGAAGTCATTTTGGTTTGGTCTTTTAAATCAATATCTTATTGGACAACAAATATTTTTTAACACTGTTTCACAACAACAATTTTTTGTGACGAAAAATAGAAATTGAAAGATTTCTATGTCAAATGTCAATGTCAGAAAAGAACTGTCAAAATGAATTCTTTTTTTTTTATATGTGGCATCGGCTTATAACCATTTGCCAGTGTCAAGTTAAAAAGGCGGGAAATAGAACTTTCGTTTCAATTTTAGATACCGTATTCCTATATCGTCAAGTCTAAAGTCTAGTCAAAGTCCAAATATATAGTCAGTACAGTCTATGAGTCAAGTCAGTCGCTTCAGTAAAGTGGTAGAAGCTATACTAAAAGTTCCTAGGGACTTTTTGCGGCACACAGAACAAGCACGTTTTTAGAAGTTGTACCACTTGCCCAAACTTGTCCACGTTAACGAATATTTAATGGTAATATTCTACCAAAATTACACATTATGAACCGAAATAACACAAATTTAAGAAAAATACAAAATCCACAACGTCACCCATTGAACTCTCCGGCAAAACTCTCATCTGCCAAAATGCAGTTGACGCGTAAATCATAACATCGACGTCTTCTTTTTATAGATTACCAGTCGTTTGTTTAACTGATCATAGGTAACATTTCAAAAATAATATAGGTACCGCACTTTTTTTTAACTTATCGTAAAAAAGGCCAAAAGGTTCCAGCCTGAAATGAAAGAAGTCAAAACAATAATTATTATTAATTATAATGTTCATAAAGACTAGAGTATTTAAAGGAGCACCATTTCTATAAGCGTCATACTCAATATCCAGCCTGCAAATTCAAAATCGCGACCTTGAAGCGGACTTGTAAGCAAAAAATATAAATTATTGACACTGTTGACACTGTTGACACTAATGACGATGTTGGGTTTGCAGGCTGGACAATGAGTAGGGCGTTTAAGACAAAAAAGCTAAAGTGTTCGATAAAAGTAGTTAAATATAATAGTTCTAAAACTGGCCATTATGGCGCTAGAGTCAGATGTGATAATATAATGAAGTTAACAATAAGAGATGAAGTGAAGTTAGTAGTAAAATAAGTTGAGTTTAGTTACTTAAACATTTTTATGACTTTAGTAGTTATAAGTACTCAATTCAGAAAATCATACAAATTCTAATTACTAGCGTATTAAACATTACCAAATTAAATTAGATTTTATTTAAATATAAACGAAGAAGATGCTAAGATTTAAGCGCTGTACTCACCGTCCAGCCTGCAAATCCAATACCATTTGAAGCAGACTTGTAGGCAAACTTTATATAATATTCATAGTAATAATACACAGGCCTTCTTGTTCTGTTTCCACTAATTTTTATTAATTTCAATTTAATATTACACGACCGGTTTCGACAAAGTCATCATCAGGTGTCAAAACCGGTCGTGTAATATACATTGTTGGACACATAAACTGCATCATAGTGCAAGAACACATTCAATCAAATTTTATTACGAAATATGCAAAATTTTTACATTTATTGGTATTGGAAAATAAAGGTTGGTTTATAAACACAAAAACAAAACCAAATTTAAATATTATGGTACTGTCACAAAAGCAAGAAAATATTTTATAGAAGAAATCTTGTCAATTTACTAAAGATTAACTCGTTGTTACGTTAATATTGTGATTGATGGTTATTTTTTTTGTTTTCTTACATTATCGTTACTAATTGTTTAATTGCTAGTCTGTTTTCATTTTAAACACGTTTTTCTCTCAAGAATATGGTTCGAAAAAGCCGCACAAATTGTTGTTCTAGTGCAGCAAGGCCTAGACCAACGAACAATTGCTGCAGATTTAAAAGTAAACCAGTCTACGGTTTCCCGAGTTTACAGAAGGTTTATGGAGACATTTTAATTCAAAAGAAGACGTGGAACCGGCAGAACTCGGGTGACAACGTTTATTGTGACAACTTCCTTGCGAAATTGGTTTTTAACGTCTATAAGCATTAAAAATGAGCTCCACCAGGTACATGACGTACCAGTTAGTGCACGAACCATAAGAAGAAGGCTAAAAGAGCGTGATATCACACCTTTCACACCCGCAAACTGAACTGAACTGGACCAAAATTGTCAGCAGCTCACTGGCAAGCTTGACTGGGATTTGTTCGTGAACACATAAATTGGACTGAAGAGCAATGGGCTTCCGTATTATTCACTGATGAGTGTAAGACTTTTTGTACGGTGCTGATGGTCCCAGACTAGACTACCGTAGACGAGGAGAGCGATATGCTCAAAATTGCATTGAGGAGAGGGTTCCATTTGGAGGCGGGTCTTATATGGTTTGGGGCGGTATATCGATGGATGCTCGAACTAAACTTGTGTTTATTGACGCAGACACACATGGCCTATATAACGGAGATATTGGACCCTAATGTGGTACCTTTTAGCGGATTTACAGGCGAAAACTTCATTCTGATGCAGGATAATGCTCGTCCGCACGCAGCGAGACAAGTTGAGCAATACTTTACTCAGGCTGAGATTCGTTCCATGGATTGGCCAGCACGTAGCCCGGACCTCAATCCGATAGAACACGTGTGGGACTAAAAAGAGCTGTATTAACAAGAATCCGGTCCCGACAACGGTTGCGGAGCTCAGAGTTGCATTGTCACAAGAATGGGACAATACTCCGCAAGATCTTTTAAACTTTAACACTGATCAGGTCAATGCGAAACCGACTTGAATCTGTTATTAGGGTAAGAGGAGGTAATACACCTTATTAAAAACAAAAAAAAACTTTTTCTTTTCTTAATATTGTAAAATTTTCATAATAAAGCCGTTTTTGATCTATTCGCTGTTTCATTCCAAAAAGCTGTAAAAGGAATAATTTGATTCTTTTACTGAGATAAGTTGACCTATACACACATGAATTAATTATTTTATCAGATTAACAACCAGTCTTAGCATTATCATTGAAATAAATCAAAATAGTTTGCACTTTCACTAATTATATTTCATTGAAAGTTACATTGCACTATGATGCAGTTTATGTGTCCGCCAGTGTATTAAAATTAATATATATTACTTATTAAAATGGAAACAGTGCAAGTAGTCCTGTGTATTATTACTGTGAAATGAAAAAAAAATGAATTCCCGCCAAGAACCTACAGTACAATCAATAAAATAATATCCTACTATTATAAATGTGAAAGTTTGTGAGGATGGACGGAAGGATGGATGATTAGGCTCGGGATTAAAACATAGGCTACTTTTTATCCCGAAAAAGTACAGTATTCCTGTAGGATACTGTATTTACGCGGGCGGAGCCGCGGGCAAATATGTATGGTATAAAAGTATTAAATACATCCCGTTGCCTGGTCCCCGTAACACAAGTTCTTTGTATACTTACCACGGGGTCAGATAAACGTAGTGTGTGGGGTCCATAGATATTATTATAGTCATATATGTATTCAATTAAAAAGGGGATTATTATAGTCTTGTGAAGTGTGATAATATTTGTTTTTATTGTAAAACGACCGCTAATCCAGCCGACAAATTGCTATACTTAATAAGTATTATTATGGGCTTATTAAAATGTAATTGCTTTTATGTTAAGATAGAACTAATATCGCTTGCATGTACAGTTTGTATGAACTATCACAGACGGCAAGCAGACGGCTATAGATCCTACTATTATACTATTATAAATAGGAAAGTTTGTGAGGATGGATGGATAGATGGATGTTTGTTACTCTTTCAAGCAGAAATTACAGTACGGATTGTCATGAAATATGGAATGCAGTTAAAGTAAGTATATTAGTTAAAGTAAGTTTAAGTTCTGGATTAAATAAAACGCAGGATACTTTTTATCCCGAAAAAGTACAGAGAAAGCATTCTATCCCACGGGATCGTGTATTAACGCAGGCGAAGCCGTAGGCAACAGCTAGTACGATTATAAATGGGAAAGTTTGTGAGGATGATTGGATAGATGGATGTTTGTAACTCTTTCAAGCAAAAACTACTGAACAGATTTTGATGAAATTTGTCCCGGAAAAAGTATAGTGTTCCCGTGGGGATACTGTATTTATGCGGGCGGAGCCGCTGTCAAAATCTAGTACTATATATTTTCATATTTTACATACTATAATATGAAATATATCCAGGCATATCAACTATAATAGATAATATGCTAAGCTATAATATGTAACAACTAGCACTTGTAAATTACCTATCGTAGATCAAAGAGAATGTAATTATACTTCGTACGTATTATGCCAAATTCACGACTACAATTTTAATAAGCTTGTAAATTTATAAAACTTATTCCAGGTAACCAGAGTTATCATAGTATATTTAATAATTAATATTGTTAAAACTGGTTGTTATCACATTAACAAATTATAGTTAAACGTAAGGGTTAATAATATTTTTAACATAAATATAATATGTAAATAGATATAAACCTAGGAATAATAGTAGCCTGATAGAAATATTCGAAAAAAGAAAATTTCAAAAGTATGTATTGAATTAAAATTCTTTATTATCGTGTGAATTTAAATTTGAATTCAATACTATCAGACAGAATGTCGAACTCTGTTAAAACTGAAATTATATTACGAAACCCTGAAAAAGTTTCGTAAAATTCTCCAAAAAATGATACCAAAAGTTTTTCTTTACGTACATAAGCGATAATAATCCTAGGTAAACTCTCAAACGAACAACCTCAGATTCACAATGAGTCTTTAGTGAATTGGGAATTTATTACCTACATGTAAAAATGTAGTATTTCTAAACAAATACCTACCTACCGGTCATAAATTTTATGCATTTTAATTTAATAGCGTACACCTATTACGTAGGTAAAAATATTTTGACGTGGCATTGCAGAATATTATCACTGCGGTGAATGCCTGCAGTGCTGCATAATGATACGAACCAGGTAGTGTTGACTGTTGATATCAAGTAGGTACTTACACTACGTATATACTACTGGCCCTTTAGTCAAGATGCCATTGCTAATTGGGTATTTGCCTACGTGTAATTTTTTTAAGGTTTTAATACATAACTGTGGATAGTATATAGTATAGTGTAATATTCACAGCTAGGTATTAAAACATGTAGTTTTGTAATTAGGAGCATTTCTAAGAGTCATAAAAGATGGAATATTTTTTTACAACATAAGTGTAAAAAACTACACAGTTAGTTTATTTACATCAAAATATATAAAAATATTAACTGTAAATTTTGTTCATTATTATGTATTGTACAATGTACATTACATTTCGTAGCAACTTACAAGCGTACCAAATCCAAAATCGATTAAATTCATTGTGCAGTAACTTTTTGATACAAGTAATTTGGTGGCGGCGCTAATACTACAGGTGGCGCTGTGGTCGAAATTTGAATTTGAATTTTCAAGTTTCAACTGTTTTAGGGTTCTTTTGCCAGTTGTCTCTTAGTTACGCAAAAACTTTATGTACCTATATATTGTCTATTCTAAATATTGGCAATTATGTCAAACCTACTGTTATTATACAAACGCATGGTAGTGTGAGTCAGGTAGCGTGTGTATCTATATTTTAATTAATTTTATGTATGTATGTATGTATGGAATGTATGCACACCTTCCTAGTTTCTTCACATGAACTTTATCTGTGCTAAATTTTGTACTCCTCCTTTCGTAAAATTCTCGTAAAATTATACTAAAAGTTGTTTCTTCACGTAGATAAGCGATAATAATCCAAGGTAAAGTCTCAAACGAACAGCATCAGATTCGCAATGAGCCTTTAGTGAATTAGGTATTTTCGTATATGTAAAAATTCAGTTTTTATAAATAAATTACAAATAATAAGGTATTACAACTTTATTTAAGTTAAAATAATTAGGATTTTATGTGTAGTTTTGTAATTATATGCATTTCAAAGTCGCAATAATGTTGAGATATTTTTTACAACATAAGTGCAAAACACTACATAATTAGTTTACTTACATCAAATGTGACGTGGATGTGAATGAGCTTATAAATACGCGCAAACTTCGGAGATATCAGAAATGCTGTACATATTATGACCATAAATTTCGTAGCAGCTTACAAACTGACTCAACTGACAAGCTCACACTTTTGTATGGGGGGTTTTCGCAAAATTCACAAAAGTGCTTCAAACAATCCCCAATTTCTTCAAAAATATTCACTTTTAGTATACTATTATCTTTGGTATTAGCTTACTACTGGCAGCCTGAACTGAAGCATTGTACTTTTTCGGGATCAAAAGTATCCTATGTTTTAATCCAGAGCTTACCATTCCGAATTTCATTGAAATCCGTTCAGTAGTTTTTGCATGAAAGGGTAAAAAATACCCATCCATCCTCACAAACTTTCATATATATAATAGTAGTAGCCTATTCATTTATGTAATAAAAAATTACAGGCCCTATGCCCTATTAGGTTGACGAGTAATAAATCGAGACGAGAAACGATCAAAAATGTATAGTATTGACGTATCGCTATGTCACTTAGCGAACGTTATGCCCACCCCATATATTTGCAATTTCGAAGATTGTCATTGTAATTAACGATGGCATGTTGGCTAAGCCCTCTGGTAAATGATCTTCTGAAATAAATTATATAATTTGAGATGATTAAATTGGGTTTTCGATGTGGGAATCGGAAAACCGGTTCAGTGTCTTGTTACAAAAAAAAAAAATACATAGTTCAGTAAGTAGCTACGACGTAGTGACCGCTACATCGTAACGTCTGCTACATCAAAGCGACTGCTACATCGTAGCGGCTACTACATCGTAACGTCTGCTACATCAAAGCGACTGCTACATTGTAGCGGCTACTACATCGTAACGTCTGCTACATCAAAGCGACTGCTACATCGTAGTGGCTACTACATTGTAACTTATTTATTTTATTTATTTATTTATTATGAAAACCAACAGCTTAATACAAATAATTTCTTAAGATTAGTATTTTACAAAGAAATAGCCAATAACAGGTTTCCCATAATTAACAATAGTGCTAACGTGAAAAGATGAATGATAATTTAAAAGTAAGAAATGTCAATAGTGATTCTTAAAAAAAAAAAATGGTTTACAATTTTAATTTAAAAAAAAAGTATACAGTAACTCTTCCTATGAGTTAAATTAAAATTTTACAGCTACCATGTAGATTAGGAATTTGTAAAAACAATACCTGTATCATTGTAGCAGTAGATACTACCCCAATAACACAGCAAACAAGCAATTAATATTTTATGAGTCATCATTTTAGGGATTTTATTGTTTTTATTATATTATTTTTGAAATTAACTTTAGAGCTAGTAAAAAGATCAACGTCACTAAAGTATTTATTATATGATCGAGCGATTCGTGTCAGGACCGAGTTATGTGCATAGGTGGTGTGATGCATTGGAACATGTAGTAGAGTGGTGTTACGGGTTCGATATTGGGGGGTTCGAAATGCGATGTTTGAGACAAGGTCAATGCAGTCTACCCTACTATTTATAAGATCATACAGAAAACCCATATCGAGGACAATGCGTCTGTGTTCCAGAGTCAACATATCATACTCGGCGCAAGCGTCTTCATACGTGTTAAAGTATTTGCGGTTACGATAGTTAAGATGGGATATGAACTTTTTTTGTATTCTTTCTAGTCTGGACTTATAAATAATGTAATGAGGAGACCAAATAGGGCAACTATATTCTAAGATACTTCTTACAAAAGCGGAATAGACAGACTTGAGAGCTGTAATGTTTGTGAATGGTTTACAACTGCGGAGAACAAAGCCAAGATTTTTGTGTGCTTTGGTTATTATTTTTTCGATATGATCAGAAAACATCAACTTGGTATCTAAAAAAACACCTAGATCCCTAACACCTCGTTTCCTTGGAATTACGCTACCATTAAAGTTGTAATATTGGGTAATAGGTTTTTGTTTACGAGTAAAAGTTATACACTCACATTTGCTCGAGTTAACTGTAATGTTGTTCATTATATAATACGCAAATAAATTATCGAGATCTTTTTGAAGTAATAAACAGTCTTGAGCTGTGGTAATTTTACAAAAAATCTTTTTATCGTCCGCATACATTAGATATTTAGAGTGTTTTATGATTGAACCTATGTCATAAAGATACGAGTTGTATAGGAGTGGACCTAAATGTGAGCCTTGAGGTACCCCAGTTAGAACATTAATGAAATTCGAGCGATAACCACCCATCACTACAGCCTGAGATCGGTTTGAGAGATATGACTCTACCCACCGTAACAGGTCACCATGAATGCCGAGTGCAAGCAGTTTGTGGAGGAGAATAACATGGTACACACGATCGAAGGCTTTCTCAAAGTCCGTGTAGACCACATCAATCTGCCCACCACGATCCATATTCTCTAATATATAATTGGTAAAACAGGCCAGGTTAGTTGTCGTTGAGCGGCCTTTTAAGTAACCATGTTGCTGATTGGGTATAGAACGGTATAAAACGGGATAGATATAGTTGTATACAATTTTTTCCAGTGCTTTAGCCGGTATATTTAGAATAGATATTCCTCTGTAGTTCTTCATGTCCACGCGCGACCCCTTTTTATGTATGGGTACTATTTGCGCGGCCTTCCATTTACGTGGGAAGATACCTTCTCGTAGGGAACGATTAAATAATATTGCTAACGGTAGAGAAAGTGAGTCGGAGCATCGTGACCAGAATATGGCAGGAAGGCCATCACAGCCGGCGCCCTTGTTGATGTCTAAAGATTTTAAAATTTTTGATACTGTCGAGTTTGTTGTTTGTACGTTCGATACAACGTCTGTGCATGAAGGCAACGATTGATATGAAGTACAGATATCAGAAGGCTTACCAAATACGCTTTGGAAAAAAGAACTAAAGGCATCGCATATTTCTTTACCGTCTGTATAATCCACTCCGTTTAGGTTTAATTTTTTAGGATAAGCTGAGCCTCCACGCAATGCTTTTATGTAAGTCTAAAATAGCTTCGGATGGTTTTTTAAATTGCGCTCGCAGTTTTGTAGTATAGTCCCTAAAACATTTCCTTTGTATCAGACGTTCTCTCGACCTCAACAATGAAAATTCGTCGTAGTCCAATTTATTCCTATACTTTTTCCACCGTATATGTGCTTTGGATTTTTCTTTTATAATGTTTATAAGGGCAGGAGAGTACCACCTTGAATATGAGCGCTTGCCCGAGCTACGACTGATAGGAACATATAACTTAACGCACTCGTTGATAGTATCGTACATAAAGTCGACAGCTTCATCCAAGGTGCCCGTAGATAGTGCAGACGACCAATCTTGTTCCATGAAGTAGTCGTTAATCGATGAGTAAGGCGCCTTTCTAAAATTATACCTTTCAGTAGCGACCTCACGTAATGGTGTTACATTTAAATCCAACACGGTGAATATAAACGAAGGGTGAGCACGGTCTTCATTGAGAAGGGGTTTAGAAACTGGGATTAGATGTACTGGAAGATTTGAGAATACTAAATCTAATGTGTTATTGGAACTATTTTTTAAGTAATTGTATTGTTGAAGGCCATAAAAAGCTAGTGAGTCTATAAATTTGGTACCGGAAGCTTGGACCTCCACCGACCCTTTCCTAATCGAGGAGCTACCATATTCATCCCAATAAACACAGGGCAGATTAAAATCTCCAATTATTATGAAATTATCATCTGGACTGAGTTCTGCCATGTCGGTAACGGTTTTAATGACTGTATCCAAGTCGGTAGGCAGACTCCTAGGATTTGGTGGAACATAAACAACGCATAAGATCAGGTCCGATGTCGAGGAGCACGCACTAGATGGAATAGTAACCCAAAGCATCTCCGTGATGGGGCAGGCGCGCGCGCGCGGCACGGCGGCCAGCGCGCGGCGCACCAGCACGGCGACGCCGCCACCCAGGCGCTTGCCGCTGGCAGCCGGGTCGCGGTCGGCGCGGAACACGTCGTACCTGTCGTCGCACAGCTCGCCGTCGAATACACCGTCGTGCAACCACGTCTCAGTCAGAACTATTACGTCGTAGTTGTTACTTAAAATGCTAAGTCTTAGGTCCTCGCATTTGGTTCTTAAACCTCGAACGTTTTGGTAGTAAAAATTTAAAGAAAAAGAAGCCATTTGTAATATTAATTAAAACCAGAAGTCATGCGTAAGTATAATACGAGTATTAAAGAAAATAGTACATTATGAATGTGTATATCCGTGAGAAAAATATTTGTATTTATATCGATTAACGACAAAATATTAATCAATAAAATTGTATAAATACCCAAGCGTAGTTTTAAAATATGTTCAATAACGTCTGCTACATCAAAATGACTGCTACACCGTAGCGGCGACTACATCGTATCTTATGCTACATCAAAGCGACTGCTACACCGTAGCGGCTACTACATCGTAACGTCTGCCACATCAAAGCGACTGCTACATCGTAGTGGCTACTACATTGTAACGTCTGCTACATCAAAGCGACTGCTACATCGTAGCGGCTACTACATCGTTACGTCTGCTACATTAAAGCGACTGCTACATCGTAGCGGCTACTACATCGTAACGTTTTCTACATCAAAGCGACTGCTACATCGTAGCGGCTACTACATCGTAACGTCTGCTACATCAAAGCGACTGCTACATAATAACGTCTGCTACATCAAAGCGACTGCTACATCGTAGCGGCTACTACATCGTAACGTCAGCTACATCAAAATGACTGCTACATCGTAGCGGCTACTACAACGTAACGTCTGCTACATCAAAGCGACTGCTACATTGTAGCGGCTATTGCATCGTAACGTCTGTTACATCAAAGCGACTGCTACATCGTAACGTCTGCTACATTAAAGCGACTACTATATCGTAGTGAATGCTATATCGTAGCTACTGATTCATCGTAGCGCCTGCTACGTCGTAGCTATGAGCTACATAAAGTCTGTAACACACAGTGAGGATTCCGTAGACTCATAGATTGCGTATAGACTTTATTTTTGGCAGCATAAAATAAAAATAAAATATTATGGTATTAATGGGTGGCTGCTGTGAAATACATGTGAAGTGGAGATTAAACTTTTTTCTCATTTTGTCCCATTGTGTGGGAATCTTTTAATAGGTCTTTTGAAATAAAGGTGAGGTTTCATACACGACTTTTTTATAAATTGAATCTTCTTTTAGTAATCGGCCTACAAAGTGGTTAACAAGTTGCCCCCCCCCCCCCCCCCCCATATTTTTAGAAACTTGTAAGTTTCCATGCTGATAGATCTTGCAAAATTTTCTTTAGGATAATTATTAGGTCATTACATATGAAATTGGCGCTGTGTAAAGGAGGAATATAAAGTAGATTTTTTTAAACATAATATTTTTATTTAATCAAAGTATATTACCACTCACATTATATCAAAGTATATACCGTTGCTGTCTATGCACTTTTGCCATCTCATAGGTAGTTCATTGATTCCTTTACTAAAAAAACCATCAATAAAATATTTGAAGGCGCTTTGGACTGCCCCATCGGAGTTGAATTTTTTCCCTTGCAAGAAGTTATCCAAATTTCGAAAAAAATGATGATCTGTTCGAGCAAGGTCCGGGGAGTGCGGTGGATGTCTTAGACATTCCAATTGAAGCTTCTCTAATTTGGTAGCCGTCTGTTGTGCAGTTTGTGTTCTAGCATTGCCCTGAAGCAGCAGTCCTGAAGAAGCAGCAGAGCGAATGACCAACTTCGGTTTTTTAGCAGCTAGCTCTTCCATTATGATTTGCAGTTGCTGGCAATAGACATCTGGCATAATCGTCTGGCCAGATTTATGAAAGCTGTAGTGAATGGCACTGGCACTAGTCCACCAAACGCTCACAAGAAACTTTTTTTGAGTAAATTTTCGCTTGGGGCAGGCTTTGGTTGGTTCGCCATTGCGATGAGCGTTTCCGATTATCGTACAGGATCCACTTTTAATCACAGTTTCACTTTATTATTATGCCGGTTGAGTAATGTAACGCAGCAGTCGACGCGCGTTTGTCGGTTTGCTGCACTCAATTCATGAGGTACCCACTTATCCCCAATCCGAGGTATCCCAATTTGCTTCAAGTGGATTAAAACAGTTTTATCATTAACACTGCAGCCTGCAGCTAACTCGAACGTGGTTTGCGATGGATCCGCTTCCACAATAGCCTTCAATACTTCATTATCAACATTGGTCTCCGGCCGTCCACGGGGCTTGTTCTACAGGTCGAAATTTCCAGAACGAAAACGTTGGAACCTAAAACGCACTGTGCGACACCGCTGCCATTATTATAACGCCGCCATACACATCATTAATCCTTCGAGCCGTTTCTGCGGCATTGGTGCCACGGTGGATCTCGTACTCGAAAATAATACTATATTTTAAGTTTTCCATTTTGTAAACAGACGCAAAGAATTACGGTTTTCGAAACACAAATGAAGGAGTAAATAGCGGTGTTTTGATATTGGAATTTCTAAACAAAGAACATATATTTGAAATAAAAGTGGCCAGTACGACAAAACGCCAATGTCATATGTAAGGACCTAATATTTTGAACAGAATCGGTCTGTAAACAAATCGCTGTACCTATGACAATATTGATTTTTAGCATACTATTTCTTTCGGTAAAGTTACTCGTATTTAAGAGTGCTATTCATTTATGAAATAAAAAAATTAGCCGTCTAGCCTATTATGATGATGATCAGCAACTTACAGTAAGTTTTTGTAAAGTGTCTGAATTGTGTAAATCTGTGAAGAAATTTGATGTGCCAGAAAGTAATACCTTCTCGTATAAATTATAGAAGGTCCCAATAAGTAGATACTTACTTTAATGTTTCTGTCTTTGGTACGTTGGAAAAGCCACTTGACAGACACAGACGCATTTTTTAATAGCTTATCCGTTATGGGAATATTTTTATAAGTATGGTGCTAAGTGTTAAAATATCTACGACGTTTTAAATCGACGACCTCTGTGGCTCAGTGGTTAGCGCATTGGTGCTCAAGCCGGAGGTCGAGGGCTCGAATCCCGCTAGGTAACAAAAAGTTTTCTGCATTTCTGAGTCATGGATGAGTATTATACATTATATATTTCATATATAATGTCCATAATCAGTGTCCAAACTTTCAGGAGTGACTATACTCTTGATTATTAACAGATATTGATAGATTTATTTTATTGACTTTTACTATGGGACCAACTTTCCTACTTGAAAAAAAAATCAGCTGTTTCCTGATATATAATACTATACTTATATGTAAAAATCTTATATGTAGAGTATAAAAAGTATTAAATAAATTTCCGTTGTCTGGTACCCGAGACAGACGTACATATAGACGTGGTGTGAAAGCATCCATAAATATTTTATTATTATTATTATCTACACAAACACATTTCTATATTTCAATATTTATATATATGAAGAATCGGTTACTGGTGCACAGTACCAATACAAGGGTGAAGCAAATTTGCACTTACCGCTTTATGGCCAGTATGACCCGGTTTTGCGATATCTTTCTCGAATGTAGGACAAATATCTTTAAAAACGTTCATTTTCACCGCAAGATTTATTTCAAATGAACGCTCTTATTATATTCACACTTCTTTATGGCCATAATTAGGCAAGTTTCTGGATCGTATTTTACTTCTTATTTTCAGTGGTGTTTAAAGGCTCCTTATAAAGGATATTTTTTCATCCCTATGCCAGATTTACATGGGTGACTTATGTTGCACGATTTTTGACGCACGGCAAAAATCGACCGTCTAAATGGCAGTTTGCCATTTACGCGCGTCACCCGTGTAAATCCCACATAAGAATGACTAAGTAGAAATTAGAGTTTTTGGCCAGTAACTGGCCAGTTGAACTACACTTAAACTATGAACTGGCTAGTACACTATCGAGTAACTGTCTAGTAACTGGCCAGTTTTACTAGATATCAAATAAAACATGGCTACTTTAAGAAAACGGACAGCTCTCAATTAATATACTCAATTTTTTAAATTACTTACACTGCTTTTGATACTTATTGGAGTTAATATTACATATAGGTTACAGTGAAAAAAAAAAGAATAAACATCCATCCACACTAGCATACGTAGAAGATCAGTGCGACCAATGCTTACTACTTAGTTGTAGGTGGCGCAATTTCTAGTTTTTATCTAGTTTCGCTGGCCAGATACTGGATATGCATGCTGGCCAGCAGGGCAATCGCGCTATTGTTTACCGTTGGAAATCAGGTTCAAATCTGCTTTAGTTGTAATTCAGTTTCGGTTCGGTTCCGTTGCGTCTGATCAGATTTCAGTATCGCACTCTCCTTTCAAACGTACCTCAACCTCATACGAAACTCGAACGAAACTTTCGACAGACATTAGATCCTTCACGAAACGATCCTAAAGCGAACCTAATGATAGGTCTTTACCTATGAAATTTCCGTTCTGCAGAACTGGCCATTTCAAATCAAAATAATTTTTGTTTGGCTAAGAATTCTAATTTCAAATTAATTTTATTTTAAAAACATGGAATTATTTTTCCAAAAATAGTCATTTGTTTATTGATTAGTGTTACATTTTCATCGCATTTCAATCTTTTTCGTCATCATGGATACGTTAAAAAATCGAGTAATTATGGAATATGAGTACCGTCGTGGCAGCAACGCGGCACAAGCGGAACGCAACATCAACGACGTTTAAGGAGCTAACACTACAATCCAACGCACCACCTGTTATTGGTTTGCTCGCTTCCGTTCTGGAAATTTCGACCTGAAATATGAACCTCGCGGTCGTCCGAAGACTTTGGTCGCCAATGACGAATTAAAGGCGATTGTGAAAGCTGATGATACACAATCTACGGCTGAATTAGCAGCAGCTTTCGACGTTAGCGTCAAAACAATATTGGTCCATTTGCGTCAAATTGGCAAGGTAAAAAAGCTTGACAAATGGCACGAACTCAATGATCGCCAGCGCGAAGTACGCGTCGAGACGTGCCTTGCATTGCTCGACAGACACACAAATAAAGGAATTGAATCGCATTGTTACCTGCGATGAAAAATGGATTCTGTTTGATAACCGCAAGCGCTCAGCAAGTTGGTTGGATCCTGGTTCAGCACCTAAAAATGCCCTAAGCGAAAACTTACCCCTAGAAAAGTGATGGTCACTGTTTGGTGGTCTAGCGCCGGTGTGATTCATCACAGCTTCTTACCAAACGGGGTGAGCATTACTGCAGATGTGTACTGTGAAGAACTGAACACAATGATGGAGAAGCTGGCACATCTCCAACCAGCATTGGTCAATCGCTCGTCTCCGCTGCTCCTGCACGACAACGTGCGACCTCATACTGCACACCAGACGGTCTCCAAGTTGCAAGAACTGGGGTTGGAAGCTCTTCGTCATCCGTCCTGCTCACCAGACCTTGCGCCTACAGACTACTACTTTTTCCAGAATTTAGATAACTTCTTGGCGGGAAAATAATTCAATACCCGAGAGGCAGTACAAAATGCCTTTGAAGAATTTGTTGTCTCCCGTCCAGCTGATTTCTTTAAGAAGGGCATCAATAAACTGCCACTGCGTTGGCAAAGATGTATTGATTGCATGGGTGATTACTTCGATTAATACAAATAAAAAATACATGAAAAAAATTCGTCAATTTCATAGGTAAAGACCTAATATTTGTGTAAATATCTATGATTTTAGCATAAATGAGCATTGCTTGCACACTCCCACTAGTTGATTGTGGTCTATGGGTGTTTGTCAAAGACATCACCGATGCCACCATAATTAAAAGAAGAAGAAGAGTTTTGCCGGGGAGTTCAATGGGTGACGTTGTAGAATTCGTATTTCTTCATATATTTGTGTTATTTCGGTTCTTAATGTGTAATATTGGTAGAATATTAACCATTAAATATTCGTTAACGTGCACAAGTGTGGGCAAGGGGTACAACTTCTAAAAACGTGCTATTTTGTGTCCCGCCAATACTCCCTAGGAACTTTCAGTAAAGCTTCTACCATTTTACTAAATCGACTGACATGACTTATGGACTGTACGGACTATATATTTGGACTTTGACTAGACTTTAGACGTGACGACTTAGGAATACGGTGTTGAAAATTGAAACGAAAGTTCTATTTCCCGCCTTTTTAACTTGACACTGGCAAATGGTTATAACCATTTGCCAGTGTCAAGCCGATGCCATATTTAAAAAAAAAAAAAAGTGGCTTGAACGCAAGTTTGGTGGCACGTTAGGTGCCACTTTTTTAATTAGGGCTCTTGTTAATGCCTTTGAATGACGGTACCTTTTAATGAACATAGAATCGTATAGGATAACGAAAAGGCATTTCTTTTTATGCGATCACTAAAATTTTCGCGTCTGGATACAGCTCGAGCCATTGTTGTGTCAAAGTTAGAAATATCATATACATTTATCGATAAATTCATTTTCACCTTATATTCCCAACAATTTAACACACCAAAACAAGAAACTTTTCAGAAACGTGTGAGAAAAAGTAGCATCGTATAAACTTTTTATTTTGTCAGCGTTTGCGCTTGGGCTGTGGTGCGGCTGCGTTCCAACTATCTGTCAAAACGTTAGCGCGATACCGAATCATTAAAAAAGTTGAGAAACGTTCACGGTTCGTTTGCGGTTCAACTGAAAAAACTTAGCGCGATTGCCCTGCAGTTACTAGGTTTGATCGCTGGCCAATTACTAGATATAATCGAGTAAAACTTAGATATTTTCTACTAGGGGCAACAAGCGTGGTAGAATTATATAACAAATTTCATGCCACATCTATACTTAATCTTATAAAGAGGAAATATTTGTTGGTTTGTATGTTTGTTTGTCTCTTTGCATTGAATATGCTCTGAAGCTACTGGACCGATTTTATGAAATTTGGCACAGACATAGAGTAGACCACGGAGAAGGACATAGACAACTTTTTATCGCGGAAAAATGCATGGTTCTTCGGGATTATCTTTTGCGCATACGAAAACGCTGGAAATATCTAGTATAATATATACAATATACATAGATGCCCTAAAACTGTTTATATACTCTGTTAAAAACTCCAATTCTCGTAATTAACTTATACTTCCATTTTTTTTAATTACAATCTGAATCTTATACTGATTTTCGGAGTTTGGACCAATCAAAGCGGGTTTGACGTTTATGAGAATACCATTTTGCAGTTTTAACATATTATCAGGACTGGATCGTAACTTTTATTTATTTATTTATAGCCACACACATACTCGTATCTATCATTACAGGTAACCTAATACAATAGATGAATGAAACTTACAATAATAATTAAAAATAAAAACACGATATAAATTGTTTTAAACACTTACGGATTGTGTCGCGGTGCACTTTTCTTTCTACTTTCTACTTCTTCACGGCTACTTTCCAGCAGCCGTGGTCACTGAAGGACTGAGGTGGCAATTGTCCTATTTGTTGAAGTTGTTCAAAGGTCCCGACAAAATTCAGTAGCACAGACTGTGCTATTGCAGGATTTAATTAGGAGAACCGACCTTCAGATCGAACTATTTTACCTAAAAAAGTCAATAGGCACTAAAATGCTACAAATTTAAATGTAACTTATTTCCGTGTAATAAAGTTCAATTTCATCTTTTCATAGGTCTGAACAGAGTAATGAGTATGTAATTACATTTTTCTGTAAACTTATCGAATATCTATACAATCTTTGTCATGGCTCGACGGCTCCCGTTTACTGTCTACTATTTACTTTATAATATTTTATATTTGAAGTGATTTCAGTCGTTTGATGTCACCATAAAACAAATGGATGAAAACATTAGTTTTATTCGCAATGAAAATTTAAGCGTTCTCGTTAACATCGGCGGTACTGCGAGTAAATGCGTACTTTTTTTTTCCATTAGTGGAGGAAGTTTTGCTGAAAAATTATATTACTCAGAGTATAATTATGGTATAAGCTAAATAAGTATACCGAAAACATGATTATTATTTATTAGTTAGTTGAAAACAAATGTGCGAGCTTAGGCTAACAGATGCCGTAAATACCATTATCTATACAACTGTTGGTACTAATATCGAGCACTTATATTAATATAGAGTAAAAACATGTTTTTTGTTGTAAAACATGTTTTTACTAAAAAAAGGGGGAGGGGTCCCTCTAAAATATTTATTTTATTCAGTTTTTATTGTTGTTAAAATACACCATCTGTAAAAATTTCAACTGTCTAGCTATCACGGTTCAAGAGATCACAGACGGACGAACAACGAAATCTCAGTAATGGGGTCTCGTTTTTAATCTTTGGTTACGGAACCCTGAAAAAGAAGAAATATTTTATTCACTTTAGTCAGTAGTCAGTACGTATTGATGATGATGATGATGCATATTTTTTTCTTCAAGTGATATTCCTGTCGTTTCCCATTCCATAAAAATCACATTTAAAATACCGCCAAAAAGTCTTTAATCTCCAAAATCTTTATGAGGGAATACCCCGAGAATTCTAATTAAATTTCCCAAGAGGTCGCGGGGTTGAATAGGTGCCATCTTAAAACGCGATCCCCTTCAACGGAATTTGAACCATACGTCTTTAATTTAGTGTTCAAATTGATTGAGCAGATGTAATCAGTGGTATAATCTTTTAAATTACGCAGAGTACCTGCCAAAGAAAAGTTACAAGTACGAGATAATGTTGGAGTTAAGACGAAGATAATTGTCTGTATTTTTAGACCCCGACGAAAATAGAGGGGTGTTATAAGTTTGGCCTGTCTGTCTGTGTGTGTATGTGTCTGTTCGTGGCATCGTAGCTCCCAATCGGATGAAACGATTTTGATCTAGTTGTTTTTGTTTGAAAACACCGCCGAGGGATCTGTGCGGTTTGGACTGCGGATCAAACTGTGCTAGTCACGACTAAAATTCGTAACGGTTTGGACTGCCGGCGTCTTACATAATACGTTAAAAATACGTCAGAGCGTGCAGTTTAAACTGTGGCAAATGCGCTGTCATCGACATGCCAGATCGGACTGTGAACGGGTTGGATCGGCGCGTGCTATTTCCCGCGGTCACAACTGTACGTGTGACGGGCGCTATTGTCATCATTAATTGTGTCTCATCTAGTTCACAGGCTGAAATGTTAAGTGTTATTTCCTGCCGTTATTTACCATTTCTGGACGTCATAGGTCGTTGGAGGCGGTTAAGATAGACATTTCAATTCTGAACGTATTTCTTTGCCAGGAACAGGAAATCTTTCCACAAATCGTAGTATGCTAGGAGAGCTACTCGTCAACTGTTGAAGTAACTATTGTATTAATTGTAAGTGGAAAAACTGGGCGGGTTGGCCGCAGCCTGCCGCAATGCGTTCGATAGTAAACTGCGCAAATTAAAACACGATTATAGTTTTATTTTGCAAGCTCGAGCAGTTATCGTCGAGAATATATAGCTCCCTACACCGATGTCGGTGACGGTGGCCGGTTTCATTGAAACCAGGCCAACTACGCGGGTGTTATTTTAAAGTGTCCAAGTGCAATACACAAGGGCACTCTTTCTTCCTTTTAGTCTCGAAACGTAGTAGGATAGATAGGCGACGACGGCGAGAGATCAGGCGCAGGACCGACTTTTTACATGGCCATCCGACGCATGGATCATCTTTCTTGTCAGACAATCAGGTGATCGGCCTGCATTGTCCTAACCAAACTTGGAAAAAACATTTTTTGTTGTTCCCACGCGGGAATCGAACCCACGACCACGACACGACGAGGTCGAGAGCCAAGCTCTAAACTTGTGGATCCTAGACCACTGGTCGAGAACATTGTGACACATGGCACAGGCTACGCTACAAATACATAATATTAGGTCTTTACCTATGAAATTTCCGTTTTGTATGAATAAATTTAAACGAATTTTTTTCATGTATTTTTTATTTGTATTAATCGAAGTAATCACCCATGCAATCAATGCATCTTTGCCAACGCAGTGGCAGTTTATTGATGCCCTTCTTAAAGAAATCAGCTGGACGGGAGGCAACAAATTCTTCAAAGGCATTTTGTACTGCCTCTCGGGTATTGAATTTTTTTCCCGCCAAGAAGTTATCCAAATTCTGGAAAAAGTAGCAGTCTGTAGGCGCAAGGTCGGGTGAGTAGGGCGGATGACGGAGAGCTTCCAAGTTCTTGCAACTTGGAGACCGTCTGCTGTGCAGTATGAGGTCGCGCGTTGTCGTGCAGGAGCAGCGGAGACGAGCGATTGACCAATGCTGGTTGGAGATGTGCCAGCTTCTCCATCATTGTGTTCAGTTCTTCACAGTACCACATCTGTAGTAATGCTCACCCCGTTTGGTAAGAAGCTGTGATGAATCACACCGGCGCTAGACCACCAAACAGTGACCATCACTTTTCTAGGGGTAAGTTTTCGTTTAGGGCATTGTTTAGGTGCTGAACCAGGATCCAACCAACTTGCTGAGCGCTTGCAGTTATCAAACAGAATCCATTTTTCATCGCAGGTAACAATACGGTTCAAAATTCCTTCATTTGTGTGTCTGTTGAGCAGTGCAAGTACGTCTCGACGCGTACTTTGCGCTGGCGATCATTGAGTTCGTGGGGCCATTTGTGAAGCTTTTTTATATTATTTGACGCTAACGTCGAAAGCTGCTGCTAATTTAGCTGTAGATTGTGTATCATCAGCTTCCACAATCGCCTTTAATTCGTCATTGTAGACCAAAGTCTTCGGACGACCGCGAGGTTCATTTTTCAGGTCGAAATTTCCAGAATGGAAGCGAGCAAACCAATAAAAGGTGGTGCGTTGGTTTGTAGTGTTAGCTCCGTAAACGTCGTTGATGTTTCGTGCCGCTTGTGCCGCGTTGCTGCCACGACTGTACTCATATTCCATAATTACTCGAATTTTTAACGTATCCATGATGACGAAAAAGATTGAAATGCGATAAAAATGTAACACTAATCAATAAACAAATGACTACTTTTGGAAAAAGAATTCCATGTTTTTAAAATAAAATTAATTTGAAATTAGAATTCTTAGCCAAACAAAAATTATTTTGATTTGAAATGGCCAGTACTGCAGAACGGCAATTTCATAGGTAAAACCTATTATATCACATACCGTCTAAGGGCGAATCATTGTGTGTAGTATATAGAGTTAAATTTTGAATCGCTACCTGAAAAGTGCGTGCTGCGCCTTACCCTAAGGGGAAGATAAAGTCTTCTCAGATTACCAGTGCTGAAGTCATGGATCTCTCGAAATTAGGAGGTGTAAGCTGTAGTTAACTATGATAGCTTTGTGCAGTTCGGCAGACAGGGCTTCGAAGAATGTTACTTTTTAACCGATTTCCATAAAAGAAGGCGGTTATAGGTTCGGCTGGATATATATTTTTTTGTTTGTTCAATGATTACTCTGCCGTCTGTGGACCGATTTTCAAAATCCTTTTTTTTGGCTGTATAATACCAATTTGGTCCTTTTGATATCAACCTTAAGATGGGAATCATGAGGAATAACGCCTATTTAGTCCAATACCCGGGACTCGAATTTGATCGAAACCATCCAGTTTAATGTTTTCTTTTAACTTATTTACATAAAAAATATGTAGGGACCTACGAAAAGTTCAGTAAACTACGATAATATAAACGAAACTAGAAATCTTTTTCATAAAATGTTCATGTAAAAGCGCCGTGGGCCGTGTACAATTCAATTGTGTCCAAAAAAGGTTTCAGGAAATGGCTTTATATTGTTACATGTTGTTTGAATTTCGAACGGTTTGTTAATATAAATCATATTCAAACATAGAATGCATGTTTGTAATAGAGCGCACATAGACAATAGTCGCATTTTTGATCATAAGCAAATACAAGCCGTATTTGTGTGTACTGCAGTCAACTTTTTCTACTTACTTCATTATCAAAAGTTAATAGAATCAAGCGTTACTTTGCGGAAATCCATAGCATATAATTACTAAGCTAATTGTGTGATATAAAGAGGGAGATGCTTTAAGCATGCTTATGTACTAACACATTTGTTCGTAAGTTGTGGGTATTTTTTCGCGGGATATTGATAAATAATGAATGACTAGATAAATGATGATGATATTATAATATATGAATCCAATCCAATTGTATGCTTCATTTTCATTGATATATCCCACCAAATTTTGGAACCACAACTGGAAAGAAAAACCCAGTAGACTAAAATCAAAGTCTAATACCCTAATACCACAGAGAACTAAGGGTAATTTTACAAAGACACGCGACGCGGCGCGCACTTTTTAATAGCCATACAAAATCGGAATACGCGCTTCATGTTATCTACATATATTATTACGTCATCATCAAGCAGCGTCGCCCTTTATAATACTACCTAGCTTTTGCGTGCGACTCACGATGACGACGGGTTCACATTGCACCCCCATGGGGGATGAATTTCGAAAATTCCTTTTAAACGCATTTCTACGTCATAATAACTATCTGCGTACCTAAATTCGACGCAATCCGTCCAGTGATTGCTATTTGAATATACAAACCCCCATTTTTGGACTTTCACCACTTTATGGGGACAAATAAAAAAAGGGTTAAATTCCATAGTTTATGTATCCGGGATATTCAATTACCGTACTAACTTTCAAACCGTAGTTAAAATGTATTTAAGAGCATAAATCTAATTCATCGAAATCGGTGCAGATTTTCCATACAAACATGCAACCCCTGTTTCACCCCTTTAAGGGTGGAACTTTTCAAAATCCCTTCTTAGAGTGCATCTACATTGTAAATTAATACTGCTCTCCAAATTTTACGTTTCTAGAGTGTGTCTATATGTGTGTGTCTATATGTATGTGTGTGTCAGTCAGTGGGGGACATTTCCTTTTATATACATAAAGATTTTACTGTCTAACAAGGCCAGTGTACAGAACTGTATAATTTCACAGGGTTTCAACCGCCGGCTCAAATTAGACTCGAAGATAGCAAGGTTACACCGATTTGGGCAGAGCCGGGGCGATAATAAAACACGATTTTGAGGAGAACGATTTTCACTTTTTTCGCTTTGCTTACCTGGCTCATGGCAATGCCGTATAGAGAGCCCCACCCGTACGCCTCTTTCGGGCCGATTTGCCATCTCACTTTTACCTCTCTATACGGCTATTTTCCATAATTTTCCCTATTTTTCACAAGCCAGGTGAAGCAAAACGCGTTGTGTGAAATCTTTATTGTTAAGACCATATACATAAACCCTTATATACTAGAGATCTTATTCTATAAAAAAGATATTTCCAACTTAAAGCTTACCATATAAGAAATGTTCTACATTTTTACCATTATTTTCTTAATAACTATTTAACCCTTTATTATATATTCTTAATCGTTACGCTACACGTTGGTATTATGTACAAAGAAACGCGACGCGGCGCGCACTTTTTAATAGCCATACAAAATCGGAATACGCGCTTCATGTTATCTATATTATTACGTCATCATCAAGCAGCGTCGCCCTTTATAATACTACCTAGCTTTTGCGTGCGACTCACGATGACGACGGGTTCACATTGCACCCCCATGGGGGATGAATTTCGAAAATTCCTTTTAAACGGATTTCTACGTCATAATAACTATCTGCGCGCCTAAATTCAACGCAATCCATCCAGTGATTGATATTTGAATATACAAACCCCCATTTTTGGACTCCCATTTCACCACTTTATGGGGACAAATTAACGAATTAATGAAACGAAGAAAACTAAAGTACTAACTTTCAAACCGTAGTTCAAAATGTATTTAAGAGCATAAATCTAATTCATTGAAATCGGTGCAGATTTTCACTACAAACATGCAACCCCTGTTTCACCCCTTTAAAGGTGGAACTTTTCAAAATCCCTTCTTAGAGTGCATCTAAATTGTAAATTAATATTGCTCTCCAAATTTTACGTTTCGAGAGTGTGTCTATATGTCAGTCAGTCAGTGGGGGACATTTCCTTTTATATGTATACATAAAGATTTTACTGTCTAACAAGGCCAGGATTCAGGATAGGACCAGATGGACGTGTCGCATTCAAGTCATGGCTCCTTCGAACATAACTAAGTACCCTAGACTTGCCCTCACCATGACTGCGCCCATCTGGATACACCTCTTGTTCACCGCAACAAAAAACTTTAATTAATCCAAAACTTTACACTGCTTCTGTTAATCATAGTTGGAAATTCACTGGCTTTTGCCCCTTACTCTCACTTAAGTCTTGTATACACAAACTTTGGAAACTGTCTCCGGTTCGTAAACACTTTCCGGCGTATTTTGTGAAACAATGTCTTAGCGGATGCACAGATTAAAGATGCACTATCACAAGCATACTTTGTGTCCACGATTGTGGGGACGTCAACATTTTCAAATTTGGATCGATTTGGATCATTCTATGAAAGCTGTTTCTCTGTACGTAAGTGTAATATATATTATATATTTTCGTCTCTGTGACCACGTTTTTACATCGATACGGCTTTTAGGAATTTGGGTGATTAGCTTAGAAAAAGATTTTGCTTTGGAAAGGGGCATATGGGGCCCATCATCTTATTGACTGTTTTTTATGTTGCATAGATAAGAAATAGTACTCAAAAATATGAGTAAGTTCTCAAAAGAAACAGTATACTTAATATTAAAAATAAATATTTTCAAAGGTAACAGCGATTTGTTTTTATAATTTCGCCAGTCTCGTAAATACGCTCCATTCAAAAGTCGCGGATCCTGTAACATCGCTAATTCGTAAAATTTTATGAAATATGTAAGTCGTATAATCATAATTTCTATTAATATTTACGAAATTTGTACGATCAATTCAAGTATAAGTTCATACTTACTAAAATGAATGTTTTCTACATGATGTTAGTGTATTAATGATGTAGGTATTTTTGTAAACCTTTTTTGTAATTTTAGATGTATCTCATCTATCTATATATTATATATAAAAGGCAAATCTGATTGACTGATGTATCAACGCACAGGCCAAACCCTTAAGGCTAGAAATTTGAAATTTTGCACACGTACTTCTCATATGACGTAGGCATCCTCTAAGGATTATTCAAAATTCAACCCCCAACGGGGCAAAATGGGGGATAAAAGTTTGTATAAAACTTTTTAAATGAAATTTCGAATGAATTGGGTACGGAAAAAATAACGAGTTACGTATTTTAGCGTAATTCAACCCCGAGGTGGGTAAAATAGGGGAAGAAGGTATAATACCTAATATCACGCGGGCGAAGCGGCGGGCAATGAATGCTAGTTTATTATATTTCTCACTAAACTAAACATTTAACATGTAGTCAACACCTCTTATGGCTTACAAGGGATATAACTATCGTAGTTCTTCATGCTACGTAGAACAAATCTAGTAGGTAGATTTGTGTATAAGCTCAGTCTTTTTCCAAACATGACCCCAGCAAGTATCCACGTTCGACTTAATTAAAAATATCTCTACGGAGCGTATATATTACTGTTTACCGCGCGCTGCTACGGATAATTACTTTTATATTAAAACTCTACTTCTTATTTCAAATTGAGTGTTAAATTCGAGATGAATTATTAAATGCCAACGCATTTATTTCAACTGTTTATATTTTATATATATTTATCAAATAAACCGAAAAACGAACAGGCGGATTACCGTTATGGTAAGAGACTACCGCTGCCCATTGACAATTGAACACCAGAACTCCAATTCTTGTGATTAATTTATACTTTCATTTTACTTTTATCGAATTATAAATGAATCGTCTTGATATCATAAATAAATTTCTGGAGTTTCCAGGACCAGTGGACCAATCAAAACGGGTTATACGTAAATTTGAAATTTATGAGAATACACATTTTGCAGTTTTAAATCAAGACTGAATCACAACAAGACTGAATTATTGCAGGAACAGCTCGCCGGTCCGTTGTTCATCTGTGCGGATTCTAAAGCCTTCTTTTCTTACCACTAGGCAACATTTGGATCGCTACATGTTGCTTAGCGTGTAGAAAGTTAGCGTGGAACTTTTGTTCAACAGCGTTGTCTGTATTCGCGTCTACCACTAAGTAGTGGTCGGCTAGTGATCGGAATTCGAACATAATTCATTTTCGATTTTCAAATTTCTAAGGATTCTTTCGACTCTTTGATACTCAATGAAAATATGTAAATGTTGTCTATGAAATGTGAAAGAAAGATTAACAATTGTGTCAAACCAACACTTACTATTATTACCTATCATATTATTATACATCGGCTATTGATCGGCTACTATCATAGTGTGAGTGATGTAGTGTGTTACCTTTTGAAATTAATCCGTTCGCACAATTGCGATTTACACTGTACATAAAATGTTGCTTTATGTATAAATCTTTATCCTTACTAATATCATAAATGTGAATGTGAGTTTGTTTGTTTGGTTGTTACCGCTGTCACGTGTAAAAACCACTTAACCGATCATCATGACATTTGTCACAGATATGAAGTAGACCACGGGGAATAACAGTAATAGTAGAAGTTCCTGTGGGATACTGTATTTACACAGGCGGACCAGAGGGCAAAATATAGTATAAGTATATACTTATTATTATATAATAATTCGCGCAACATGGCCAATGTTGCGCGCCAGCTGGAAATGTCGCCCTTTGTTATGCAACGTTGCAAAACATATTGAGTCTATATACATACATTATAAATATATATAATAGTCTGTATACGCGTCTTAGGTTGCAGTTGGGTTAAAAAAAATTGTTGTCTACTAGGTTGGTTTACGAACGATAACTTTACGCGATAACGTCTGCGTCATCACAACCCGAACGCTTAGGTCGATCGTGCCTCTATATCGCTTGTCCCGCGCTCTCGTTTGCACGCTCGGCTCCGGCGGAACGTGACTATAGGCAGAACGTGACAATATTGTAGCCGGCGTTCGTTGATTTATAAGACGTTATCACCTCAAAAACCCTGGGTTAATTTTATTTTTATTTTTTTATATTTTTTTTATTTAAAATATTTTTTTTTTTTTTTTTTTTAATTATTATGCCTTCTCTCTAATAGAGAGATGATAAGGTAACTTTAACCTAACTCTGCGCAAGTCACAAAGGTGTATTGTTCATGATTGCTGCCGAGTGCCGTTGCATCCAGCTACAAAGCCAATCATCGCTTTGAGGAGCAATGAGATGTGAACAGCAAGAGTCATGTAGCATACACATACAACTACAACCAGGGCCGTCTTTACCAGGGGGTGCAAAGGGTGCGGTGCATTCGGGCGCGGAGCGCCCGGGGCGCCTTTCGAGCGCTGAATTTTTGGATATTTTTTTTAACTTAACGCCATTGCACAGTTTTATATATACTTTCGACAAATATGTATGAGCAAGCAAAAAAAAAGTCATCAACAATAATATTTTTTTACTTTTATTACGCTTTCGGCGCTTGTCATGTAACCGCATTACTACACCAGGTACACAAATAACAATTTTATTTAATACAACACGCGCGCGGCAAAATCTTTAATCCAAAGAGAGTGTATGTATGTACGTTTGACACGTTGCCGCCTGGTCACCCGCACTTGATGCAAAATGATCTCCTAAGTCAATAGAGTATATGTATAAGTTCATTTGAAATGGGCCCGCGGCGCGGCACCTGTGCGTCTGTCATAGGCGAGTAATTGCGCCCTTTGACATTGCCGCCCGGTAGCCCGCACTTGAAGTAAAATGATCTCTAATTAATAAGTTAATAAAGTGTTAGTTCATTCATTTGAAATGGGCGCCAGGCGCGGCACCTGTACGTCTGTTGCGTCCTTTGACATAGCCGCCCGGGCGCTCGCACTTAAAGAGAAATGATCTCCAAATCACTACAACTAGGTGTAAGTTCATTTGAACTTACAGCGCGGCGCGCGGCGCCTATGTAAGTGTAGTGTCGTGTGTGTAGATTGGAAAGTATATTTATTTAAATCCATCGACAAAACGCGCTGAGGTACGAGAACATTTTTTGGGTTTTTTACCTGTAACTGATACTACCGGACAAGGGTTGGCGACATATTTGTTAGATTTCTTAAAATCATGTGACATTGAATTAGATGATTTGCGAGGCCAAGGATATGACAATGGGGCCAATATGAGGGGGAAAATATAGGCCTCCAAAAAAAATATTGGACATGAATCCTCGTGCTTTTTACGTACCGTGTGCTGCTCACTCCCTTAATTTAGTAGTAAATGATGCCGCTAAAAGCTCATTGGAAATCACAAACTTTTTCTGTATTGTCCAAGAAATCTATACATTTTTTTCAGCATCCACATCACGCTGGGATGTAATTATGAAACAGATTCCTATTTTGACAGTAAAACCTCTTTCAAATACGCGTTGGGAAAGTAGATTTGATGCTCTTAGAGCACTCCGTTTTATCATGGATAAAATTTACGATGCATTATACTATATTTATACAAATAACAAGTAAGACAGCGACACAAAAAACATAGCGAGTTCATTAAAGCCAAATTAAAGTCTTATAGATTTATATGTTCAGTAGGTATATGGTACAATATTTTACTAAAGATTAATATTGTAAGCAAAAATTTGCAAAAATCGGACGTAATTATTTCAGAAGCTACTAAAATGATTCATCTGGTTAAAAAAGATTTGGCGAAATACCGCACCGATAGCGTGTTCGAACAGTTGTTATCTGATGCAAAATTAATTGCTGAAGAATTAGAATGCGAAACAGAATTCAAAGAAACTGCTCGTCCACGTCCCCGAAAAAGACATTTTGATTACGAGGCTGAGGCAGATGAGCCAATTTAGACCCAACCAACAAATTTAAAGTATGTTTTTAATTTTTTCTACTGGACACTGCCATCTCGAAATTAAATGAGAGATTCGATTTGCTGACTGAACACAATTCAGTTTTTTCACTCTTCCAAAACATTGAATGCTGCAATAAATTAGAGATGCATGAAAAAAAATCTCAGTGTAATCGGCTCCAAGAAAAACTAACATTTAAAAATAGATTTGATATTAACGGGCAGGATTTATATAATGAATTAGAATTGTTGCCAATATTTTTTCCCAATGCATCAACAAGTTGGTACTCCCACTGATATTTTAAGCTATATATATTCTAATAATTTAATTTCCTCATTTCCTAATATCTCAACAGCTCTGCGTATATATTTAACACTGCCTGTTACAGTAGCAGAAGGTGAAAGATCCTTTTCAAAATTAAAAATTAATAAAAAATTATCTTCGTTCGAGCATGACCCAAGACAGACTGACAAACCTAGCCATTATAAGTATAGAATCCAAAATTGATGTAAAAATTAATCAATCAATCAATCAATCAATCATTTATTTGCGTTAAAAGTGGTACAATAGATGTTCATATTATATAAGATACATTTCTTAGATCTAGCACTTTTAGCTACACAATAGCATGCAAATACTGTTAAATTGAGTCTAATTTAAAGTTATGTCATTTACTGTTAATTGTTTAAATATAATTACCTAATACAATAATATTAAACATTTCATCATTACCAATAACTACAACTTCATTATTACGTCAGTGACAATAATTATGTCTAGTAAATATAATTAATAACATAGGGATTTAATGTCAGCTTAAAACTAAAAACAGAATTTATATCAAATTATTTTCTTTAATCTAGTCCATCTAAATTAATCGATTAAATTATTATTATCATTATTCTCGTTTCTTTACAAATAATTCTAGGTTTCTAGCAATTCATTTATGGAATAAAAGGTTTTACATTTAAGCCACTTAATAATTTCCTTCTTAAATTTAATATAAGGCAACTCTTTTATCATTTTTGGTATAGCATTGTATACTTTAATGCACATAGGATGGTATTGTTTTTGATATAATGTTATTCTTGGAATAATATCAAGTACCAATCTGTCAGCTTTTCTATTGCTACGCGAGTAAATATCACGTGCTTCTGAGAAATTTTTATAGTTTAGCTTTACAAAATTGGCTAGCTCAAATATATATAAGCTAGGTAATGTAAGTATTCCTAGTTTTTTAAATAGAGATCTACATGACTCATAAGGTGGTCTACCACAAATCGCTCTGACACATTTCTTTTGCACTATGAAGACCTTATTAATTTCTGTGGAGTTTCCCCATAGCATCAGGCCATATCTAAGTACTGATGCTACATAAGCATGGTACGCCGAGATAACAGTCGGTAGGGCGCATACTTGTCTTAGTCTGTAAAGAGCGTAGACAAATCTATTAAGTTTGTGACATACATACTCTACATGTGCCTTCCAATTTAAATTTTCGTCTATATATACTCCCAGGAATTTTGTTTTACTTACTTGTTGTATTACGTCATTATTGTACTTAATACTAAAATTATTTATTTTATTTCCACGATTTTTAAATTCAATATAATTAGTTTTGGTTAGATTAATATTGAGATTATTGTTTTGCATCCATTGTATTATTTTTTTTATTGTTTCATTCATTTTCATGTCAATGCTAATGTTATTAGTATTCATAATTATTGATATATCATCAGCAAATAGTGTGCACGTATCATCCGTGACGTCAGGAAGGTCGTTAATGTAAATCAGAAACAGTAGTGGCCCTATTACATTCCCCTGAGGAACCCCGCAATCATTTACTCTAGACTCCGACCTATGAGTCGAAAGTATATTTAGATGGTTTATTGAAGTTATTTCAACTAATTGTGTTCTTTGATAGAGATATGATCTGATCCAATCTAGTGCCTGACCTCTAATACCTAGATTTTCAAGTTTTTGTAGTAATAGTTTATGCGATACGAAATCAAACGCCCTAGACATATCAAAAAATATGTCAAAAGTAGGTTTTCTGTCATTTAATTTATTTATTATGGCACGAACAAGAGTAGAAGCTGCTAGAATAGTGTTTTTGTTGTTTTGAAACCCATATTGCTCTTGTTTTAGTATATTATATTTTCCCATAAATGCAGTGATTCGTTTGTGCATACATTTTTCAAAAACTTTTGATATCACAGGTATAAGTGTTATAGGTCTATAATTTTCTAACAATTTTTTATTGCCTTTCTTATGTATCGGTTTCACTAACGATATTTTAAAAATATCTGGATATCGCCCTGTTTCAAAAGACAGATTTATAAGGTAAGTGAGTATGGGTGTTATAACTTTTTTACAATGTTTTAAGACTTTTGTAGAAATACCGTCATATCCTTCTGAAATTGTATTTTTCAATGATTGTACGATACTGCTTATTTCAGAAAAATCGCAGGGTGTTAAGAAGATACTACCGTGTACATTATTTTTATTTGTGTTGGTACATTCTCTGTCGTTATAAGATGTTGTCAAATTTATAAAATAGTTATTAAATTCATTTGCAATGTCAATAGGTTTAAGTATTAGTTCATTATTTTTGTTTGATTGAATGATTTAATTAAAATATTTGCCAATTCAAAAGCAAGAAAAATTGAGTTTGTTTGATGTATGCGTACGAGTATGTATATTGTACACATAATAAATAGATATTTAGTAATCGAAGTTTTAAGTTTAATTTTGTTTTTTAGAGAAATAAATAAATAAATTATCAAAATTACGTGTATTGTGTTTTCTTGGTTTTGACTAGGACCCTTTTCATACTGCAGTGTGTCGTCGGTCGCGTCACGCTGCAGTGTAAAAAAAACGAGGGCGCAGGCTGAGTCCCGCACCCCGGCGCAGAATAGACTTAAGACGGCCCTGACTACAACATAGAGAGAACTACATTTTGCCCGCGACTCCGCCCCCGTAAATGCAGTATCACATGACAACACTGTACTTTTTTGAGGTAAAAAGTAGCATGTATGTTCTATCCAATGTCTATACATTGTTGTAAAAAAAAGTTCATCAAAATCTGTTCCATAGTTTTTACGCGAAAGCGTAATAATCATTCATCCATAAATTTATTTATCCATCCATCCGTCCGTCCATCCATTCATTCATCCGTCCGGACGTTCCAAACTTTCTCATTTATAATATTAGTAGGATTAGTAGACGACATATTATTATTACTTTTACTTTTTGGTATGAAACGTGATGTTGACAATATGCAACTTTATAATTAGCAGAATCGACCTACAGTATACTTGAATTTTTTACTCTTTAGCTTTTTATAAGATAAAGGATGTAAAAATTTCCTACAAAGTAGGTACTTTACAAAGTACCTAATAATTAAAAATATGACAGCGTACTTCTGGATGAAAAACAATTTAAACCATTGTCAAGCAGTTGTCCATTGTCGAGCTGATGATGATGAGTTATAGCTAAGAACCATATATATTACATAAGGTCATATCACCTTTCAAATGAAAAAAAAATTAGATCAAAAACGTTTCATCCATTTTGCGGCTACGATGCCACAGACGGTAAGAAGGCATTGAATCATGCGTACATATTATTACGTCAAAATGCCTTACTTTGATTGGTTAATAAGAACACTGCTTACACCTCATTGGTCGATTTTGACTGACTGACTTTTTAACACGAATATACAGTTTTTTCATTTATTTACAGTTTAAATAATACATCTAATACATTCATGTAATAATAACATCAATAAACCACAGAGGCTTGTATAACACATCACATCATCACACAATATAAGTTAAAACATCCGTCTTTTTGCGTCAGGAGTTATAAAATACAGGTTTCTTTAATGTTATCTTTATTCCTAATTTTGGTTGTTAAATTAGATCTTTCACTTGCTACTGAGCAAGAAAGAAATATTATAAGCTAGATGTTGCCCACGACATAGTGCGCGGAAAAGAATATCCCGCGATAACTGTACATTTTGCTGCGATAAACAATAGCCTGTGTTCTGTTCCGTGCTTCTAATCTACATCTGTGCCGAATGTAATCAAAATCGGTCCAGATTCGTGGCCTGTTCAATGTAAACAAACAAACAAAAAATAGTTCCTCTTTATAATATTAGTCTATGCTATATATATATATATATATATATATATATATATTATTTTATATTACCAATTAAGAAAAATTTAATAGTACATTAAACTGTATACTCCTGTATCGAACCTTAACCCTCCAGTGTGCCAACCATGAGGCCACGGACGAAGATACAATCGCTTGGATTTACGAGTGTCGTTTAGATGGGATCTCTACTATTGTGTTAGCTACAAGGCCTATATTTAACCCTATATCTTTATACTATAGGACTTATACTATTATAAGGCCTATACTTAACCCTATACTGTCGATGTATAAGTCCTACATAAACCTATAAGTATATAGGTATGACTATTATTAAGTACTATCTGTTGACCGCGGCTCTGTCCGCGTAAATACAGTATCCTACGGGAACACTGGATTTTTTTCGGGATAAAAAGTATCCTATATAAGGCCTATACTTAACCCCATACTGACGATTGTATAAATCATATACAACCCTACAAGTTTATATTAGGTCCTTACATTATGAAATTGGCGTTTTGTCGTACTTGGCCACTTTGATCTCAAATATATCTTCTTTAGTTAGGAATTCCAATTTCAAATTTATACCGCTATTTACTCATGCATTTGTGTTTTGAAAACCGAAATTCATTTGTTTTTTCTTTTTTTGGTCTTTTCTTTGCGTCACTCTGTTTACAAAATGGAAAACTTGAAATATCGTATAATTTTCGAGTACGAGTTCCACCGTGGCACCAGTGCTGCAGAAACGGCTCGAAGGATTAATGATGTGTATGGTGGCGGTATCGCAAAAGAAAACACAGGGCGTTTTTGGTTCGAACGTTTTCGTTCTGGAAATTTCGACCTGCAGAACAAGCCCCGTGGACGGCCGGAGACCAAAGTTGATAATGAAGAATTGAAGGCTATTGTGGAAGCGGATCTATCGCAAACCACTTCCGAGTTAGCTGCAGGCTGCGGTATTAGTGATAAAACTGTTTTAATCCACTTGAAGCAAATTGGGAAAGTGAAAAAGCTTGAATTCAAACCGACAAACGCGTGTCGACTGCTGCTATATTTAACCCTATATCTTTATAGTATAGGACTTATACTATTATAAGGCCTATACTTAACCCTATACTGTCGATTGTATAAGTCCTACATAAACCTATAAGTATATAGTTATGACGATTATTAAGTACTAGCTGTTGCCTGCGGCTCCGCCGGCGTAAATACAGTATCCTACGGGAACACTGTTTTTCTTTGTCGGGATAAACAGTATCCTGTTTTAACCCAGAGCCTAAACTACTACCATACCAAATTCCATCAAAATCCGTTTAGTAGTTTTTGCGTGAAAGAGTAACAAACTCCATCCATCCATCCACCCTCACAAAGTTTGACATTTATAATATTAGTAATATTATTATGCCTATATTGACCCCTAATTGGCGATGTTATAGGGATTTAAAGCCTCTACCTAAACCTTTTTGTTGATTGTATAAGATTGGCCGAAATAATGATGTAGAAATTGTTCAAACAGTACATTATGTAACATTACATAACATTAAAAAGGGCTCAGGAAATAATTTATAACGTTAGCAAACTAAGTCTAATTTGAAGGTCCAAAGCCGATTTGAGGGTCCCATGGACAAAAGCCTGAAGTCGTCCTGAATTTTCAGCATTTACTCGATCATTTTGTGTGTCAATTTGTCTACACCGCCGCGACAAAAAAATTAATTAAAAGCTACAATATTATTTATACTGTTAAATTAGAAATAAAGGTATCAATTTGAAATAAGTATAAAAAAAAACACTGATACGAAATATTATACAAGCATAAAATTAGAGCTTATAGACTTTATAATCTTAAAGCTTAATAATGTTACTAAAGTGCGGTCGCGGAGCACGTAGTATTTCGTACATTGACTTATCGCTCTACTCGCGCACGAATATATTACTATTGCGCCCCTATCGCGTACTTGTGTAAACGCGATAGCAATAGTTTCTTGCGCGAGTGAAAGAGACAAGTAGCGATAAGTAAATGTACGAAATTCTACGTGCTTCGCGACCGCGCTTTAGTATCTACGGAACTTATATCGAATGAACTGACTCGCATTTAATGATTTATCGACAATAGCTTTATTATTCTTCTAAAAGCTGTAAGTCTTTTACAGCCAGGGAGAAAACATCCTTGTCGTGTTTGAACAGGCCAGGAGCAAGGTCAGATTTACGAAACGTCACAACCGGCGATCGCTACCACCCAAATCCAAAATCTATACCGGTAGGCTATTGAAAAACACACCCTCCGTAATTGTCGTGCTATATATATTAGGGTTTACATCGATGATTACGTGCAGGAGCATGTTTTTGGCTTAAAGGAAACGCGCAATGGATGGCTGTCAACAAATTGCGTCGTTGGAGGTGTGTGCGTGTAGCCCGTATGGGAGAAGTAGAGATCGGGCCTACTGCACGCTGTTTATCCGCGGCGGGCGGCGGCGCGGCGGGGGGCGAGGTTCCCGGGCCCAGTCAGTCTTTACCCGCCCTCCGCTTCGCCTGCACGTCGCGCTGCAACCCAGCCGACCTTCGAGCCGTGGGAACGAGACGTCTATATCCAGGTAAGGCGATAAACAAAATTTACGCGATTTTTCGCTGTCAGTAAATCCGTAGCGCTACGGCGTAGATGCTACGTAAGGTACTGCGCAAATTATAGATGTTTGACAGTCGAATAGTAAAAAAATCTAGAACGTTCAGTCCCGGGGCTCGTAAACTTAGCCCGGGTAATAAACAGCACATGAGGATAAAGAATGGGTTATACAGATCTCGACGAGAATACTAAGCCGCGCGATCATTTCGTAATTTCATATAAATTATTTTGTGTCATTACGTTTTATATTTAGCGTTTATAGTATGCAGTACATCTAAATTAATATGTATAATTCGTATTGCTGAATGTTATTTTGTGTGTTCCGTGTATTTCAAAGCTTAGCGGCGGGATTATTTAACAAAAGAGGCATTTTAATCATGAGGGACATCTGAGTAAACATATTGCTACGAAATCTTAACCTACAACTACGAGCACCTAATAAATAATAGATTTCAGCGCCATTCTAAATATTATTGTAATACTACCGACCTCTCTAACGACGTCTGTGGCTCAGTGACCCATTGGAGCTCAATTCGGGGGTCGCGGGTTCGAATCCCGCCGAAGACAAAAAAATGTTTTCAATATTCCTGGGCCATGGATGTGTATTATACACATTATATACATATAATAAAAATCTTAAATAACATAGTATAAAATCGCGTATTACAAAAAGTATTAAATATACTTCCCGCGGTCTGGTCCCCGTATCACAAGTTCTTCGAGTACTTAGTACGGGGCGAGATTGACGTGGTGTGAGCGTCCATAGATATTTATTAAATTATTCTAGGAGTCAGTATAAAATTGCTATATCATAGGTATAATAAGACCCGTTACAAAAAAATTGTGTTGTAACATAACAATAACTCCCCCACACCGATTTCGGTGACGGTGGCCGGTTTGCAACCAGGCCAGTTACGCTGGAGTAATTTTATAGTGCCCAAGTATGTGAAATCTCTCCTCCTTTACTCTCGTAACCCAGTGGGACGGATAACCGACACGACTGGTGAGAGATCAGGCACATGTCCGATTTTTTACATGCCCATCCGACGCATGGATCATCTTTCTTGTCAGACAATCAGGTGATCAGCCTGCATTATCCTAACCAAACATGGAACTAACATTTTGTTCCAATGCGGGAATCGAAGCCGAGCCGAGAGCCAAGCTCTAACCACTAGACCACGGAGGCTGTGTAACATAATATGTCTACTACTGCTAAATATCTGATAAGAGCCACAATGAATTCATTTCACAAGGAGATTTCCAATAAATTCGTGTTTAAATCTATATATACAAAAGAAAGTCGTGTTAGTTACACTATTTATCAAGAACGGCTGAACCGATTTGGCTGAAAATTGGTGGGGAGGTAGCTTAGAACCAGCAGACGGACATAGTACTTACATAGATACTTTTTATCCCGTTCCCGTGGGACGTGACATAAAGTTTATAAAATGTGTGATTTGATATGGAAAATTACAAAGTAATGGAAAATCTTATCTTACATAATAAAATAAAAATGGATTCCAATTCTAATGCCTTGCTAAAACTTGAGACCGGCTGGATCGATTTGGTTAGTTTTGGTCTTGAAATTTAAACGGTGAGAAATATTGGAAAAATTGCGGGGAAAATATTAACACTATATTTATAGGTGCGACAGAAGAACGTGTGTCGGGACAGCTAATTATGTATAAAAATTATCAACTAAAAGAGTTCCATTTGGGTAATATCGTATTTAGCAACAATTTTTTTATTGTAGTAACTAGATGATGCCCGCGACTTTGTGCTCGAAATAGAAAATCCCGCGGGAACCATACATTTAGCCGTGACAAAAAGCAGCCTATGTTTTTCCTCGTGGTCTTATCTATATATTATCTTTGCGATGCTTCAAAATCGGCCAAGTAGTTTGCGGAGCCTATTCAATGCAGCCTATTAAAAATACAAACAAACCTTTCCTCTTTATAATATTAAGTATAGATTATTCAATGTACTCTCAGCAGATGATCATAATATTTTTAAGCAGGAAATTAGCTGATGATGATGATGGACATTGCTAAGTTAGTCATAAGCTGACTTAACAATGTCCATCGTATTCTTTCGGTGCGCTATAAAATTAGCATGTTAGTTGACAAGCTATTATGCTTAATGCTACAACGCGACGCCTCCGTGTTCCAGTGGTTTAGAGTTTGGCGCTCAATAATAAAAGTATAAATTGAATAATAAAATTAGTTATATGAACATTTGAGAATAATTATTCAAAGCCACTATCAACAAGATTGTATTTATGAAATTATTCTATTAGTCCATAAAAAATCACTGGTCTCGTTTTGTGCACCAAGTGCGAATAAAAAGGTCGTGCAGGTCCAAATTTAGAGGTATAAAATACCCATAACCCATTAAACATGGGAAACCTTTTTCCAAACAATCCTTTTTAAACACCTTTGACTCCTCTGGTATTGCGGTTGTCAATGGGTCCTTTATAATATGTTTTTGTTCGTCGTCGGTATAGGGTAATTTACTGGGGCATAAAAACTTAAACGAATATTCAATGAGTTTATAGATCTGTAGTGATAGAAAGCGGGATGCTTCAAAAATCTTAAGAATTTTACCGTGTCCACTGTCCAGTCTTGGTGTTACAGTGAAATCCTTTTATAGCGACATCACTCATATCGATAAACTGGATAATAGGACATAGTATTTACATCCGTGAAAGAAATATGAACATTTTACTATCGTTTTCAACAACTATCGGCTATTACGACCACAATTTTCGGTCCTTTCATTGTCGTTACAATCATTTTCGGCTGTAATTTTATTGATTTTAGGTATCAGGATCTTCATGTAATGCCTATCTCAAATTTTCATATCACTATGGTTCCGTCTTTATTGCACTGACAAAACGGGATCAATAATGATAGTCCTATTTTTACCCGACTACGGCGAAGCCAAAAGGAAGGGTAATTAATGATTTTGGCAGTCCATGTATGTATATGTATGTTAGGGTGTCCCGTCGACGTGTGGGTAAAATATTTTTGAAGCTAGTCGATCGCAATAGGTGTCGAAACTTGCATATTTTCACACAATTCATAAAAATTATATACAATATAGAATTATGGAACATCTTCAGAGTGCTACCTGCGTGGGAAGTTTTGATATCTTAAGTTTTCACGGACCTTCGACAATACACTAAAAATGTACAAAAAAAAACTAATTTGAAAGGTATTTTATTATTTAAATAAACTTAATAAATACAACCAAATAAAATAAAACAGAACGTTCAGGAATTTACAACTATTTTAGTCCAAAGTACAGCGTCATTTCTTCAAAATTGCTGTCTGCTCCCAAATAAAAATAAACTCGTTAAGAAGTTACTCCTTTAAATTTTTTTGGCTTTGGCTATTATTTATTGATGTATAACTAGGTAATATGAATAAAAAACGTGAATAATCGCCATGTATTTATTTTTGTTTCGATTCAAAGTTCATAAGAATTATGCCGTAGAATCGGCGCAGCCTCAAAACTTCGATTACACAAAAATTTTATACAATTTCTGTTTTCAAATGGAAATTATTTAAAATTAAAATAATATTCTATAGTTAACAGAACTTTCAGCCTCTTAGGCGTTTATTAATTTTACAATATCGGCCCCCTTTATTACTTTTTATCTCGAAACAACATACTGACGCAGAGGTCTTCTGGGTGTGTGAAATAATTATTAATTTATTTTATTGGCAAAACCTACAAATGCTTTTAATAAACTAAACTTTTGCTAAACTTTACGCTTTCCCACAAATTACTCTAGTATTAAAAAAACATAAATAAATGTTTTTGAAATATGTTTGCTTATTTCCAAACTACCAAATAGAAAACGGAGAAAACTATTTTTAACTAATTAACATACAAGTTAAATTTTATGATATTTTAAGAAATAAAAGTTATTTTTAAAGATATTTTATAAAATATAACAATCAAAGGTAGTTCTAACCATATAAAACATATTTGAAAACTTTTTTAGGACGAGTATCGTCGATCATTTAGTTCCTCGGATGGCCACAAAGTAGCACATGTAATTTTAATATTACTTAAAAATTTATATTTCTAATTAATAAAATTCTCTCATAATCTGCTAGAATAATCGCAAAAATAATTTTATATGACAAAAATTGCATTGATAATATAGAAAACACTTGCAAGTCAAGTATGGAAACTCTACGAAACAAGAAGAAACTGATGAGTACTTGCGAACTTAAATTTAATGAATCTGAAGTCCGAACGAAATTATTTTTATATGCAAATATAATATTTCGACTATTTATTATAAATAAATAAAAGAAAAAGTTAAATAACATACTCATTTTTTAAAATAAGACGTAGCAAATTTTTTAACGAAAATTGCTAATTTTTCAAAACTCAAAAGAGGGGTAGCGCCCTGAATATATTATAGTTTAATTGAATTTCTATTATTATTTTCTTAATCTACATTAAAATCTGCAACGTTTGCGGGGTATTGTGTTAAGGTAAATCCAGAAAAAAAATCTACGGGACACCCTAATGTATGTATGTTTTGTGTTATGTGTATTTTAATAAATTAGGCGTCAATAGATTCGTATTAATACGAAGCCCGGATAACATAGGCGAAATTACGTAGTCGTGTTTTTATAAAATATTATAGTTATGAATTTTGTAAATCCCAGTTCAATGAGAACCATCGTTTTTTTCTCACCAGGTGGCGCCCTGTTGAGTGAGGTCCTAAATTACATTTAAATCATATTATTTAATACAATAGAACCTTAATAGAGTCAACATTTTGCCCATGCCACAGTGTTCCACAGTACTACGAGTATACTATACTACTCGAAAAAGAAAAAGCTGATCTTTTCTTAGCTCCGCTTTTAAAGCGCTCACATTCGTTGATCCATAACTTATATTTGCCATTATTAGTTTAACGTATTGATAAATATTCGCAACATTAATATAAATAGAAATAAACTGAAAATAAATAACCCGCAAACAAAGATATTTGATATATCGGAGACCTCACTCTACACAGGCGCCGCTAGCGGCGAATTCCTACGCGATAGCCTTCATTACGATACATTGTTGATAGTTAACGAAGAACATCATTGTAATAAATGTAAATATTGTGTACAATGTGCATTCTATATTGTACAACATAAACAACAGAAATGTACAGGTTATTTTTTTCTAGAATAGCAATTAAAAATCGAAACGAAAACAAAAAAAACAGAAACGGTCAGTTATGAAAACGTCCAGACGAAGGGCCGCGGGCTGTCCGCATACAAACAGTTGCTTGTACATCTGTACATATTATTATATCGCGATCGTTATCGTCATACAGATGATAACACAATGTGTTTTATACAGGTTGAGTTAATATTGGCAGTTATATACATAGTGATAATGTAATAAGGTGCCGCAATTCCGATTCCGAGCGCTAATGATAATAAACATTGAGATTAGCGCTCGGAATTATTTATATCTGTCAATGTCAAAGTGATTGCTAAGTGTGAGTGCATTTCGTGTGTGTTTTCCCACCATTATCCTCAGGTTTCACCTTGACTTGCCTTCTTGTCATTGGCACTGTGGCCTTATACATCAAAAAGATCGATGGAAGCACACATAGAATTTTATATGTGCCTGTGTTTATGTCGACTTGTATGCTCTTCTATTTTATGTACCTTCTACTAGTAACGTACTAGTTAAATCCTTATAACCCGACTGCCGTAAGAGAGAGCTGATATTTTTCGAGCGTAAACAGCGTGATGAATTTATAGTTTCTGTACTTTTATTTTAAGATAGGATTAAGATCACTTTGTACACTACTTTTCTGGCAAATTATTAAACCATCAGTTTATTATAAAACAAGAAGAACGAAATTATTTTCGCGCTTTTTCATATTTACTAATCAGTTTTGCATGGGAATTCAATGGGTGACGTTATGGATTTTGCATTTCTTTCATAAATTTGTGTTATTTCGGTTCTTAATGTGTAATATTGGTAGAATATTAACCATTAAATATTTGTTAACGTGTACAAGTGTGGGCAAGTGGTACAACTTCTAAAAACGTGCTCTTTTGAGTTTCCCTCCAAAACTCCCAAGGAACTTTCAGTAAAGCTTCACCACTTTACTGAATCAACTGACATGACTCATGGACTGCACTGACTATTTATTTGAACTTTGACTGGACTTTATACGTGACGAGTACGGTACATGAGTACGGTTTTGCAAATTGAAACGAAAGTTCTATTTCCCGCCTTTTTAACTTGACACTGGCAAATGGTTATAAGCCGATGCCATAATTAAAAAAAATAATAATCCTAAAGACATTTTAATCGCATCACCTCTGTTTATGAACAAAGGAGCGTTGTTATGTAAATTGCTAATATAATTGCTGCCCGCCCAGCTGAAATTGATGTAAGTAATTTATTAACGAGTGACATTTAATATTCAATAACTTTTCACTCCCCGTCACTTTGACACGAAAACCTAGTACGTGACCCTTGGAATGGAGCACTGAGTACGATTTAGGGTGTTACTTGTTTTGGCCATTAAAAAAACTAGTCCATATGTTACGGTCATTGAAATAATTGTTCAACTTCTCGTATGAATATTGGATTGTATAATATACGATTACATTATGACGTATATGTGACATTATATTATTGTAACATATTTTTTTTGTATTGTAACTAAGTGCATTTATGATCCAATAGGCTACTTGATTTATATTTAATTTCATTCATTGAAGGAGTATTTCCTTTAGTACTTGGCTTAGGAAAACGTATTCTAGCGTTATCATAAATTAAAAAATTGAGATTAATAAATAAAGTTGATTAAAACATATTTATTTTTGTTTTTTAATTTCCACTGATGAAAACACCTCGAAGTAACTTCCGGCAAGAATGTGACGACGCAAACACACTAAACGCATATGTAGTAGTGAAACGAAACGTTTCTGTAAATAAATAGTTCATGACATCTTAAAAAATTATATTATTTACCTATGTCAAAATGTCAAACGGAACGTAACACCGCCATTTTACTACTACGGACTATAGCACAGATTACAAATAGTTCTAGTATGACGTCACAGCACAGATAATCTATCAACCAACATGGTTAAACATAACATATAAAATATTTTTTTTGTAGGTTTTTAGGTTTCAAAATAATGTTACATAATTTTTTTGTCTGTAATTAAACAATTATGAAGCGTTTAGGACATAAATAAAAACAAGATCAAGTAGCCTATTGACAAACGGCTTAACAGTTTTTAGCTTAATATAAATCAAACTGAAATTTCTGTTTGTAATTTCAAATTAGTAGCTCTACACAAAATTTATATAACCTACACAAAAAAATCATTTATAAGAAATTTGTCAGTGTCCGTCTGTCTGTTTGAAAATAGGGTTCCGTTTGTATTAATACTTCCCCGCAAACGAAGTTGCGGGCACCGGCACGCTTCGCATAACTACCGTAGAAATGGTTTCTTTCTACGGTAGAATAGACAAAGGAAAGTTGTCATTGACTATAATCAGTACTTCTACTGTCAGTATGTCTATTCATGTGTAGACAAAACGCATATCTAATCGTGCTGCAAGTATAGAATAAATTGTAAAATTACTTAACGTACTTTAGATAGTTTAAGAGTTGCCTAGTTAATTAATTCCATCAGTAATTCACATCGTGAATGAATGATATTGAGTTATCACTGATTAAGAATAAATAATATTTTTGTTTTATGATTGTCATGCGCCATAACTTGCATTTTACATATTTTTTATGATGTCTGTTGTTTGTTTTAAGTGTTCTTTTGTTATTGTTATACGTGAAAATTTCTCAAATTGCTGGTGTCTGCACATATAAAATTTCATTTATTATTTCTTTTCAGCAAAAGGTCTGCTAAGTAACTAAACACTTACGTAATAAGAATGCCTAAGAAAATTTTACAATTGATTGGCATTGTAAAGGACTATATTTGCAATTCTAAAATACCAGTGCCTTAAACAGTTATAACTATGTCTACTACAATCTGGAAAAAAGGGAGTATTGGCGGCGATGTGAATGTGTGACGTTGTTTTTTGTGTATTTCTTCCATAAACTTATGTGCAATATTGTTAAAATATTAACGCCATGCCAAGAAAAAAAAATCTGAAAAATATACAGCTACTGATCTTATATTTTTTGCCTAAGTTTTTCAGTTAAGTGTATCAGTTACTTGGCTATCAACTAATTTGCTAAGTACGCAAAAAAAAACTGTTTAGAATCTAAAAATAATCTCTTCCAAAAAAACCACATGATGCGCTCCATTGTTTGAAGATAAATGCATAGTATTGTCACGTTTGGACCAAAAACTATAAACTTCGAAAAATCTTTCTTAAACATACCACGTGATGCTCTTTCACGCCGAAAGGTCAGGACGGGTCGCGTGTTTCGCGTGTTGAGACGCCACGTGGTTGGGTTTGCGTAGGTGGGTACGAGAATACTCACGGGCAACGCGTGGGCCTCTCACGTATTTAGATGTTTTATTTACTCTTGAATATTCATTTTCAAAGGTCTCTGAGATTGAGTGGTATCCAAATTGAAAATATTGACGTCCCATTCAACGGCTCACAATTTTTCCACACAATCGTGCTTGTAGTAGTGCAATCGATAGCTCACTATGGAGCTAATTATCTGTTCCTCTTTAATCTGTGGCGGTGGCTGGTATTGTGCGGGTGTTGAAATGTAGGAAAAAAACGGTTTCTTTCCCGAAATCTTACTGTGAATATTAGTTTTTTAATGTCCATTGCTTTTATTCAAATTATTAATAGCACTTAATCTGCATTCAAACTTATTCAAACATGCACATAAAACATTAAGAGTAGCTTAATGTATCTCCATTACGATTTTTAGTATGACAAAACCAATTTTCCAGAATCCCTGCACCCAAAATTTACAAAAAGAGGTCGTATAAATGAACATTTTTCTGCTCTAATGTAGCTTACTTTGTTTAAAATACCCAAATTAAAATAATCCAACAATATTAAAATTGATTTGGCATGAAATGTCTCCTCAAATTTTATACGTGTTTTGCGTGTGATGAATCCTAATGCGTCACTGTCTGGATTTAGTGCATAAAACATTTCTAAACAAATGTCAGTCCGTACTAGGCCCCTGTCAAACAACACATTTTGTAAACGCGCCCTTAAACAATTCACTTAGTCAAGCGTCGCACTGTGTATAATATAAATACATGCCATAAATCATCTTTTCATCGCGATGCTTAGCCTAATCCACTTTTATAGGGCCTAACCTAATGAAGCCTATAATTATCTCCTCTATCCGCTGGAGAGGGATGATTGTGCCCCACATCAGAATGGCCAATTCAGTTTTATTGTACTGACAGTTGGTCGGAATGTGCTTTTACTTGTATATGTAAGATAAGCTATGGCCGTACATTTGACAGAACAAATCTTCATACAAGAAAAGTTACGCCATCTTGTTTTCACCATACCTCAAATGTCAAAATGGCCCCAAGCAACCCCAAAAGTGGGGCCATTTATGTGTGACAGTTTTTGCCTAGACATGCATCGTCTATATACGTCTGTGGTGGACAGCCCATTAGCAACAGTTAACTAAGTATACCAGATGTCGCTCTGTGGTCAGCGCTACCTCTCGTATACCGGATATCTATATCGGATATATCGTATAGATACTTCAATTCTAATATTATAAAGAGGAAAAGTTTGTTTGTTGGTATGTTTTGTATCGAATAGACTCCGAAACTACTAGACCGATTTTGATAAAAATTGGCACAGATATAGATTAGACTACGGAAAGAACATAGACTACTTCTTGTAGCAGAAAAATGTAATAACTTTTGCGCGCACGAAGTCGCGGGCAAGATGTAGTCCGAAATTTTAAAAATTATCCGTAACCGTAACTGAATCCGATAAAAAGCTTAGATAATGATTGCGGATTATATAGACGGAGTGTAATATGACATATTTATTTAATTTGCTGGCCGAGCCGACACACAAGCTTTTTAGGCCAAATGATTACCTAAGCTTGTAAAATGAAAATAAAAGTTTTTACGTTTTACTTGCATTCGTCGTTAATATAATATCCGTAACCGAAATTATCCGATACTAGCGGATAATCCAAAATAATTCCGTATCCGCATCTAGATCCGAAATATTATATCGTTAACATCCCTCTAAATTCGGCCATAATTATTCATATAATTTATAAGCTTGAAGTGTGTTTGCATGTGTGTGTGTGTGTATACCTTGCACACATGCAAGGTATACTGGTGTCTTTTTGTTTGCAAAAAAAATTGAATTAGATCTGAACCTAAAATTAACACCTATAATCATTGATTCATGTCTAGGTAGAGTACCTTCATTATTTGTTTTAGGTAATATTTTTTGCACATCCTGTCCTAGATGCATCTAAGTCAAGCGTGATCTATGTGCGTTAAGGGGCAATTTGTTCTATGTGATGTATGGCGGCTGCGCACGAACGGAAAGGTCAAGTTCGACCGCGAATATCAGTGAAGGAGGCCAAAGATATCAATCTTACGATTACGCCCGCCATTTTGCTTTTCATAAACTCTTTTTCGATATTACATTTGACGATTGTCTTTTTAAGTACGAACCCTCTCAGATTTAATCTCGGATAGCTTTCAGCAAGCTTTTTGATTAGGCATTAGATTTTTTCGAAAGTCGGTGAATAAAGCACAACACTGATAAGAGTCAATATTACAATTGATATCCACGAGGCGCCTGATTTAATTAACCACTAGCATTAATTTCCCGCGGCTCCGTTCGCGTGAAATTAGGTTTTAAGCTTTCATCCCCTATTTTATCCAAATAGGGGATGAAAAAATGTATAACTAAATAATATTGTAAATAATTTAGAAAACACTGAAATATTATGTAACTCATTATTTTTCCGTACTCAATTCATACGAAATTTCATGCAAATATGTCAAGCAATAAAAAGTTTTATCCCCTATTTTACCTCCTTGGGGGATGAAATTTGAAAAATTATTCCTTAGTGGATGCTTACATTATAAGTGAAATACGTGTGCAAAATTTCAAATTTCTAGCCCTAAGGGTTTGGCTTGTGATACATCAGTCAATCAGCGGTTCTTTTTATATATATGGAAGATAGAAGAAGAAGATTTTGCATACGGGTAGCCGACGACCGCGACCGTCAACTGTAGCGCAATTCCGCGATATAATTATTCGCGAGCGGCGAGTGTAAAAGCCAATAAACCAAATATTATTACAATCATTACAACCAATTTAATACTTTTTACATGATCCACGAATATACCAACAAAGAGTGAAAGTTTGTGAGGATGGATGGATGGATGTTTGTGACTCTTTCACACAAAAACTACTCAACGGATTTTGATGAAATTCGGTATGGGAGTTTAAGTGCTAGATTACCACATAGGCTGCTTTTAATCCGGAAAAGTACAGCGTTTCCGTCGAGTACTGCATTTAAGCGGGCGGAACCGCGGGCAAAATATGGTTACTAATACAATTTCTGTAATCCATAAGAACAGTTGGTTTTTTTGTACGCGAATCATACAGGGCACAGAAATCGCTTTTGTATTAATAAATCATTGGCTTTGTAAATGTTAAATAAAACAGATCCTGTATTTTTACTAGTGTCCATTTGTAAAAGAGTGGATTTTTACATAAAAAGAACATGATATAAGTTTTTAACAAACATGGGGGTATGTTAAAATATTTTGTAAAATACCTCTCAAGGTAGTGTGTCAATATTTTCCGGTCATTGAGTAAAAGTCGTGTCGAGTAAAGGTTGATGCCTTAAGAGTCGCTGCACACTGGAGTGCTCTGATGGCTTGATCGTTTGGCGATGTGCTCATGTGCTCCGTCCCTTAACCGATGATTAAACTGATCAGTGCATCTGTGATTAGACAGCTCATACTGTTAATCAGGTTGATCCGGGTTTTCTCATCTGAAAGTTTCAAAGCAAACCTTGTACAACGCGTTCGCTTTTTATATGATACTAGCTGTTGTACACACGTTGTTCTGTCTTAACTATTCGATAATATTTCTCACCGTTTGAGCCTACCCTGAACTTCTACAATTATTTAGAGACCAAAATAAGCCAAATCGGTTCAGCCGTTCTCGAGACATTGGAATTGCAATGCACTTTTATATATACGATTATTTAGGATATTAATATAATAATTTTGCTCATAAGTCCCATTTTTATCTGTAAACTAATGATTCGATCATTAGTTTACAGATAAACACACGACAAACGACACGGATTATACATTAGACTCGACACATAATTACATATTTACAATTAACTTTAATAGACATTGGTGAAATTGACACTGAGTGCCAAGTTTAAAGGTCACGTTATCTCTCTCGTTCTTCGTATTATTGAAAAAGACGGCATGAGTTTTCGACAAAAGATTAACACTAACAGGTGTTGGTGAAGTTCGAGCTAAACATGCATTATGTCACAAGTGTAATGTTTAACTCGTGTCGTCCCATCATTAGTTTTGCCATATTTTGTTTATTTAGACTTCCACCCGATTTCTGAAAGGATAATCAAATAGTTAACCACTTTTGAGTAACCATTTTTAACCAACTTTCAAACCACTTTGGAGGCCGATTACGCGAAAATGGTCGACTTTGTAAAAAATGTCGGGTAAAAGACCTTGCCTTTATTTTAAAAGACTTATTCAATGATACCCCACACGATGGGGTAGAATGAAAAAATATTTTTCATCCCCACTTTACATGTATGGAGAGGCACCCCTAAAATATTTTAATATTATAATTATTATTAATTTATCATGCCAAAACCGAGATCTATACACAATCTATAACTGTACCAATTTTCATAATTTAAATTCATAATTACAGAATCTAGAAGCGCGGACAAACAGACGAACAGACAGACAGACGGACGGACAGAGCGAAACTATAAGGGTTCCTTGTGTATTACGGAACACTAAAAAGCGTTTGACAGGTTGCTTGAAATTAGTTTTGTTAACTAACACGTTGATCAAATCAATAGATTGATCCAGTTTTTTTCGTCAATTTCCACTTGACAAGAGATTTGACCGCTGATTAGTTAATTTTGGCGTTGATTAGGCTTTCAGAAATCGGGACTCAGTGTACCTAACCCAGCAACCGCTTAGTTCCATGACCCTATACATTTAAACTTGCATCAGGTGTATATGTGCGTCCCGCAGGAGCCAGTAATTTGCGTTTGTATACACTTTTATTCATCATCATGTGCATCTGTCCGAGAAATCTGTAAGGCGCCTACTTTTTTTGTAATTACTTGTTATTGTAGTTTTTTTATATGTATTTAGATGCATGAAGTATATTTTTTTGATCAAGTTTCAATCGGCGCAAGTTTAAAACAATTTAGCCTTTCTTCCTTAGATCATTCTTTTTTGTGGTCTTTAATTAATAATAATAATATCTGTGGACGCTTTCACACCATATCAATGTGCAGGTCTAAAATGGACACATTAAGGTGAAACATACTATGAAACATCAACTTTTGAAAAAGTTGTTCTTACAGTAACTTCTAACAATTCTCCTAATTGACAATTAAGCAATTCTTATTATGTACCATTTTACGCATTTGTATTGAAAACTCTCAAAATGGAATTGTCCAAAGATCACGGTACACATAGATAATCCAGGAGCAAATAAACTTTTTTGTTTCCTGGCGGAATTCGAACCCGCAACCTCCGGCTGCGCCAACGCGGTAACCACTGAGCCACAAAGGTCACCTTTATCTTTAACTATAGTCATCTACTAAGAGCACTTGGGTCTGTAATCATTTAGGCTAATGACCCATGACCCTATTTAAACATGCATGTCGTGTAATGCGTCCCGCAGGCGGCAGGAGTTTGGACGTTCGCGGCCCGGCGCATGACGCAGGCCGTCGCACTGCGGTACATACGAGCCTACCGTACGCGTAGGGTTGACTCCTGAAACAAATTTTACATTAAAATAACTACAATCTTTATAAAAAACTATAGCCTGGTTATATAGCCTATGTTACCCGGGCTATTATTACGAATCTGACACCTCACCTATTAAAATCACCCCAGTAGTTTAGGCGCTACGGTGGAACAAACATGAACAATATACATACATAGACTGCCAAAATCATTACGCTTGGCTTCGCTGCCCGCCGTAGAAATGTTTTCTTTCTACGGAAAAATAGGAAAAATGATAGATTGATATAGGAAATCTGTTATATTGTCCAATGTCCATACCTTCAATCTCTCAGTAAGTCTATTCTTGCTATTATTGTGAAGACAATAATAACTGTTAGGAAATAAAGTATTACGAGTAAAAGTTTTAATATACCAATAGATTACAGTAATAATACACATATTTCTTGCACTATTTCCACTGTAATAAGTGTTTTACATTAATTTTAATATATTATTACACGACCGGATTCGACAAAGTCATCATCAGGTGTAGCTGTGTATTATTATACTGTGAAACATGAATTTTAACGAAAAATCTACAGTACAATCAATAACATATGTACCAATAGATGTCTTATGCTTCAAAATTTCACATACAATTTATATACTTATAAGCTCTGTAAAGTTTGCATGGGTAACATAAAACATGTTATATAATCTGGTCATATTATAAGTACCGTAATACAAAGTAATATTACAGCCATTGCCACTTTAAAATTACTGATCTATATATTATACGAGCGGACCCGACAGACGTTGTCCTGCCGGGCTGAATTGTGAATCAAAACCATCCAGGGCGCCACCCAAACGCATACAATAAAATTCATTGAAATCAGTCCAGCCGTTTAGGAGGAGTATAGTGTCATACACACGTACAGGAGAATTATATATATAAAGAAGATAAAGACAATGTGTCCTGACTGACTGACGTATAGACGCACGCACAGCCGTAACCGCTAACCGCTAACAGTAGTTTTAATTTACAATGTAGACACGCACTAAGAAGGGATTTTGAAAGATTCCATCACTGAAAGTAGAAGTTTGTATGGAAAATCTTTTTTGCACCGATTTCGTTGAGAATGAAGATTGATGCTCTTAAATACATTCCATTAAATACGTGTTTCGTGGCTTATTGGTAAAATAAGGGTTGAAAGTTTGTACGGAAAATATTTAAAATATGCCCCGATTTCCAGGAATATTTGAAAAAAATAAAATCCAGCTAATAAATAATTTTTCATTGAGAACGGTCCTACGCATTTTATAGTTTTTTTAATTGTTTACAAAATATGTATAGTGGTGAAATGGTTTACAAAAAAGGGGTGAAATGGTTTTACAAAAAAGGGGTGAACTGGTTTACAAAGAAGGGGTGAAATAGTTTACAAAATATGTATAGTAAAATATCAACAACTGGGCGGATTGCGTTGAATCTTGGTCTGCAGATAGTTATTATGACGTCCGTTACAAAAGGATTTTTCGAAATTCATCCCCCACGGGAGACCACGCGAAAGAAGAAAGCTAGTATTTAATAATAATGATCATCAAAATTATGCGACAAACACGTTATGGTTTCGAGACTTGAACGTAAAAGTTCAAATCTCGCCAAACAGCGCCAAACAGATGTTAGAAATTTAAGTGCCTATTATTTCTGTAAATCAATTAACAATCGTTCAAGCCATTGCTTATCATCGAATGTATTTCACTATCAATTATTATTATGTCGGAAACGAATATCAATTAAAGATTTATGCAAAACACCGCAATGCACAACGTTCGTGTGCCAATTTTATTTTGCTATCGGAATTTCATATTAATGATACACTGTTCGGTATTCCATTAAAACTTTACATTTCCACATGGCCACTATTAAAAGCACCTTATTCAATGTAATGTAAGTTTTTTTTTTCTAAGCGCCTACAGGATGTTGTTCAGTAAATTACTTACGTATAAGCCTAACCGTCAACCCTAGCGAAATGGTACAGAGTATACACCGCTTAGTAGTTGTCGACCTTCAGTACGCTTCCGATTCTTATACTATCATAGGAGTGCTCGGATCTGTTTTTAAGTTATAAAAGACACGAATTTGCAATTTAACTAATTTTATCAAAAGTTTGCGATTGTAAAATAATTCAAACTTATTTTAAAAAATTTAAATCGTGTAACTTTCTAAAAAAAAAGGTTTTATCCCCGTCGGCTACATAATATATTATTGAGACCGTCATCAAATAGATAGCTATACCACCATAAATAGAATACGAGAAAAACCGGCCAAGTGCGAGTCGACCTCGCGCACAAAGGGTTGAGTATCAAACGGCAAAAAAATCACGTTTGTTGTATGGGAGACCACTTAAATTTTTTTTTTTTCCTGTTTATAGTATTTGTTGCTATAGTGGGAATAGAAATACATTAAATATCTGTAAAAATTTCAACTGTCCAGCTTACACGGTTCTTTAGATACAGCCTGGTGTCTCGTGATAGACAGACTTAATACTAACTGAAAGCGTAGTAAATAATAATAGTGCAATGTAATTTTACCGTAATTAATAAATATGATCGCATGTCGTGTGGGCAATTCAATTAAAACACATAATGATCAAATCACACACATTAAAAGTTTGACGTTAAATCATTATTAATTTACCTTGCGGGTTCGTAGTTTAAAATTTCGTTTCTCTAAATAAACTTTGAATTTTTGTTAGTTTTAATACTTTATACTACATAGAGAGTGCACTGTATTAAAGGAAGATGGACAAAGATGTATGAAACCTGGTGCCACCCTCCAATTTTAGCAATAAGATATGTCGGCGCAGATGTTAATACACCTGCTGTTGTTTGTCAATGCCCACTCATCGAACCGCTCTTGACAACCCATGAATCAACGAAAATGGTGTAAAATAATGGGGATTCGCCCCACCCAATGAAGTGGGGAGTGCAGCGTGCTCGGAGGAAGATCATTATTACGGGGACGTTGGTCAAAGCAACATCTCGTTACTAAAATACCTCGTCAGAATCATTACAATAATAATACTAATAATAATTTGTTTATTTTCAAATCGCATACATATAAATGTTTACAGATTTTAAGAACTTAATATTACAGTTTATGTAATTATTCAGTAGTAAGCGTTGGGAGCTGTACTAGTATAAACTGTGACACAGCTAACAATTTTATTAAAATTATATTTCTTTATTATTATTATTGCTTAAAGTTTCAAAGTTTAGTAAAGTTTCGCGTTTTAAGTAAAAGTGATTCTAAACGTTGCAAAATGGTTTGTGACAATTTCAGTTATCCTATAAATAAATGTTATTAAAATAACTGGAGTTTTAATAGAAATAACCAAGTTAAATGTCAAAAGGCAAGTCTGGTGTTGCTGAAGGTGAGATAAATAAACTCAGTCAAACCTGAGTCCCTCCGAAAAATATAATATGTTTTTTTCGATTGTGATAACATCTATACAAACTTCAGTGGTTTCTTGATGTTATTATTGCATGAATGTTTTAGAGGTATTATTTAAACTGTAAATAAATAGAAAAAAAAACATGAACTGGGAAGAGAGCTTTGTCGTTACTACGCAGGACGTTCCTAGAAATAAAAAGTCCCATCACTCCAAATGGACAGTACGAGTACTAAGAACAAAGCTGTTATAACTATTGTTGTTCCTTTTGAAAAGACATCCGACAATATAATCTCTTATTCCTATTGCAGGTTGGGGACCATCGGCCTATTTTCCTTTTTCATGGCCTACGTGTGGCATTTTAAAGCCGCAGCTAACTAGGGTGTAGTAATTACGTGAATGTTGATCGAACTGAGATTAAATTATAATTAGTTTCAGAACTAATCAGCCAACAAAGATCGGTCGTGGTTCCGTAAATGAATCTTGATAACTCGTGAACTTTTTATTTTGTACACTAACTAGATGTTGCCCGCGACTTGGTGCGCGCGAAAGCTAATCCTGCGGAAATCGTGCATTTTACCGCGATGATAAGTAGCCGAGGCCCTTCCCCGTATCGTCAGTTCAGTAGTTTCGGAGCGTATTCAATGCAAACAAACAAACTTTCCTCGGTATAATATTAGTATAGTAGACTCAGCGTGAATCTGAAGCTGTTCTGTTCAGCGTGAATCTGAATCTGGAGTTTGAGACATTACCTATCTAGGATGATTATCGCTTATTTAGTATCTATCATAATATATCATACATTTATTAATACGACACCTGTTTGGTGTCCTTATAATAACTAAATAAATAGATACGTGAACAAAAACTATGAGTATAATTTCACGAGTTTTTCCACGATCTTACGAAAAAAGGAGTATGAAATTTGACACAGTTAAATTTATGTGGAGAAACTAGGAGGATGTGCAGACAGCTAATTTGTATTGAAATAATGCTTAGAAATACATAACATTAATAAAAATAAAGTTACATACACTACGTCACTCACACAGGTTTGACAAAATTGCCAATCTTTCTTTGGAATAGACGATATTCACATATTACTTTACATAACTAAGAGGCAACTGAACAAAGAACCCTAAAAAAGTTGAAACTTAAAAATTAAAATTCGAATTACGACCACAGTTCGACCTCCAGTAATTTGTATTGCTTGTATCAAAAACTTGCTGCACAGTGAATTTAATCGATTCACCTTCATATGCGGTAATCACTTTCCATTCGACCATACTTCTGCTGGCTTGTCGAATAAAAAATAGAAGCCCTGAAAGATAACAAGGCTTTAAAGTGGTCGGGGTAAGTTTTCTATTTATACGATAGTGGGGTCGTTACGGCGGGCGGCGCGCGATTGGTGTCAACTGGATGACAAATGAGCCACTTACATACACGTATAATATCGGATCGTGGTTGTTTGGGGGTTTTGGGTTTTATACGTGTAGGAGGTTATGGTTTCCTAGTAGGAGGAAATGTAAGAAAGACGTTTAAAAAAATTTGACGTAAACATAATACAGACGTTTCAAATACACTTTTAGGTTTGGAATAACTACAATTTAAAAAATATATACAATCCAACTACGTAAATTATATAGACTATATTAGGCGATCTGTTATTACTAATATATTGACACCTCCATATTTAAAATCGAATCGCTTTAGATGCGGAAAACTTGAAATGATGAAGTTAAAACATTCACTTGCTTTAATATTGATGAAAGCGTGGCTCGAGTCGCTGAACGGACATTTGCTTATGACGTAGGGTAGACTAAGAAAAAAAATTCCAAAATAAAATTTGTTTTGCCAGTACCCAAGTTTCGCACATTTATTACAAGGGATCGTTGTACAAGAAAATGACGATGCCAATCCCATCGTACCTTATTACAAATACACTACTATTTAATATTAAATAACACCTAAAACTAGAAATTAAAATTAAAGGAATAAAGCATTTTAGCATCTACGGGAAAATCATTTAACCTATTGGGGAACAAGCATAGTATTTTTATTGGCTTTTCGAAAAGTACATATTAAACCAGGAGATATTGTCTTTGGAATGGCATATCTACGATCAACCGTTTACAAAATACAGTCATCCAAATATTTTAATAAGTTTTAATGCTCTCCAACTATCTCATAAAAGTGAGATAGTTGGAGAGCTTTAAAAACGCTCTATACAAAAAATAATGCACGAGTGACGTCACAGTAGTTAAAAATGTATGAAGAAAAATACAAAATTGATTTTATTAACTTAAATATCTCGTTTATGTGTAACTAACAATCTGTCAAATAGCATAAGGATTTGAACACTGATTCCTTTTTCAATCATAGCAAAAAAATCGTCTGTTTTTAGTCTGTTTTAGTCCTGTAACTTTTTAATTTAGCAACTTTTTGCATTTTTCTGTCCATATTCATATTGCCTTACGGAAAATATAAGAATTTCGCTGATTTAAAACAAATGCATGTACCCTATTCTGCTTCAGAATTAGGTTCAGCTAGAAGGCAATGAAAATACCTAGGTTACATTATATTATATTTAATTAAAATGTAGTAGACAAATGTCCGTCAAATCCGCCTATTATCCCGAATATCACATTGTTAACATACAGGAAATTCCTCCAACATTCATCAAAATACCAATTACCAGCAGATTGGTCATTGATATTTTCATGTTCGTTTTACTAACTCTACTTAACACTCAAAAGGTTTTTTTTTCTTTTCAGCCTAGTATGTCCGTTTTGATTGATGCGTGATGATCATATCAATACTGAGCTCGTGGAGGAAGGGGAACTGTAACCTAGTGCTGTGACACTCGGAAACGGCAAATTGGATTCCGCCCGACTGAGAGCAGCGGCCCGCGCGGGTTCCAAACGTCGCCAGCTGTAGTAATGCGTAGACACGGCAACGCGTTGAATGAAGTGCCTAGTGATTTGTGGAAAGTTTCACAACTGTTCCACACACGCTGTAAAGTAATGCGTAGACACGGCAACGCGGTGCTAACCTAGGATTTGAAATGAAATAAAACTTTTCCAAAAACTAACCACGAAACCTTCGGGTATATGATTTGCTGCTTATGTAAAGACGTTCAGGTTGAAAAATAATCTAAATATATTTTGATGACGTGACGCGGCAAACGCAATGTATTGATGTTGATTGAGTAATAATTTACAAAATAATCAAAAGGTTAATTTGCTAAATATTTTCTTTGCTTTAAAATGCAAATGTTATTTATATATTATTAATGCACTAGTACCTAATTTTTACATAGTTAGGGAATAAACACATACATAAGAAACAAAATTACATTTTCTAGTGACGTTATAATGTCAAACTAATATTTCAAAGCTGACTTTTAATTTATTAAAGGCATCGGTTGTTTTTCTACTTACCGGTAGATGTCCGGTAGGTATGTCGTGTGATATCGGTTAAATTTTTTGTCATATCTATAATATTCTCAGTCTGTGACCATCCTAAAAAATTACTTACATAATGATTATTGAAATCGAACGCACAAAAGTTGTAAGGACATTTTAGATAAATGGAGTATTTTGAGTTATCGTATTTCTCTCCACATACTTTTCTCTACATTTATTTGGTAATAATTTTGACGAATTGTGAATACATATTCTAAAGAATATTGTGTATTTAGGATATTTTGTAGGTGTCTATCGAACGATGAAACATACTTTCTCGGTCTTAACTATCCCCTAACACATATTATATACTTTGTCTATGTTATTGCACTATGATATTTTAACAATATAAGGGTAGCCATACACCATACTTCCTATCGTCCAATCGGCATGATGCCTTTATCAGTTCTAACTAACCGTTTGTGGGCGTGGATTGGAATGACAGTAGTGTATAATGTATATGGACGCACTTGCAGATTGGATCAAGTATGCAGCGACATGCGGATTGGACAATAAGAAGTAATAATAGTAAATAGCTCCCCACACCGATTTCGTTGATGGTAGCCGGTTTCAGTGAAACCAGGCCGGCTACGTAGGAGTTATTTTATAGTGCCCAGGTGTGTGCGCAGTACACAAGAGCACTCTCTTCCTTTTCTCGAAACCCAGTGGGACGGACGGACCGACACGACTGGCGAGAGATCAGGTGCAGGACCGACTTTTTACATGCCTATCCGACGCATGGATCATCTTTATTGTCTTAGATACAAACATTTTTCTTATTCCAACGCGGAAATTGAACCCCCGACCTCCTAGTCGAGAGCCAAGCTCTAAGCCACTGGACTACGGAGGCTGTTATACGATAAGAAGTATGGCTATCCTTAGACAGTAAAGTTATACAAAATGCCTGATTTTCCTGCCTGGTAGGAACTGGTAAGACAGGATCATAAAGATGTCAATCTAGCGCGGATGCTGTCGGCGCGGGGACTCATTGCTAAAGGGGCTACCAATTGATGTAACTCATATAAGCATAATATTATTCTGTCATTTCTAGAGTTGTTAACTCTGACCTTATTGGTCATATACACGACTTGTACATATTACCAAACCTTTATATAAGGCAAACGGCAAACTTAAGGCAAAATGAAGGATTTTACTCCAATGGTGTATTTGAAGGCAATTTTCGTTGCTGTGAATTGCAATCAACACTATCATAAATCACAATGTATTATTTTGTTATTATTATGATCATGACTCATTACAAAATAAACGTTAGGTACATGTAAAAAAAGAAGAAGGACACGAACAGGAAATGACTTTGACATAAAGGATGATATAACACCTACAACTTTTTCGGCTTAAATTGAAAGTAACTGACCTCCTGCCGAATAATACTGATCCTATGAGCCGGATATAATAAGTAATTAGGAATTATTTTAACTTGAAATCCAAGTTTTAAAAATAAGGGCTACAGAGTTAATATAAAATCAATTATACGTCTCTCTAAAACAAATACATTTTAAGTGTTGCAAAGTTAAGTGTGTCAACTAGTAACTCTTGGTAACAGTTCACATTACTTAGCCCCACTCAAGATTCGATTCCACGTCGATGCATAAGTTCGAATAGTTCTCGAATGTGGATCAGCTTAGTTGGGTGGCGGCCAAATTACGAGGAATGGGGAATTGCAATGCAGTTGTTCGAATAATTTTTGCATGTGTTGCTTTATGTTGCCCGCATAAGGCATTCCAAATTTGATTTCAAGAATTATTTAAATTTTCTTTTTTTTACCAGTCAGCATTGCAGTAGGAATGTAGCTTAAAAAAAGATATGGCCAGTGAAATTATTAAAAACTGTTCACCATTTTATCAATTCCACGTAGTTCTAAAATTGCAGGTGATAACTAAAGCCATATCTATTTATTTATTTGATACGACTCTAATATTAAAGCTAACAGCCTCCGTGGTCCAGTGATTTAGAGCTTATCTCTCTACTCGGAGGTCGTGGGTTCAATTGCCGCGATTGAACAACAAAAAATGTTGTTTCCAAGTTTGGTTAGGACAATGCAAGCTGATCACTTCATTGTCTGACAAGAAAGACGATCCATGCGTCGGAGGGTCATGTAAAAAGTCGGTTCTGCGTCTGATCTCTCGCCAGTCGTGTCGGTTATACGTCCCTTTAGGTTTCCCGAGTAAAGGAAGAGAGAGTGTTCTTGTGTACTGCGCACACCTTGGGCACTATAAAATAACATCTGCGTAGCTGGCATAGTTTCAATGAAACCTGGTACGGGAGCTATAATATTACTGGACACATTTTAAAGTTTTCCATGAAAAATGAAAATCTAACAAGAGATTTTTGTATCAAAAAGAAAACGGCAAAAACGATATCTTTAATCTTTAGGTTTTCTATTTCAGTACTAATTGTACTAATATAACTGCCTTACAATACCAAACCCGATGGAATATAGGTCAGTTATTTGCGTGATACTTTCGTTCATTAATAACGTTGGACATTGGTATTAATCTTCGCCGCAGTAGTATACGATTGTTAACTTTTCCACTTTCAAGCATTGTACTATTGTAAGATTACTTCTCGCGGCTCAATTTCGGGATAAAAAGTAGCCTATATTTTAATTTATAGCCTTAACTACTACCATACTAAATTTCATCAAAATCTGTTCAGTAGTTTTTGCGTTAAACTGTAACAAACATACCATCCATTCATCCATCCATCCTCACAAATTTTTACATATATAATAGTTATATAGTAGAATGGTCAATCTCATACAGAAATAATATTATTATGTTTCTTTTTATTCAGAATAAAAAATAAAGTTTGCTCTCCTGCCCCATCTAAACATATTATATTTAAACAGCAATTCTATAACATAATAATGGGTAAAACATAAAATGGTAGATTGTATGTATGCGTGTGCCTTTATCGAATCATCTGCATCAGTCGTCACTGATTGACTGGAGCAGTGCCAGCCTCTCGTCACATAAATCCTGATTGGACTCTGAAGGCTCTGACGGACGAAAAATAGCCAAAAAACTGTGACATAACCTGAATTGCTGCACGTGGATATTAATTGGCTGATACATATTATGAGGAAGGATAAAAAAAAGATAAATAGCTATTGCATGACCGTAAAAACAAAAAATCTTGCCATGTTGCGGAAATCACGGAGATTTAACTCTTCCCTGAACCTCCACAATTATTTCAAGACTTAAATTAGCCAAATCGGTCTAGCCGTTCTCGAGTTTTAGCAAGACATTGGAATTGCTATCCATTTTTAGGGTCCCGTAATACATAAGGAACCCTTTATATAGTTTCGCTCTGTCCATCCGTCTGTCTGTCTGTCCGCGCTTCTAGCTTCTGTAATTATGAATATAAAAGGGTGAAATTTAGTATAGTTATACTTATATCTCAGTCTTGGCATCATAAAATAATAATAATTTTATATTTTAGGGGTGGCTCTGCATAGACCATACATGTGAAGTGGGGATGAAAAATATATTTTCATTTTACCCCATCGTGTGGGGTATCGTTAAATATGTCTTTTAAAATAAAAGTAAGGTTTCATAGGGGACTTTTTTACCAAGTCGACTATTTTCGAGTAATCGGCCTCCAAAGTTGGTCCCCCGCTGGCATTTCTAAACTATAGTAGATAGAAACTTGTGAGTTTCCATGCTGATAGATCATGCTAAAAACTCTTTAGGAAAATTATTTTCTAACGGTATTTACAATATTACGTTGACATATACATATGTAAAGAGGAAGATAAGTACGCCCACATATTTCTAACAAATATTTAGTCGCTTTTTTACATGTAAAGCACGCATTACGTCTTGGATAATTCGTAAGACCCTTGGAAAGCATTTTTAAACACGCTTACTATGTGCCTCTTAATCAAGGATTTACCACAGTTCATTTTCTAAACCTTGTGCAATGTGCATGGCAAAAGTCAAGGCCAAGTGGAAATCAAAGCATATTCATGTGGGAGATGACACCTGCAGGTGTAAAATCAATGGCAGGCACTTGTAAATCGTAACTACGTTAACCTTCATGTAAAGAAGCGCAAATGTACAGTAATAATGTAATGTAATGTACAGTATCTAGGATGTAATATATCATTACTTCCTAGATACTGTACCTTTGCCCTTTTATTTCATAAGATTTTTTTAAAATCTTTTGCACAGTTTAAAACTATTAATGTTTTTTTAATGGAATGCATAATTAATGCCTATACAGGCACAAACTTTCGTATTTATTATAGTAGAAGGATACCCTTCTACTATAATAAATACGAAAGTTTGTGAGGATGGATAGATGGATGTTTGTTACTCATGCACGCAAAAACTACTGAACGGATTTTGATGAAATTTGGTATGGTAGCAGTTTAAGCTCTGGATTATACAAAAGTGACTTTTTATCTCGAAACAGTACAGGGTTCCCGTGGGATCCTGTATTTACGCGGGCGGAGCCACGGGAAAAAGCTAGTTATACCTACAGGCTACATGCAAGTATCTCTCTTAAATCACTCTATTTATTGATGAAAGCCGCAATTTAATCCGTTCTATATTTTGAAATATTGTGCATACTATAGAAGGAGAAGGAAGAGCTATGATAAATAATTGATATGTAAACATAAAACATAAATAAATAACGTAACATAAATATAAGTCACAATAAAATGAAAAAGAATTAAGTATAATAGAATAAGAGATATGACCTTAAAGTATGCACGAAAACGGACTCTAACTTGATTTAGTCCGGATTCCGTGTAACATTGTGAAAAGTCCGGAATGAGTGAACGGCACAATTAGTTTACTGCGATTCACGGAACTGGAAATGGGTCGTGACTCGTGCATATGCCATAGGGTTGGGAGTTTGGGACATATATCGATGATTTATTTAAAGGCTTCTTATACATTACATAAGATTTTATTTACTAAAAAAAGGTTGTCTGTATAACCACCATTTTTTATACTTCATGTTTCGTTTTTTATTTTCGTTGTTGGTGTTCAAAAAAGTGATTTTTTTATTCATTATTTTATAATTTCATAGTGGCTTGATTGCTTTTAATTATTAAAATGAGGGGATTCAGGTTTGTTTTTACCTTTTTACAGTTATTTATGGTTTTTAAAGTCAAGGCGTAAATAACTAGATCATAGTCACAAGTAATAAGTATGCACCTAATAACAATGCATTAGAACAACAAAATATAAATGTAATTGATTGTAGAAACTCCGCAACAACAAAATATAAATAATTTCGACTTAAATATTATGTCAGTCCGACTGGCAGTTCGGTATGGGTATGTATAATTTTTGCGTTGTTCGGAAATTCGGAATGTGGTCATTTTGAATTCCGGTTAGATAAATATTCTTGTGATTCTTTATATTTATTTAAATTCCACTAGAGCTCCGAATAAAGCTCGGTTACCCAGGTATTTATAAATTATAAACTAAAAAAACTATTTAATAACCCTTTAATATCTATGCAATATTTAATAGAATAACCATATTTTCCCGTCACTAATGGCATTAAAAAGCGCAAATACCCAGTCCTTATGATGACGTCTTCACTCTGTGCCACACTGTGTTCTGTGCCCTCTGTGCTCTGTGCAATCAATACTCTATGATTTGTGCAATCTAACTCTATGCACAGAGCGTAAAGCATAGAGCGCAGGCAGCCCTTTACGCTCTGTGCATTACGCGCACAGGATCGTTTACGTCACTCTCGCTCTAATGAACTTCGTTACATTTGCGTCTAATTGCACTTTCGCTTCGGTTCAGTCGGATATAGGTTTCAAGAAATTGTTTTGTATGTATCTGGAAAGCATCGCTGCATGCCCGTGTAGGCTTAAAAAGTTTTATTGTGTTTAGATTCATACTCGGTGTAATCGACTTGTTTCTAATTTTACCATTCTACAGTCTGATTATTTTAGTCAGCAAGAGATGAAATTTTCTGTTTGAAATTTGTGAACGGTTAATAATATATATGTTTATTGTGATTAGTTAAAAAAAATGATTGATGACTTTAGTCTGGTTTATGACCGGGACTATATTGTCCGGAATCCGTAAGGCCGGGAAAATTTGAGAGAACTGTATATATTGTGGGACTATATTTTCAGTTCACTGAATTTTTCCCAGTGATAAATTCCGCCAACCACAAACGAGATACATTACATTCATTCATATTCGAATCAGGGCGTGATCATAATTATTTACATACTCACCCCCTTATGGACACCCCCTAGGACTACCCTTATGTTCTGGATGAATATATTATATTGTAGTATTAATGTGTACAATGCACGTAATACATACCCGCCAGATTCTGCCGTGGGCCAATTCTCAGGTAGGTACAGGGCGCTAAAGTTGAGGAAAACTATACTTTACTGCCGTCTTTGTCTCTCAAGCAAAGGCAGCAACATTGAATAGCTTATCAGCTGTGTAAATATTTTTATTAGTACACCGACATCTTAACCTTGACTGAAGATCCCCAAAGACATCGGCTCGGGGAAAAAGAAGCAAATCCGCTGACACAACCCTCCAATTAGAATTCTTTATCTCTGTTCCGCAATAAAAGCATAGTTCTTTGAAAGCAACCGCAAAGTGACATTTTTGACCGAGTTATAAGTGTTTAGCTACTTTCTTTAAAATCTAAAAGTCAATTCACACTGAAATAAAACATGACATGCCGCTGAATTTTTAGGATAGCTATTCAAAATTGAACTTTATTCATTATACAAGACGATACACGTTTCATTGTAAGTGTTCGAATGTCCGCGCTGCACAGCGCATGTGCACTGTATGATCTTCTTAAACAGGCAATACGTCAAAATTGTCTGTTAGAAATTCAATATTTGATAAACTCCCTCTTCACTATCAATGTAGGAATGATCAGGCAGTGGCCACCAGATTGCGAATTGGACACACAAATATCACCCATATTCACATTACAACAAAGTCTGAAAAAGCAAATGCAAATGTGGACCTCTTCTCTCTCTTTCTGATCTCCTTGTTGACTTTTTAGAATTTAATGCCGAAAAAAGTTTGTGTGAATAACCTAGTGATTTGAAAAATGTTTAAACGACGAATATGGATGTATCGCTACTCAAAATTGTTTTGAAAATGACCAATGCTTAAAAGCAAACTTAAGTTAAAAGCCAACACTATTTGATAGTCGAAGTTATTTACCTCGACGTTGAAGTAACCTTAAATAAATCTTTAATGCAAATCCTTACTAATATTATTAACTAGCTGTTGCCTGCGGCTCCGACCGTGTAAATACAGTATTCCACGGGAACACTGTACTTTTTCGGGATAAAAAGTACCTATCCTATGTTTTAATCCAAAGCTTAAACTACTACCATACCAAATTTCAACGAAATCCGTTCAGTAGCTTTTGCGTGAAACAGTAACACACATCCATCCATACATCCATCCATCCTCACAAACTTTCACATTTATAATATAAGTAGGATGTGAAAGTGAGTTTGTTTGTTTGGTTGTAACGCTTTCACGTAAAAACTACCTAACCTATCATCATGAACTTTTGCACAGATATACCTAGAGCACATGGAACGACATAGGCTACTTTTTATCGCGGGAAAATATACGTCCTGTGGGATACTGCACTTACGCCGGCGAAACTGTGAGCAAAAGCTAGTAAATAAAATACAATGTTTTTAAAATGGTAAATTACCAAATTTAAGAAATTGCTACAAACTTTTTGTATTTAAAAGCTTTATAGACAAATTGTATGAAAAAGAAATAGCGAAAAAGATGTAGTTCGTTTTTGACCTCGTGGTTTTGACAAACGTCTTTAACTGCATATGCCTTTGATTCCAGCAAATAGGTCGGTTTTGAAAGCTCAGCTTTTTATTAATTTCGCTTTGAAATAGTAACGAAAAGCTCAATTTGGCGGATGGAGCTTTTTACCTCAATTGTGCCGAAAAGACTAGAATTTGTATGTGACTTTGTTCGTATTTTTGATTTTTTGTTATCAGATGTGAGGCATGGTGTGTCAGCCAAGTGCGTCACAGTTTCCAGGTTTTGGTGATCAGTGGCCCAAGAAGGAACAATTGACAACTACGCTAAGCGTTATCGAATACAATTAAGTAATATTATATCTAGCAATATCCCACGAAAAAATAAATCCCCACAACCTCCAAGCAAATGTGTGAGTGCACACGTAATCATGCGTAAATCACCTCCCTCCTCACATACTGCTTATGCGAACAATCAGAAACAAGATCGTGCAAACACCACCACCGCACAAGCAACAATGTCAGCAAGATCGTGCAAGGCCCCACACTACCATGCAGGTTGCAAAACTCGACGCGCGTTTCGCCCCGAACCCGTAGCATCCTCAGGAAGTGGACCTGCGAACATAGTTGGTTGTCTGTTATAGAATAGATTATCGAATGTCAATAGCATGGGCGCCGTCATAATTTTCATACGATTCTCTTTCGATAACGTTACGAATTACCTATTCGTCGTTGTTAATAATTGTTCCTGCTTACCACACAGCCCTCGAGAAAAAATTTGTGTTCGTAGAGTTTCTCGACACATTCGGACATTTTCTCGACACTCCGACGCTTATCCCAGCATATTTTGTTTGCACGACTGAAAGCCTTTTTACCTTCAGGCACCAAGAGAAAAGATTATTCTGTACTTATCGCATTGAAAATCTTTAGTAACTTATAATAACGGTAGTAAGAATACCTAAATTCATACCAAGCCAGTATCTGTATACTGGATGGTTATACCATTCATTTTTTTTAATGTTTTTCTATTCGAGATAAGAACACAGTGAAATGTCAAAAAAATACTTCAAAAGTGACCAATGGCGCATAAGCAGTTTTCACATTATCCAATTACAGTAAGACTTTTTGACATATGGAAGCGTGATTTTTTTACACTTACAGTCTTCTTAACGCGAATAGAGTATGGTAAAACCGGTCAAGTGTGAGTCGGACTAGCGCACGTACGGTTCCGTACCATTATACCAATATTTTACATATTTACTTATTATTTAGCTATTTTTGTAGGGGTGGTATGGTTTTAGAGGGGGGGACGCCCTATTTTTACAAAAAAAGTGGATACCTTAAACAAAAAATCGTTTTAGCAACCTCATGATGTTTTTAAAAGACCTACCTAATGATACCACCACACTATGGGGTAACTTTTACAGTCTACGCGAGAGATGCGAAAAAAAATATCATTCGCACTTTACATGTAGGCGAGGTACCAAAAAAAAATTATATTTTTCTGAGTGTGAGTAGTTTGTCGACGTAGTAAATACACATATCCATGCAAAGTTTTATCTTTCTAGCACTAACCGTTTGGAAGGTAAGCCGAAGACGGACGGACGGATGAACATGACAAAACCATAAGGGTTCCGAGACGTAAACTACAGAACGCTAATAATGATTAAATTCCTTTTTAGGATTCTGTAATACTCAAGGAATCCTTATAGTTTCGCTCTCTCCATCCGTCTGTTTGTATGTCTGTCTATCCGCTCCTCTAGGTTCTGTAATTATGAATATAAATGGATGAAATTTGGTATAGTTATATAATGTGTATTATAGATCTCGGTTTAAGTTGGTCCCCCCGCTGGCATTTCTCAAGTATATGAGATAGAAACTTGTGAGTTTCTATGCTGATAGATCATGCTAAAACTCTTTAGGAAAATTATTTTGAGCGAATTCGGACACCAACTTTTGAAGTAGTTAAAAGAATACCTATTGCGCATTGATAGTTACGGAACTCTCCTTAGACATGTCGTGACATGCTATTGATTAGGTTATTTGAAATTGATACTGGCTGGCTACATCATTTTTTTCACACTTTTTCTGCTTAGTATTTCAGGTGCCAGTTATAAATACGAGGTCTTCAGTCTGCCTCGAGGCATATTTTTATTGATACAAGTCAACTCTCAGGAAATTGACGATGCACCGATTTCTCTCGTTAATCGAAGCTGAAATAAGGTTAGAAAATTTCTAGCACTTTTTTTCTGTGATGTAGTTTAGCTGGTTAGTTGTAATTACTTTCGATTGGAGCTGTAACTAAGTATGATCAATTGTAAATATATGTATTAATTGGTTACTAAAATGTTGTTTATTCCTATGCAGTGATTATAATTATTTTGAAAAAGTATTAAAGTAGATTTTATATTGTAAAAATTAATTAAAAACCTTGAATATTATTATGTACGTAGGTTTTACTCATACAAAATTTTTGGTTTAATTTAAAATTAAAACTTCATTCTAAAAATCCAAATTGAAAACATAAAATGCAGCTACATAGCATATTAAACACGTGCAAGTGAATGCCCATGTGGTTAAGCTATTGTATGGAAGTAGGTAACGCGGTATGAATCTTTTGTTTTTCGTTCCTTCGTAAGGTTTGCCCGGGTATTGTATTCGGGATTAAATGTGGAGACATCCCTTGGGCAATTTTTTCTCGTACTTGTAACATAAAAATAATGGAAATATATTTTATTGCGAAAATTTTACACATTAGCTTGTTACTTTTTTTTGCGTGAATGGTCTAGCAGCTTGCAGCAAGCATAGATTTATCTTTTATATAATAAAAATTAAAAGTTCATTTTAGGGTTCCGTAATAACTATAAAGAACCTTTATAGTTTCACCCTGTTCGTCCGCCTGTCCTGACTTACTAACTTTGGTAATTATGAATATAAAAAGACGAAATTTTGTATAGTTATATAGAGTACTAGCTTTTCCCCGTGGCTCCGCCCGCGTATATATAGTATCGGGTTTCCCACGGAAACACTGCACTTTTTTGTATAAAAAGTAGCCTATGTTTTTAATCCAGACCCTAAACTACTACCATACCCAATTTCATCGAAGTCCGTTAAGTAGTTTTTGCGTGAAACATTAACAATCATCCATCCATCCTCGCAAACTTTCATATTTATAATAGTAGTAGGATTGCATAGAGACCTATTTTTTGGCATCATAAAAAAAATGAAATTTTTTATTTCAGCGTTGGCTCCTTACTCCTTATACATGTGAAGTGGAGATTTTTTTTTTCATACTTCCTCATTATGTGGGTATCGTTAGTATTTGGTTTGTGGTAGGTATTTTTTACATAATGACTTTATTCAAATGAGAACCATTTTTCAGTAATCGACCTCCAAATCGACCTCGATGTCTATAAATAGACAGACAAATTTTGTTAAAGCTTATAAAATATACTAAAGCAACTGTTTTACAGTAAGACCACGTTGTTGATGTCTTTCTAGAAAATTCGATATTAATACATCGTCTCTCACTTGAAAAATGAAGATTGCCGAGGGCCATTAAGAAATTATTTGTATTTGACGGTTTTAATACATATAATTATTAGTGTTAGTGTTATTGCCAATATACTCTCACATAATTCTTTTATATAACTACATCAAAGCAAAACATCTAATACACGGATGCAAATATTTCGCGCAACACGTGCTGGAATATTCGATCTCGACATGAAGTTGCATATCTCGTTACGTCTCAAAGAAGTTTCAGTCGGATTCCATTACGCTCCAAGTTTCAACTGAGCTCAGCCGAGAAACGAGAATCTTGTTATAAACGTTCAGACATATCTATCGCGAATCGCAATATTATCTCTGGTCGATTTTTAAACTATACATAGTTGAACTTATTTGAATGTTTATTTTTAACATAATGACAAATACCAGAACCTCGATTCTGCTTATTAAATCCTGCAATAATACAGTTACAATCCAGTCCCGATATGTAAAATCTGCAAAATGGTATATTCTCATAAACGTCAAAATAACGTCAAACCCGTTTTATATGGTCCAAACTCCAAAAATGATGATATCAAGACGATTCATTTAAAATTCAATGAAAGCAAAATAAAAGTTTAAGTTAATTACGGGAATTGGTGTCCTAATGACGTGTTGTGTAATTTTTTTCTAAAAATCTCTGTAACTAAATAAAAAATAATTATTTAGATAACACTATGAATGTTTGTTATAATACTTGCTAATTTCTACATAGACTTTCTGTTATGCGAATATATTTTTCGAATTCCACCCATACGCCTATTGAAACTCAACCATCGACGAATGGTATTTGAACATATTCATGCAGAACCAATATCGGGCGGCGCAGCGGACTGCAGACTCAAAAAAGAAGCGAGCGCCGGCCGAATAAAATCAATACGAAACTCATTAACGTCATACAGATTATTACAGTTTAATTAATGGGTTAGGTACCTTTGCGGTTTAGGCTTATATTGTTGCGCGTGCGAAGTCGCCGGCACCGTCTAGTACGAAATATAGAGTTGTGACGTAGCTCTGACCTTATGCAGGACATGTCACCATATTATTTATGTGTAAGGGCACTGCATAAAACATACGCCCTTCAGGAACGACTTAACCGACATGGTCAATAATCAATGGATATGGTATTGATAAATTTTAACGAGCTAATCTTGTATATATAGAATGGGAATATCGGAAACAGCTGCAAGTAAAACCATTAAATTTAGTACACAAATATCCAAAAGTATCCGAAGCGTTTTTGTCGGACTCGGTAAAGGTTACGGGTAGTTTTTTTGGTTTGGGGTTCCGATAGTTTCGGTTACGGTTATGTATCTCTATAAAATCCCTGCAAATACTTCATTTTTCTTCACTTTATAAATTCTAGGTTTCATCGGAACCGGCCACCGTATAAAGAGCTTCAATTCCCATATGCACAATACAGAGTTCCGGTCAATTACTATAGAAATACAAGCGAACTCGAACGTTCCGGAAAACCGAAAAATTCGCCGTGAATTTTCACGCTGGAAATATTTGGAGTTGTGAAGTAAGTTGTGCGGAGAGTAAACAGAACTAAAAGTTCAGCTCTCGAGAGCCTGCCGCCTGCCGTGCTCCATAAATACCAAATATTTTGTACAAATAACGCGATAGGGTTGCCACAAATATTTTTTTATTTTAGATCTTGAACCTATAGAAACACAGTTTGAAATTGTATGGTAATTCTACTACTATTATAAGTGTAAAAGTTTGTGAGGATGGATGGATGTTTGTTACTCTTTCACGCGCAAAAACTACTGAACAAATTTTGATGAAATTTGGTACTGGTAGCCCCAAATGGGTTCGCCAACCTCGAATTAAATTGAAAATACAGCTTCATCAATTCATCATTAATAACAAATTTAGTTCAAAATGGCACCGCACCGATGGTACCGACAATAGGGATGTTGCCTAGTGTGGATTAACACATTTTTACAAATTAAGTTTTAAAATTGTTGAATAGAAAAACATAAATCTAAAAGGAATAGGTAGGTATTTAGGTTGACGCGATTCAACATTATAAGCAAATAAAAAATATTGCCTATCTCTTTCTCGAAAAACGATTTGTTGCGTCATAAGCTGCTACTGCCATACATTTTTTAATGACAAATCGTGACGTCACAGGCCGATATATCGCTCTCTTTATTTTCGTAAGTAGTAATCTTATATTTTAAGATCTACGAAAATAGGCTTTAGATTGTTTATTAACATGTTGTCTAACATCGAATACACGCATAAGCACGCATAATCGTGCACTCACACATTTGCTCGCAGGTTGTGGGTATTTTTTCGCGGGATATTGCAAGATATAATATTAATTAAATTGTGTGCTATGGATTTCCGCCAAGTAACGCCTGATTCTATTAACTATTTAAAAAAAAAACTCTTTTTAGGCATCATGCCTATTCATGTGTTTTGCAATCCGACTAAGTGAAATTTCTAATAGTAGATTCGAATAACTCGTACTTTGATAGATGATCATAGTTGACATAAATTGTTATTCTCTCCCGTGGTCTTTAGTATAGCACTTCACTTTAAAGGTCAAAGTCCTTGTAATGCAATAAGTTGCAGTGAATCGAATATACAATAATATTATATTGTATTTCTTTGCAAATTGAATTTTTATGCATAGCTGCAGTGAATTTTCGTTGTTGATTTAATTTGACGATAGATATGTCATGAAATATTCACTTTTTAGAAGCAAGTTCATTTAAATTGAGATATTTTAAAATGTTGCACATAGAAACGCTAAAATTATAACTCTTTTAGGTTTATTAAGCAATCGTTTTAACTAGCAAGTAAAATAACGAAAGTTGATTTTTAATATATTAGTTCCAAATATTACACTTTGATGGAGGTATATTTTGTCTAGCGACAAGTTATTTTGAAGAAAGGTAAGCTTGTGTAACTTCGATTTTTATCTTATCTTTTATGAAAGTAGGTACTATTTATACAAGGCTTGGTAAAATCGATTACGGATATTTTGGGCATATAATCTACTGCTTATGTATAGACGTTTAATCTGAAAAATAATTTAAAAAATTTGAAAAAAATATATACTAAATAAAATTACATTGCGCTCTCTAAGGCGCTGAGGTCATTAACCTCACAGAAACAGCTGACTTTAAAGAGAAAGCAAAGACTTTACCCAAATAATATAAATTCAATCATCTGTGTGAGGCTAATGACCTCCGTAGCGCCGAAAAGATTGCAATGTCATTTTATTGAGTTTTTTTTTCGAAATTTCCAAATTATTTTTCTCCCCAATACGTCTTTAGTAGATCATATTCCCAAAATCTACGTAATTGATTTTACCAAACTTTATATGTTAGAAAAAATATTGTCACCACCGAAGATTAAGTTTTTGTTCTTAAGCCCACTCGACAATTCACAAAGATCGCATGGCCGAGGCCGTTGTGGGGTCTCTCGGGACGAGACACAGAAACGTCTTGTATGTACGCGTGTACATACAAGACGTTTTGACAGTATTCAACCATTACCAATACAAACTGGGTCATATCCACAATGGTGAAGGTACCATCAATTTTCATATTCTGCACTATGGGGAACCGTCGATGGGGAGACGCTGTATCTTTCTATATTATAAATGCAAACGATTCCTAGAACCCATTAAGCATATTTTACCCTCTAGGCAATAGGATCCTTCTGTAGGCGGCAACCCACCAGATGCCGTCAACGGATCCATTTTATGGCGGTAATCTATTTAGGGCTTTACGGTGCGCTAAACACCGTCGCCAATGTCGTCTACGTGGCATCGGGTGCGACTCTACCGAAGCCTCGCGCTTTTGCTCCGTCGTTTCTTTTTACACCATAACTATGGTGCAAAAAGTGGCAGCTGCGTCCCAAGCTTCCTTGCTCTGTGCCATAGAGGCAGCCAGAGCAGGAAGCGATAAATCCGCGCCGATGCGCGCAGACATAGCTGTGCGATGGATCGCCCATGCTGGGCGTATATTTTGCCGTGTCTTCTTCGGCTCCACTTTGGCAGTGATCGCAGACTGCTGCTCCCTTTTGACCACTCTACACATGTACTCACCAAAGCAACCGTGCCCTGTGAGCATCGAGGTTTGCTTGATACCTAGCACAAACCTTGGATTAAATATTAAAGGTTAGCTTTTATCACACTAAATTCCCGGTTCCTATGGTATAAATTATTCCTACACAACTGCTAGTGAAATAAAGAAAATATTCTTTAGGATGTTAGTAAAACTACAAGAAGTGTTTTAGCGCTATCGGCCCGCTCTGTTTGTAAACAGAAATATATTTCATAAAAACGGGGCAATCTGTTAAGTGTTCTGAATACGACGCTTATAATATGCTATGTACATAATATGCTATATAAAAATGTTGTAAGCGACACAAACTTTCAGACGATTTTACAAGATAACATTTTATGGACGTGAAAACGACATCCAGGGTTTTTCAATACTCTGATAAAAAAGGTTGGATAGTAGGAGGTGGTGTTATCCGGGAGATAGGAAGAATAGGCACTGTTTATATTGCAGTCGAGTAATGCTTCGGCATGAATCAGGCAGCATGGTCTGAGAGATGCCACTCGGCTACAGACTAGAAAATATATATACTTACGTACAGAGAAACATCTTTCATAGAACGATTTAAATCGATCCAAATTTGAAAATTCTAACGTCCCCTTCAGCGGCCCACAATTCATCAACACAACCGTGGTAGTAGTGTAATCAAATCGAAAGCTATGTTGCCTTTTCTCTTTCTTTAATATGTGACTCGGCTTCCACTGTCGTAAAATCAAGACAAAACACTAGCAATGCTTAGAACTTACGTAATCGTTTACTATTAGATGATGCTCCTTTGTCAGTCTAATTTCTTAAAAAATCTTTGAAACCAATACTACTAGCGTAGATGAAATCTGTGACGATGCATCTATCTTAGAAATATAATTTTATATGCATAAATAAAATTAAAGTGTCTGTTTGTAATTTTAAATTAACAGCTTTTATCTAAATGCATTTGAAAGTATATACGGCACTCACAACAAAATATAAAATTTTAAAATTTTGTCTGTCTGTCTGTCTGTTGCATATTGACAAAAGTAAGTGTCAATGTCATTTTTGACATTGACAGATGTCATGAAGTAAAGCCGAGTCGAGTCGATCGATCTGTTATGTCCCGTCCCTGTTAGGGTTGTTGCTGACGTAACGTCGAATCAGCACATCCCGTGTTTAGTCTGGTCTAGACTCTAGCTGTGAGTCTCAGTTGGTCTTCAGTCCTCGGTCGTGACGGTTCTGCCCAAGGGTCCTTTCATATATTACTGTATTTTCCTTTAATAAAAGTGGTTGTGGAAAGAAACCTTTTTTTTAAAAAGCCTAATCCGAAGGGACCCCTAACATATTTGGTGGCAGCGGTGGGATAGGATATCCCCAGTGTCGTTTAATCCTGGAAAGTTATCGTAAGAAAGTGAAAATCTAAAAATTCGTCAAAAAAAAAATCTTTAGTGAAAGTGCAGTGAGGAAACCAACTCATTTCCAATATCCATAAAGTCATTAAGAGCAAAAGTCAAAGTGAAAAGTGAAAATCCCAAGTGCATAGTGTTAAAATCCTAAAAGTTATAACCGTGTGAACGAGTCATACTATCCGGCCGGGCGCGGGCATGCATCGAGTCGCCGTGCAGCTTATCTTCGCCGCCCACGCGTTGATATCACTGTGAGTCTTTGGTCACTGTTTACATTTAGTAGCCTTCTAAGGTTACCTAGATTTAGGGTTCGGTACTCCACTAAGATAATCCATATTTGTAATTTAATTTGTTATCATTCTCATTAATACTATTTTTCAATATGTCGAAAAGTGAACTATTAAATCTTTACATTCCTATGTCCGAATCGGAAGCTGGTCCATTTGACACAGCTAAAAACCCTCCTGTTTCTCCCAAAGCAACGACCCGAAAGGGAACCGCTTCGGGTACGAGTGCCATGATGGTCGAACTGGATCTAAATACACTATTTAAATTTATCAAACCATTTGATGGTTCCCGGGAGTGTGTAAATTCATTTATTATAAATTGTAATAACGCGTATGACTTGGCCACTGAAGTACAAAAGCCAATCCTATTTCGTTATATCTTTAGCCAGTTGCAAGGTAAAGCCGAAATTGCTTGCGCTATCAAAGAATTCAAAAAGTGGGACCAATTAAAAGAATTCCTGCGAAACCAATTTTGTGAACGTAAGCATTATGCTCACATACTTATGGACTTGCAAGAAAGTAAACAGGGTCTTAATGAAAACGTAACACAATATTCTTTACGCGTAGAAACCTATCTTTCACAGCTTCTGACTGAGGTAACCCTGTCCAATTGCACACTAAAGGAAATCCCTGGTCGTTCAGCGGCCATGGAGGATTTAGCACTTCATCATTTTCTTATTGGCTTACATCCCCGTATCTCAAATATTGTGCGTTGCAGAAATCCGCGAAATTTAAATGAGGCTATTAATATTGCGATCTCTGAGGAGCGCATACAACAAAGTCTTTACAAACGACCTCAGTTGGGAGAATCGAAGTTAAATAATAATCAAAGTAACTTGAGACCCAGACCGTTTTTCCCACGATCATATGGACAACCAAACACGTCACGTAATCAGCCTTCTTATCAGCCGAGATTTAATTCTCCAAATAGTAACCTTAATAACAACAATAATAATAATTATTCAGACAGAACCCAATCGGTGTTTTGTCGATATTGTAAAACTACGGGCCATGATATTAAAGATTGCGCGAAAAGGGAATACAATAACAGCCGATTTAATAATAAATTCCGGCAACAACCGAATCGAATGCATTTGGTTATGAATGAACATGATGATCAACACGTCGATGACTCATTCCAATCGGATAATAATAATTTAAACTAAATTCCGTCTCGCTCTCGTGTCGTGCGGGACTAATTAAATCTGAAATCGACACGAAAACTTTTTCTCGTGTTATACGACAGGGTAACCAGCCCCAAAATGGAAACGCTAAAAAATCGTCTCGCGTTATACGACAGGGTAACCAGCCCCAAAATGGAAACGCTAAAAAATCGTCTCGCGTTATACGACAGGGTAACCAGCCCCAAAATGGAAACGCTAATAAATCGTCTCGCGTTATACGACAGGGTAACCAGCCCCAAAATGGAAACGCTAATAAATCGTCTCGCGTTATACGACAGGGTAATCAGCCCCAAAATGGAAACGCTAATAAATCTCTCAGCATCATACAACAGGGTAATCAGCCCCAAAACGGAGATGCATTCTTCAGAGTCACGCAGCAGGGTAACCAGCCCCAAACCGAAGACTCCCTCGTAGTTGAACCTGAAAAAAAAGAAATTTACGAAATTAATATTGATACAACTAAGCGACGCTTACCTCACATATTAGTAGAATCTTCAGTTTCAGATATCCCTTTATCCTTGTTAGTCGACTCGGGCTCGTCGATCTGCTTAATAAAAGAAACCTGTATATTAAATAGTCAAAAATTAATTAAAGAACCTGTAAAACTTAAAGGCATAGATCCAGGCGACGAACCGACTTCTACGGAGGGTCACTTACAACTTAGGCTAAAATTAAATGACAAAAATCCGTTAGTATTTAAATTTCATGTAATAAAAGAGATTAGCTTACCTTACGATGGTATTATTGGCACAGATTTCTTAACAAAGTTCGGCTGCAAAATAGATTACATGAATGATATATTAAAAATAGGAAAATCCGAAATTAAATTACTTTTCACCGAACCGTTCTTTATTGTTCCACCTCGAAGTGAAGCTGTAATTCAATGCTCAATACAGAAAACTAATTTAAAAGAGGGTGTTATAGTTGATCAACATCTTTCGGAAGATTTACTTATATCTAATTGCATCGTTAAAATCAAAAATAATAATCGCGTTAATTTAACTATTGCCAACACCTCTGAAAATTAAAGGAGATCTAAAACTCCATGTTGAACCTTTAAATTTTCCTCTACATCCGGTAAATACGTGTAGTTTATTTACCTCAGAAAGATCCGAAGCAGTAATAAAAGAACTTCGGACAGATCATTTAAATAAAGAAGAACTCAATGCTCTTGTTGATCTTTGTAGTCAATATCCGGATATCTTTCACATGCCTAGTGATCAGCTCACACATACGTCTGCAATCGAACATACCATCAGAACAAATAACGAAATTCCAATACATACCAAGTCATATAGGTTTCCCGAATGTCACAAGCAGGAAGTCGAAAAACAAATAAATCAAATGCTTGAACATAACATAATAGAGCCGTCATCCTCTCCTTGGAGCTCACCCATATGGGTAGTTCCAAAAAAAATTGACTCAAGCGGACAACGCAAATGGCGAATAGTGATAGATTATAGAAAGCTTAATGACATAAGTGTAGGCGAAACTTATCCGATACCTCAAATTTCTGAAATTCTAGACCAGTTAGGTAAAAGTAAATATTTTACAACACTAGATCTTGCTTCTGGATTCCACCAAATTCGTATTTCAGCTGACGATGCACCCAAAACTGCATTTTCAGTCCCTCAAGGTCACTTTCAATTTAATCGTATGCCATTTGGCCTCAGAAACGCACCTAGTACATTTCAAAAACTAATGAATACTTGCCTGTCAGGACTACAGGGAAGTCGATGTTTTGTTTATTTGGACGATATTGTAATCTATTCCTTTGATCTCGACACACACATAGATAACCTTAAAGCCGTATTTGATAGACTTCGAAAGTTTAATCTTAAATTACAACCGGAAAAATGTCAGTTCCTTCGTAAAGAGGTAGTTTATTTAGGGCACATAATAGGCGAAGACGGCGTAAGGCCAAACCCAGAAAAAACAGAGGCTGTAGCTAAGTTTCCTATACCCAAGTCCCCTAAGGACATTAAATCCTTCCTAGGCCTTGTTTCCTATTATAGAAGATTCATTCCTAATTTCTCTAAAATAGCAAAATCACTTACCAGTTTGTTGAAAAAGGATGTTCCGTTCATCTGGAAAGAGGAACAACAACTTGCTTTTGAATCTCTTAAGGAAAATCTTATAAGTGCTCCGGTATTAGCTTATCCTGATTTTAACAAACCTTTCCTGTTAACTTGTGATGCATCCAATTACGCCATTTCTGCAATTTTGTCCCAAGGTCCTATTGGTCAAGATCGTCCCATAGCTTATTCCTCTAGAACTTTAAATAAAGCCGAAACCAATTATTCAGTAACTGAAAAGGAATGTCTCGCGATAGTTTTCGGAACAAAAGTTTTCCGGACTTACCTCTTTGGTCGCCGTTTTACAATAATTACAGACCATAAACCGCTGAATTGGCTGTTCAGCTGTAAAGATCCGGG